>VZTF01005465.1:59213-156101 GCA_013397755.1 Cnemophilus loriae | reverse complement strand
CGAGCCAGCCCGCCGCCCATCCTCACCATGACCCTGTCCAGGCTGCTGGACCTCCTGCTGGACCTCCTGCTGGACCTCCTGCCCGAGCGCCCCTTCACTTTGTGTCCNTCCAGGCTGCTGGACCTCCTGCTGGACCTCCTGCTGGACCTCCTGCCCGAGCGCCCCTTCACTTTGTGTCCAGTTGCCTGTCACCGTGGGTGCTGTCCACAGGCAAGCACCATGCACATCCCTGCCTTGTGGACGTCGATGGCACTCCCTGACCTCCGGTGGTAACGCCCTCTTTTCCCCTCTGGCTCCTCTTTCTCTCTCTTCCCCCCACTCCTTTCCCATTTTCCTTAGTCTTGCTCTGTCTTTTCTAGCCCTCTTTAGTAGGGTAACTCCTTTTTATTTCATTTTTTCGTTACCAGTAAATGGTTCTCAGATACAATATTTGTCTTGTTTGACTTAATTTTGTTCCTGACCATCTATTTTTAAAAGAACTCCTCGCTGTTCCCTACAGTGGAACACGACAACTGGGATTTCAGCTGGGGTCTGAGCATCTTCCGTGACTTCTTCAGTGATAGTTTCATAGGTGTCTCTTTTTTTCTAAATCCTTATAGAGCATTACCTTAATCATAGAATCATAGAATCATTAAGGCTGGAGTATACCTCCAACTTATCAAGTCCAACCTTCGACCTAATACCATTATACGCACTAAACCATATCATGAATTGCCACATTTACTAGCTTTTTGAACACTCCAGGAATGGTCTCCACCAGTTCCCTGGGGCAGCCTGTTCCAATGCTTAACCAGTCTTTCAGTGAAGAAACTTTCCCTAATCTCAAATCTAAACCTCCTCTGATACAACTTGAGGCCATTTCCTCTTGTACTATCACTAGTTTTCTGGAAGTAGAGACCGACCGCCCCACATGGCTACAACCTCCTTTCAAGCAGTTGTAGAGTGTGATAGGGTACCCCCTGAAACTACTTTACTCCAGGCTAAACAATCACAAGCTCCCTCTGCCACTCCTCATAGGATTTATGTTCCAGACCGTTCATCAGCTTTATTGTCCTTCTCTGGACACACTCCAGCACCTCAATGTCTTTCTTGGAGTGAGGGGCCCAAAACTGGACACAGGACTTAACCGGACGCTGGTGACCTCACCAGTGCCAAGTACAGAGGAACAATCCCTGCCCTGGTCCTGCTGGCCACACTATTGCTGGTACAGGCCAGGATGCCACTGGCCTTCTTGGCCACCTGGGCACACCCTGGCTCATGTTCAGCTGCTGTCAGCAGCACCCCCAGGTCCTTTTCCTGTGGGCAGCTTTGCAGCCACTCTGCCCCAGCCTGAGGCACTGCCTGGGGTTGTTGTGACCCAAGGGCAGGACCCGGCACTTGGCCCTCACTGAACCTTAGCAAAGACATCAGCACTTCTCCGGGTAGGTACGTGTGGGGTGAGCATGACCTCTCCTACAGCATGGTGATTCTGACTGCAGGAAAGTGACTCAAATTTTGCTACAGCCAAACATTTGAGCAAGGAGCTGGCATACAGCAGCCTGACACAAAAGCAGCTGAGGCACATCGACAAATTGATCAGTTAGTCCTAGCAGGATGCAAAGCATTCTGGGATATGAATTGGAAGTCAGTCAGTTTAATGTGAGGTAGGGAATGTTGGGGCCCATTACCTTAATATGCTGTTAAGTTCACACCCTTTGCACTAAAATATAGGAAACACATTATCTGGCCGGTTAATTCACCTAAAGAGCTGCAGCAAGTAGGAGCACGTATTTTCAATGCAAATAAATTAAGTTTAGGGTGAATTAACCCCTGATCCCCACTGAGATATTTATTTACACATACCTGTTGTCCAAAACTGGTGAGCTTCTTTTGAAATAGATAGGAAAATATATTATTAGTCCTTTTTCCCCCTGATTTCTGTATTTCCATATCATGTTAAATATAATAATTAGATTGCAAATTGGCATCAGCAGAAAAATGTAGTGAGACTAAATTTTTATGATGTTTTTCCCAGATATTTTTTCCTTTCTTCTACTTTACAATCAGTTTCCAAGATAATTGTGCCTCCCTTCACTGAAAATGATGACTGTACTTACGTAGTGCCCTGTAGAAAGTGAAACTGCATGCCTCAGTGAATTCTATCATCATTTCACCCCCTAATGAGTGAGATTGTTTGCAGGCAGATGAAATTAAATTGTAAGCTCTATTGACTTCAACAACAGGTGCCATTTGTGCAAACCCAAAGGGAACCATTGAATTGTCAAAAAGATTTAACTCTTCCTCACACGCTGGCATCAGATAACATCTTCTTGGTACCTGCACCTCACTTAGTTCCTGGAACCAAAATTTATGATCTCATCCATAACATCGCTGGCAAAATGTCGAGAAAGAGCTGAATTAACTGCAAACAAAACAGCTACAGTTTCTGACTGCCGGGTGGTATCAGGCCTGCATAAAGTAAAATTAGGTAGAAAGAGAATAATTAAGCTGAAATATATTCATCTGGAAAGCAGTAATGATTTCATGAACTTTCCTGTTGGTTTAGGATTTTTTGTTTTTTCTTAATCCTCCATAGTTAAAACAAATTTAAACCTGTACTTGGAAAGTTTTAGTAGGAAGAATTTAATTTACGAATGCTCCCGTAGCCCCAGGCTGTGCCAATTATTTCATCTGCATTTGCAAGTAAATCAAGATGTCACTGATAAGCTATGCAGAAGAAATCCATGCAGAAGCAGGCTTTCACCCTTTTTTAAGCAAGAACAGCACTGTTGTGATCTTACAGAATAAATTAGTATTAATTCAATGACTGTTTTTTTGTGCAAGTACAAAATATTGGCTTTCTTAGTTCCAAAGAGAAAGAATGCTCAAATCCCAGTGCTGAACAAAATAAGAGCTGGTGCTCTTTGAGTTACTTTCTCAATGCTGTTTCTTTCCCTGACACAAGAATTCTGTTCTTGTCAGATAGAGAGTCAATCACTCCTATCTAGCAGGAGAATCCTCTCTGTTTCTGGATATATTTTGATATTACAATGATGTGAAGAACAATTAAATACTTAAGAATTACATAACTTCAAAAGTCTCTTTTGAGATGAAAAATATGCAAATTATAGTGTCTAATATGGTTATGGTAAAATTCTTTAATTTTGACTTAAAAGCAAAGAGATTTCAAGACAGCATGATATATTTGATCCAATGAAATAATCAAACCAACTTTGTATCACTTTGGTGGCAATTTATCTTCTCTGCCTGAAGCAGAAAGATATTCCTGCTGCAATAATGGATTTATGTAGTTTCTCCCGTATCTGTTTCTTTTAGTTTAAGTATTCAAAAATGTGAAGTCCTTTAGTGGGTAATAGCTCCAGGCATGTAAGGGATAGGAGACTTCCAGGAGATGAAGTTTAGAACATTCCCTTGTTGAATATGGTTACAGGGCTACAAGTCGGCACTCTTGCTCTGCTAACAGGCCCCTGCATTCATTCCCTTATTATGCCAGTTGAAAAAGGGAAAGAAAGGCTCGGGGAACTGATGGCCTGCAATCGCAGAAGCAGTACAGAATCCGTGTTTGAATAGCCATCCAGCAGGACCCCAGCCTGCACAGCCGCGGGCGCAGGTCTGCAGCAGCGGCAGCGGTACCTGTGCGCGCCCCTCGATGGATGCCTCATCGCCACGCCTGCCGCAGGCGCTGCCGGCTGGGCACAGCCACCGCCACCTTCCAGCTGGGAACAGCGAGCGAGGAAGCCTCGGGGCGCCTGGGGAGATAATGCCTGTTTTATTCGGGTAAGAAGTAAAATGTGCTGATGGCATCTTTGACATTTAACGATGTTGCTTTCATTTTGAACACATCATTGAACAGATATTGAATCCATTCATTCTGATAATAGACTCAGCGCTGCAGAGCTTTCATTTTAATAATAAATAAATAAATAAATAAATAAAATGTAAACCACACACGCTTTTCTGTGTGGGGTGAAGGGAGGGAAGAGCTGTGACACCACATATGATACATGCTAAGATTTTTTGAGTTTGCCTTTCAATGTGCACACATCTCTTCGAAAAACTGATTCAATTTCCTTTTCTTGTCTGCAGCTTTTCCAGTCTTGAGATCAAGCTGCATATCATTCTTTGGCAGACTGGTTATGTTAAAATAAATGTTAAAACTTACAAATATTACTGATATTTTCCAACTTGCCTGGAGAAGGTTTGGTTTTAGTACTATTTTTGAGACAAAACTGTAGCATTTTTTCTTATCTCACCAATTACACTTCGTATTTGTATTTTTCCAGCTAGTAACACAAAGGAGAGTTTGAATTTAAATAAAATTATTTGCAAAAACCACACAGAAATTTCCAGGGTTTGCTATGTCATTTTTATAACTGTTAGAGCATTGCCACATTTATTTCTCCAAATCCATTTCTTTGTGCTTTTATGTAAAATAATTCAACTAACAGTGTTTGGGCAAAAATAGGTGTTGTGGTTTAAGCCCAGCCAGAAGGCAAGCCCCTCACAGCCTCTCACTCACTCCCCCAGCAGTGAGAACAGGGAGAGCATGGGAAGGGTAAAAGCTGGAAAACTTGTGGGCTGAGATAAAGACAATTTAACAGGGAAAGCAAAAGCCACACACAGAAGGAAAACAAGGGATTAATTCAGTGCTTCCCATGGGCAGGCAGGTGTTCAGCAACCTCCAGTAAAGCAGAGCCTTATCATGCATGATGATGGCTTGGGAAGACAAATGCTATCTCTCCAGATGTCCCCCCTTACTCCTTCTTCCCCCCATTTTATACATTGACATGATGCCACAGGGTCTGGAATATCCCTTTGGTCAGTTGGGGTCACCTGTCCTGGCTGTGTCTCCTCCCAACCTCCCAAGCACCCCCAGTCCCCTCAGCAGTGTGGCAGTACCAAAAGCAGAAAGGCCTTGGCTCTGTGCAAGCCCTGCTCACCAATAACAAAAGCATCTCTGTATTATCAACCCTGAGTTCAGCACAGATCCGAAACACAGCCCCACGCCAGCCACTGTGAAGAAAATTAACTCTACCCCAGCTGAAACCAGCACACTAGATGTCATACATTCAAAGCTGAGGATCACTGTCAGCCAAAATGCATACCAAAATCAAAGCCCAAATTTTCCTCTTATGTTGAGTGGGTATTTTTGGCAAGTGAATCTTCACATATTTTTGTGAAGTCAAACCACATTTATAACACAAGAGTTGATATGAAAATATGCTCTTATGCTGAAATTTAGATCAGTTTGCAAAAAAAAAGTGATCCAAACAGTTTTTCCCTTGGTCATAGAATACTCTGAGTTGGAAGGGATCCACAAGGATCAAGTCCCATTCCTGGTCCTGGACAGGACATCCCCAAGACTCTCACGATGTGCCTGAGAATGTCATCCAAACACTCCTTGAACTCTGGCAGGCTTGGTGCTAAGGCTAAACTGTTTCATCAGGAAAGTAATAACCTGTTAACAAAGATGTTTGGAGTAAAGCATGCTCATAAGATTGATAAAAGGAGTCTCTTAAGTGATACAGATGAAAGGGTGGGATAGACATCCAACTACGTAATGACACCATTAATACATACACGCACTATGTAATGCCTATTCTGTGCCCCATAGGCTGGTTATGACTCCATTTACTTTCACCATTTGCTTTCACATATTAGAGGAAGGGCCGCACTCCTGTTAATTGTTAGTGCTGTTATTGCAAATCCACATAAAGAAGGCACTCTGCAGTGAACACTCTTATCTCCATTTTCAGGTTGGAACAATCTGAGCTACGGGGTAGTAAGGACACCCTTTTAAGGCAGAGAAGTTTCAGAATATTCCTGTTTTGTTGTACATGCAGGCATCTAACCTACCCCCTGCTGCTAATTCTACCAGTGAATCCCACAAGCAAATATTTCTATAGCCTTCTTTTCTTCTCAAGAAACTTTAGCATACAACAATGAACAAAACAACCTAACTTAAAGTCATTAGCTACGCACCAATGGGGATGTTTATATATGCAAATCTCTCTCATTATGTCCTACCAGAACTTTCCTGGTGATTTAAAAATTACCTACCCACATACTTTCAGAAGCTCCAAGGCTAAGCAGCAGCTACTGATTGCACTTCCAGATTTAGACAAACAAAGTGGCAGGTAGCTGCCTAAACCCTTTGTGATCTTTCTTGCTTATTGTCTCTGCATTTTTTCAGTTTCATAATCCACACAAAGAAAAAAATTGATTCCTACATCAGTTTTCTGAAAGCCTGGATAGGTTAGAGATTAAAATCTGCTCAGGTAATCCATCAGCACATGAATACTATTCAGATGTCAGAAACAATGGTAAATTTCTTTTGATCAAGCCATTTAAATCTCCAAACACAAAGGACCAAATATTCACAGGGCTAATGAACCACCTGGTAATGAACAATAAAAATTAAGTTCTTATTTAATTTCTCTGTAGTTGAAGGCAGTTTTCTGTCTCCTGTCACTTGGTATCAATGAGCAGGTTTCCAGCACAGCTGAAACAACATTAGATTTGGAAGATGTATAAACATTGGTATCATCAAGAATATTAGCAGCTATGAAAGCCAAACCAAGCTTTCGCCAACAGCTGCAGCTAGTTTCCCCATTTCAGTACAAAGGCTGCAAGTAAACAACAGCTCAGATTAAATCCTGGATGTGGCAGGAGGCAAATGAGGAGACAAGAGCTTCTTCTGATGCAAACTAACATCCTCGTGGTAGTTTCTGTATGAAATCTACCTAGAACTTAAATTCCAGCCATTCTTTTCAGTGCTTGATTAATCTGTGAACTAGTAACTTTAGACCCACCCTGCTAGAGTACGCAGGTAAAATAGATACAGTAACAGGTAGATATTCAATGGATAATATTATCTTTATAATCAAGCAAGCTGTGTGCAGCAGACAGTATAAGTCAGCTGAAACTAAATTTCTTGAAATGAAATACAAATTGAATTTCTTGCTTTCTACTATGTGTGTCTGTATCAAACAGTTCCCAGTAGCCGTTTCTGGCATGATATTAGCCCTGGGAGCCAGGAGGGCAACCATGTCCTGGGCTGCATCAGGAACGGCAGGGCAAGGGAGGGGATTGTCCCACCTTGTTCTTCACTGTGGCAGCCTCACCTCGAGTGCTGGGGGCAGTTTTGGGTGCCACAGTGTAAGAGATATAAAGCTATTGGAGAGTGTCCAAAGGAAGGCCATGGGGATGGTGAAAGATCTGGAAGGGAAGCCTTATGAGGAGTGGCTGAGGTCACTTCTTCTGTTCAGCCTGGAGGAGACCGAGGGGAGACCTCACTGCAGTTACAACTTCCTCGTGGGGGGAAGAGGAGGGGCAGGCACTGAGCTCTTCTCTGTGGCAACAGTGACAGGACCCAAGGGAATGGCCTGAAGCTGTGTCAGGGGACGTTTAGGTTGGAAAAATGTTCTTCATCCAGAGGGAGGCTGAGCATCGGAACAGGCTCCCCAGGGAAGTGGTCACAGCACCAAGCCTGACCACCAGCCTTGTGTTCAAGGAGCATTTGGACAGTGCTCTCAGACACGTGGTGTGACTCTTGGGGTGTCCTGTACAGGGCTAGGAGGTGGACTTAATGACCCTTGTGGATCCCTTCCACATCAGGATATTCTATGATCCTAGATTCTATGATTGTCTTTTGGAAAGCAATCAATATGGAACAAGTAATAAAACACTCTTAAGGGCTTTGTATGAGACTAAGTAGTAGTCTGAAAGAAAAAGTTTCTTTCACGATATGGGAGATATAGCTTTACACAAATTAGATATTATTTTTAAAATAATATTTATTATTTTAAAATTCATCTATTATATTAAACTTAACATAAAAATGATGTAACAAAAATTTCAAATATCAAAATTCTTTGTTTGCCTTGCATTCCCCTTTGTTTTTCCAGAGGCACAATTGGACTTCTTGGTACATTTTTATATGTCTAGGTCCAGTATTTTACATTAAAAAGAACAAAAAACTGCATCGCATAAATAAAATAAGTGCTACATTATGGTAAAGGGATTAAAGCTGCAAACCTGACATGAACATGATTCTCACATGGAGAATCAATCTTTATTAATTAATTTCACAAATTCTTACCCTGAAATTGTGATGTTACACAAATCTCTACTCAAAGAGAATAGACTGCCTTTAAAACAACAGATCTGAACACAGTCCATTGCTGACCACTGTTTTGAACAAATAAACTTAGCCAAAAGTATCTGAAATTTTCTACTATTCATAATAAACTAATTTCATTCTTTTAACCTGTAAATCAAAGACAGTATGCTTCAGTTCCATATTGACAATAAAAAACAACTAACAGAAAAATGCAAGCATAAAACCTCCATGTTTTTGTGGGGCCACGCTAAGTGTGCTTCTGAAATCAAATATGCACATAGTTCTACAAAATATCTTCTGGGATAAAGCTAAAATGATGCTAAGGTTGAATGTTTAGGGGTCTCTGAGTGGCACAACTGTGGAGAATATATTACACAAGAGGGAGGTAACAGCCTGCTCCAAGCATTTGTTCACTTGTCCTGACACATGATGGGTAATTCTAAAATCGTTCTCTGTATGTTACAGATAACAGTTATGAACTACAGTTTAATAACTGCATATAGGATACACAAAAAAAAAAGAAAAAAAAAAAGCCTTTGGTTAAACATTTGCTTTCCTAAGGGAAATTGATTCTTTAGTGGGAAAAGTAATCTACAGGCTTGCAACGCTGCATTTTGGTCTCTGTCCCACAGATGCAGAGCAGTCATTTAGCATCAGGCAAAAACCGCCTCTGTAGAAACAAGCACATACATAATTGTCTGTTTGTTAGTTTAAGACACATAATGGGGAACATATTTTAAATTGATTACATCCTTTAGGTAAAGCCACGTAAATATGCAGATTGATTATTCATTTGAAATTGTTAACTCTCTTAGTGCAAAGTCAACATTTAAATGTGTGTCCTCCAGTTCCAGAAATTGTTTATTAGCCAGCATATCAAAGCAGGTAGAGAGCTAATTCAGTTCCCATGACAGTTGCATGTTGCTGCTTCTCTACTACCAAAATTGTTGGTTTTCACATGCAGGAGAATTCCAAAGCAATGTGTAAATAATGCATATCAAGAAGGTCCTCAGTCCATCTACAGGGTGCCTGCCACGTATCTCTCTTCTGATACACTTCTCTAAATGGTTTTTCAGGTTTAAGCAACTTTCTGCATCTTGTCAAGAAGACTTTTCAAAATGAAAATGTCCCCGCCCAAAGCAATTTCCAAATCCTCAAGCTCAAACACCAGTATGGCTCTAAAGGAATGGTGAAAATGTTTTGTATAGTAAATTGAAAACATACTTCCTATTTAGCCTGCCATGAAAAGAACCAATCAAGCACTATCAGTATTTAGATACCAATTATTTAGACAAATTTTCTTCGGAAGACATCCTTGGATATTCAGAAAAATGCCCTAATGTATGGATTTTTATTTAGCAGAAATACATCCAGAAACTGTGAGTGATCATAGCAGGAACTGCTCTGCTGTAACCCAGTGTTGTTATTCATATTATTAATTTCTTTCTACATACCACCAGTATCTTCCTTTTTCTCCTGCTGCATTTTTCAATCTGGTGCCAATACCAGACTGAAAAGTCAGGACAGATCCACCTACAAAGACAAATTTAGCACAAAGCACTCAAATAACTTAAAAGAATTTGTCACCATACACACATCTGCCTATCAAATCAACCAACACTGTAAGCCTTAGGTAACCTGAAATCCTAGCTCTAAAAGAGCTCATTACCCCGGGTTCTTAATATTCATGGGATTTCTCTTTTCTTTCAAAAGTCCTTTTGTAAACAGACCTGTCTAACAAATTCTAATCCAAGGCAAACTGGGCCAGATTTCCCTTAGCGCCAGTTGCACAGTGCATTTCAAACTTTGAAATTTAATATTCACAGGAGTACGAGTATTAAAAGCTGGTTGACGCTGGTACAACTGTATTTCAAAGCATGCAAGCCCTATTTCCCAGGTGAGTCACCATCATCCCAGGGGAGCAGCCTCCCTTCCTGGTGGTAGGGACGATGAAGAATTCAGTAGGCCCAGACTGAGGAAACTTTTTGGGGTTTTGCATTTTTCTTTCAAAATGAATGTCCTGGTGCCCCTTTCCTGAGGAGGAATGTTGCTGCCAGTAGTGTGTGCTTATCAGAAGAGACCACTCAAGTCGTACCCAGCTATGCCACCTGATTCAGTTTACTGCATCTGCACGTCTCTAAACAGAAATTTAAGTGCATATGGTTTCTGGGGATGGGTGCTTTTCAAAAAACCTCTATGCTTCCTTGAATGTAAGTTCTCTCCTAATTTCTCTTTTTCTTTATTTTTATTCTTTTTTCATCAATATGAAAATATTATTAAGGACACAATATGAGTCAGCATTTTTTTAACTAAATAAAACACTCAGCTGGCCCACTAATAATAATAATCCCACAAACGTGCAGTATCTGTTAATATATTTTTAATGAAAGGAAATGCTCTTGGTTTAAAAACCTCAGGAAATTCTCTTCAATACTAAATTCTTAAAGTTTAAGAGACACTAGTTTTTCCTTTGGAGTACTTAGGGAACTTTAGAACAATTGCATTTTTGAGTCAGTCTTCTTTTAAAAATACATCATAAAGCAAAGTTAGTTGCAACTATTACTTAAACTATCACTCATTTTGGATTTTGGGAAGACTCAGAAACCCAAGACCAGTGCCTTATAACCACTTCACATTTATGCATTATCTGCCTCCAGTCTTAAGAATTCATCTTATCTTGTTCCTATTTTTCATATCTCTACTATCTTTTCTTTTTTTTTTAAATCCGACTTAATAATATTTCATAGTCTCCCTGATAAAATACTCTTAAACAATTTTAAATTGTTTCACAAATATTTTCATAAACATGGTTACCAACTGATTTTGTTTCCGTTGTCCAAAGCTTTGGGGACATTAAATCTGTGTAACTCTAAGAATAACTTGATTTGAAATGTTTTATCATTTTCTCAGTAGCATCCTTGACAGCACTTTTTTAGCATTAAAACACAATTGGGAATTGATTTCTTTAGTGAATTATATTTACTTTTCCATACCTGCAGCCATGGGGCCAAAATATTGAAGGACATATAAATCACCGGTTTTCTTTGTTGTTTTGGTTTGGAGGCAGAGTTATGGAAAAGAACAAAATCTAATGTCCTGAAGGTTTAAAAACCATGAGATTTTATCTAGTGAAGTACAGCTCAACACATACAGCAGAAAACATCTAATAATTTGCACAGTTAAATGCAACATCCAAGAAGAATATTGTTGGACAAGACAAATATAATTTTGTCCTCTTACCTGCACATAGCCCTCTTTGACAACAATTAGCATTATGGACATGCATATAAAGAAAGGAAGTTACGGAACAAGCATATGTAAATCCCTGTATGGTAATTGCTCAAAATGAAAAAAGAAATTTCAATATACCAAGCTGGCACAGACAAGTCCGAGTAAAATAGTGTCATAAATTGTTCTGATATTAAAAAATATAAAAAATACAAATGCAATTACATAGGATAACAAAGACTGAAGACAATGCCTCGCAACAGGACAAGCCACAAAGACTCTAACAGAGAAAACAGGACTTCATGGTGCCAACAATATGCCCGATGACAATTTGGACACCTCACTCCTTGAGCCAATGACCATAAATATTTCCTGATCAACAAGATTTTTTGTAAATCTAAACTGTAAGTTACTTTACAGCCTTTCCTAGAACCTGAACCTAGCAGCTTGAGAGAGTTTGTGAGTTGTAGGTATAGAATTTTGCTATAAGTCTTATACTTAGAATTTTGACTGGAAATGGTGAAAGGTATCTCTAATCGAACTGTTCTTTCCATGTTAACCCCTTTTCAGGGGGTCACTACCACGACTCAAAAGCAAGAACATAGTAAAATTAGTAGGACATGAACATCAAGTTTATTTGTCGTTCCACATTTCTACCCACGGTGGTTTTCAGAGCTCCTGTTCTGAATCACATATGAAGCCCGAAAGTAAAACGATGTCTGACTCCTTAAAAATGCACACGTCATGTTCTAATGCAATGTTAACAGCATATTTCATGATACCTGCCTTACCAAAGGGAAAAGACCTTTCTAATGGACTGGTAAAAATTAAACGTATTGTTTTAGTACACCATCTCTAGTCCAAGCAGTACGGTCCCTTTGGGTACATAGAAAAGAGTGAAATATCTTGTAAATGTGATTAATTTCTGGCAATTCAGGTAGCTTTCTCCATCAAATTGAGTCTGACACAGAAAGATAAAACTTGATGGTTTTACATTGGGTTTTTTTCTCATTTATTACACAAAAGAGCTAGCACAATAACAATGAAATTCATGTCTAAACTGAACCATTTTCTCAGCATGCTACCCTTCAATATTCCTAGGTGGCTTCTTTAGAGAAGTGACATACTCATGGATTTTCTCTGACACGGATGAATAAGCTAGACTTTCTTTAAATAAGCTATGGGATCCTGTAGTTCCTTTCTTAGTGGATTTAACCTAGTTAACTCATTATACACAGACAGATAGTCTCCTTTCCATTACATTGAACCGAATCATACACTGTGGCACGACATGAACTTTAATGATGTGGTTTTATCAAAGCCACAAAACACTCAGCTTTCAGAGTTTTTGGAATATCTCCTGACTTCATGTCCATTTATAGAAAAACAGATAACACCTTTTTGCCCATGTTTGTGGTGACAGGCTGCCTGCATAATGAAAAAATTCTTCTGATTTCATGAAACCTCATTTACGATAGATCATCTTTGGCAAATTAGTGAATCTTTTTCCTGTCATGAAAGGCAGGTAGAGGTGGATAGTTAACAAATTCATAGACATATTGCTGGAGCAAAGTCTTTAAAAGCAGGAGTTTTACAAACAATGGATGCTATAGCAAGTATGCTATTTCTCCAAACAAAGAGATGCAATTGATCTGTCTTGGGAAAAAGAGTAAAACACTGTTTAATGTCAGGAAAAAAAATATACTTTGTAGCCATATTTAATTATTATGGGAGAGATTCAGAGCCCATGGAAATCAATGGAACAATTTCAATGCACTTTTGATCAGGTCCATAAATAGAATTGCTTTGTGACTCACTGTATTGCAGCAATTCAATACAAACTGCTTCAGAGGATTTACTGAACTTCCAGAGAGGAAGTGTTGGAATTTCACAGAAAATAAAGAAAAACTCCCACATGTGATTTGGATTCTTGCAGAGTGTAGCATTCAGAATGCAAGAGAAAGACAGAGTATGGTTGTTATTGTTTCAGGGATTAATTACTTTGGCACTCCTGGTATGTAGCACTGCTTCCCCACTACCAGGATCCATCGGTAAGAAATCTACATGTCTTTCTCGGGAGCTGTGCTGGCTGCTACACTGATAGCTCGGGAGAAACCCCATCAGTCCCAGGTGGGGAGCATAGGTAAAACCTCTGCTTACAGAGATCTTCCAGCTAAGACAGGCAGCGAGTGAGTGGCTATTATTTACTCAGGGTTTTGGGGTCTGCCTTCAGGCTTCTAGACCAAATGAGGGTTTACCCTGTCAGACATGGCAGATCCCAGGTGGAAAGGCTCTCTTCTGCTTTTCATGTCTCACTGTCTTTTCACGTTTCCATTACAAACCAAAGTCTCCTAGCATTAAATTTATCTTGAGGATAGAATGAACTTAGAAATGAGCAGAACTATAGCCAGAACAGGGCATCTTCTGCTTGGCAACACTTTATAATCTCCCTGAAGGCTGAGTATAGACAACATAGAGAGTAGAGTGTGTCAGGACACTACGAGTTCTTTGCTCTACCAACTTGAACTAAGCATGTAACTTCTCTAAGTATTCCAGCACAAGCCTTACTCTCAGCTCTCTGCCTGCAGAATAGACTTGCCTGAAGGAAATCCAGGTCTATAATATTTCCTTTTCATTTGCATGAATATGCTATTTACACATACCTATTCAGATGCTCAAAAACCAACAAAACCAGTTAATTTTTCCATGTTCTTAAGTTTTATCCTCTCTACCTCTGGGTATTTTGTTGTGTATTTCCTTGAAACCAGATCCCTTGTTTCTTTGCAAGACCTCTGAGCACAAAAAAAGGCAGCAAGGATGGGAACTTTTCCTTCTTCTTGCTTGTGTTTGTTGCTTAAGTTTGATTGCATGTGGATTGTTACTATCATATTAGCTGGTTATGCTGCAAATACTGGTCTCCATGCTCCAGTGTATCAATTAGTATTTACACAGGACAAAGAAATGTGTGTTCATTATTTTTTTACATTCCTATCCAGGCAGGTTCAGGAATTCCAAATGATTTGGTTCATGCTTCCCATTCCTATTTCGTGTACAGATCATCAGGAAAAAGTGAGTGGTCTCCCTGTCTGGACCCAACATATGACATCCCTGTGCTGGGGATAGGATAAGAAACAGCATGGAAAGCAAAGGGTGGCCATATAATTAGACATACAAAAAGAAAAAAAATTCTCAGTGCATTGGTCAAGTAGTAGAAAGGTGTCAGAATACACTGAATGTACTAGTGTTACATCTTCTGAGAGGATGAAATGCTGCAAAGGAGGGTATGAAAAGATGCATCAGGGTTAAAAGGAAATCCATGCCACTATATTGAAGGTAGCATTTTTCCTTGCTTGTGTTTATTGTATTGCTGTCTGTGCATGTGTTTTCATACTTTCTTATTGATGATTTTAGGAACTATTAAAGAGAAAATGAAGCTCTTTTATCTGCTTGGTTTCTCTGCCATACTAAATCTAATGAAGTAAAATTCAGATAATATACAAATCACATAAGTATCTTTTGAGATTTTAAACACAGACCTAAAGCAATGAATCAAAAACATGACCAACAATACATGAAAATACTGTGCTTGTGTTGTTAGCCATACCTTCTAATATTCTGCAAAATTCTGTTGTTGGGTGGGAGGGACAACACACCATCTTGCTGGGATATTCCAAACACAAAGAGCAGTCAGACTTTTCTGCTTCAAATTTATTTTCGATAGAGAACAACAGTAGCCACAGCAATGCTGCAGAAATAGCAACAAGAGCAAGGTGTTTTCTGTGAGAATAGTGTTGTGACCCCCACAGCGAGCAAGTTACATAATTGCAAACAGTCTTAGCTACTTCCATCTAAGATAAACACGCCAGCCCAGCTAGAGGTTATACGTACACCACGAAACTCGCTTTGAAAGACAAGAAACATTCAGGCTTATGGCCTGCCTTTCAGAAAAGAACAGAAGGCACAGCCATTACCTAACTGCAAAATTTCTTTATTACTTCTTCCAAGCACATGTAGATACAGCACATGCAAAATAAAACAACCGAAAATCCCACAAACTAAAAAGAGTATTACTTCATTCTCCTTATCCTGTTCTGACAGTCAGAGCGTGTTTAGGAATTCTCTGTTGGGTGTCTCCACTGACTGACAAATCCAGCTTCCAGATTTCCAGCTTCAAGATTTAAACTGGAAAACCTTCTGACTGATAACATACAGCCCCATGTCTAGTGCACCCTTCCAATGAATCAGCAAGGAAGGTTAATGTAGTGATCTCACCGCATGTGCAAGAACAGAGAAAAGCTCTCTGCTTGCCAGCAAATCAGAGATCAAACGAGTCTGAGGCAGGACACACAGTTGCATAGCAGTGCTCTGATTGGTTATGTCACCCTAGAAAAAGGATCTGATAAATAAAGGAAAACATACATACAGAGTGTGTGTGATGTGTCCAAATAGAAATAGTGAAAGAATAGGAGATTTACAGCAGAGTTCAAAACCATTTTTCCTGTTATTATTCCCTTTACATAGCTCTCTCAGGCATTGCTTATATTTGCAGGCTAGAGGGGTTGGGTGGCAGAGGAGGGCTGTTCCTTCCTGAATTTGTAATTATTAATTTATTTATTAAATCATTAAATGATGAGAAGGTAACATTTGAAAACTTAGGAAATCATATGACACATCAAATATATATTGATACTTCTAACACCCGTCTTCATTAAATGCAGCCAAGCTCATGTCCCTAAGTAGAGAAGAACGGAGGAATTGTTGCATTGCTATGACTAGGGTTGAAAAACTACATCATGTGATAATAACGGTGGTGAAAGAGTGGAACAAGATGTCCAGAGGGGTTGTAAATGCCCCATCCCTGGAAACATTCCGGGTCAGTCTGGATGGGGCTTTGAGCAACCTGGTCTAGTGAAAGGTGTCCCTGCCCATGGCAGGGGCTTGGACCAGATGGTCTTTAAAGGTCCCTTCAATGCAAACCATTCTGTGATTCTCTGTGAAAATTAAAACACAAAGATACTTTCCACAAAGATGACCAGGACTGTTCTCTGAGCTCATACATTTATTTCATAACCAGTGCTGTGAAGGTTCAGTTCTCAAAGTATCAAATGAACCATACTGCCACTGCTTTTATTTATAGTAGGAAAAGGTATTCAGCACTGTGCAACTATTAACATTGACTTTTCCCCACCCTGCCTCCAGTAAAAGGCTAGTTTCTTCAGTCTTTCATTTCACTAGCTTTGCAATTTGTCCTGCAGGGAGACTGCTACAGTAAGCAGCACTAAAGAACAGCTCCAGCACCCACCATCCAGGGTTACTCACTATCTTTTACATGGGGAAAGGGAAAGGGACAGATGCTGAGAATCTCAGGTTGCAGAAAGATCAAGCCAGCTGCAATTACCAATTTATTCATTTGCTAAACCATAGCAATGGGGAACAAAGACATGCAGACCTCCTTGCTTGTCCCCAAGAAGATCATTTCTTCAAAGCAACGAGCGAGTTTTATATCTTTCTTAAACACCATACTTCCTTACAGGATTCCGACCTATCCCACGTTGCCGCGCCAGCACGCACGCCCTCTCAGTGCCCTTCTGTGGGCTGATCACGCCCGTCAGCTTCCGGCAGGCTCCTTCTCGGAGGGGCCCCGCCACGTTCCCGGAGGGGCCCACCACGTGGCACCCCCAAGGACAAGTCCGGACAAGCCTCTCCGAGCAGCCATGTGCCCTTTGCTCTTTGTGCTGCCATGTGCTCCTGCAGGTGTGTCCCACACCCCGCAACTCCATCCCATCTTTTCCCACACTAAACCATTCAGTTGAGATTTTAATTACACTAGGATAACTAGTGTTATTCATTAGAGCTCAGTTAAATCAATTTGAAATTCAAGATAGTAGCATTGCGGTAGTACACCCATATTAAAGTTGAAATATAATATCTCCTGATTGTTTTCCTCTGATAGAATAGTTTTCTGTACATGGAATTAATATACAGGCATCTTCTTTAGCAAGACAATGAAATTTTACAAACAAAACTTTGGATATTTTTAACTAGAGTCATCATAAACAGACTTCATTTGAAGATAAAATGGAAACCCACATGTTTTCCAAAAAAGGAATTTCATGGTAAATGTCTCCTTAACGTTATTACTGAGAATATTTTCCTTTTCTGACCACAGGAAACTCGCTCCATAGTCCTCACCCTATAATCAAAGCTTACAACGACTAGCCTTATTCAGTCTGAGATTTTTGAAGCACCCATCCTTTTCACAGCACAAAACTGTGGCAGAAAGAAACACCCCTCTTGCCTCAAAACAGTTCTTGCTATTCCTGAGCTATTTTAGACAGATGTTGGTCTAAAATTTTCTTAAAGACTTTCAGCAACAGAGAGTTCACAGTGCATATCACAGCAGTTTGTTTGTCGTAACAGAGCTGCCCCTCAACTGGCAGGAAAAACAAGGGACTAAAATTGCATCTCTGCAGGGTCATTTATCACCAACTTGTCTTGATAACCTGTGTGATTTCAACTAAAATCATCTCCATTCCCGTTGGCGTCTGTGTTTAGGACTTTATTGTGCATTTTATAAATCTTCATGTTGTTACTTTAATTAGCACAGGCACTGCCAGCAAAGCCAAGCCACAGCTATTAACATCCAGCCAGGCTTCCTTAGGCAGGATTCTCCCTTGGAAAGTAGTATTCCAGTCACACTATTCGTGATTAACTGCTCCGGATTTCCATTCACCTAGGGAACAAGTACTTCTTCACGCTAACTAAGTTTGGAAGAAAAATTCTCCTTTGGTGAATGAACCTCCCTCTGTTCTCAGTATCTTTGTAGTAACTTTGTGTCCAAATGTAGAGAGCTACACCTCTTGTAATGAGAACAGTTTGATTTGATGCCAAAATCCTTACAAACCACAGATTCTATTAAAAAATAACCATAACTGGGGACTTAACTATTGAGCAGGGTCTGGTAGTTTCATCCCAAATGCAAAAATGAAGCTGTCCCTGAAAGTCTGGTGGGGAAGAAGCATTTGCTGCCTCAATGACTCTTTAAGCTAAAAGTCTGCTTAAAAATTAGGTTTTCAAAGACCTCTTTTTTAAAATTATGAAAAGCTTTCATATAAGATTATGTTCCTTGTACTTCATTGAAGAATACATCCAATCTTACTAAATCCCAATGAGATTAAGGAGATATCATGTTCATGGCATCAGTCAACCAACAATAAAGTCACAAGAGGAACAGAGAGCAGAGTGATGACAGGCCACTGCGAGAAAGACAGCTTCCAATTCATCACCAGCACCAGCCACTACGACTTAAGCCTTAAACCCTCCACCAAGCAAGGAGGTTTAACTTTCTTTAGAGCTTTAGCAGGATATTTTCATTCTATGTTAACTAAAGGTATTTTCAGCATTTCAACTGAAACCACAAATTATTTAAATCATGTGTTTCCATATTGCCTGGAAAACAGAAAACAGGAATGAGCTTTCATTCAAAATTAGATGTGCATTGATCTGTCACAAGAAAACTTTTTGAAGGTGTGGTTTTGTTGATTTTTTTTTAATAGGGGGTTTAAGTACACTCTTTGAGTCTGTAGGGCTTAATTGAGATTACTCTCATTTTCTCAAAATTTTTTACTAAACCTACATGACTAAAGAATTGATGATTGCATCTGCCAGCTAATCTAAAAGGAGAGAACCATTAAGAATTACTTTGCCTTATCCTTTCTTTTCTAGAATGTGCATTTTCTGCCATTCAAGAAAAGATTACTTTCCATTTATGCACTTGAAATGCCCAATTCTAACCCACAAAAACATGATTAGAAGAGATAGGACTAAGAAGCATGTATTCCCTTGTTTTACTTTGCTTCAAAAGTAGATAATCAGGATTAATTTTGCTGCAGAGCAGAGAGTCTTTTATGAATCTATAAATTCTAGTTAAAATCTAGTGAACATTCATTCCAAATACTTTGGTTCCCTTCTATGATCTATACGTTATTTTATTTCTTCAGTAACATATGCTTGAGTACAGCCTGTGCTGTGCTATAAGATCACCTCCTGCTTTCTTATTTCAATGCTTTCAAAGCTTGAGAGCAAAAAGAGATACCATATTTTGCAGGAATCCATCGTATTTTATTTGCAAATAGTTTTCTTAATTTCTGCAGCAACCAACTCTTTTCCTAGAAATAAATAAAAAGAGAACACAATCAAATAAAACCTCCAAAAACAAACAATCCACCTGAAACAAAGTACTCACACAGTTGCCTTGCATGGTTAGAGTAAAAGGCGGCAGGTTACTATCGAAGGATGTGTGTCACACTGCAGAATACATCTAATTAAATATTCAACTACCTCGGATGTTGTATCACAGATCTCACATCTGAGAGTAATTTACTGCATTTTACATGTAAAGACAAATCAAAAATTAGAAAGTGGAGCTAAATTAGTGCTCTATTTCTGCAAAAGTGACCATTTGCCGCTAAGCATAATTCCTTATCTAAAAGGACTGCTAATGACAAAATCACTATCAAATGGAATGCCATCACAGCTTCCATTAACTCTCTGGGGAAGCTGCTAAAAGACTTTCAGTTCAAAAGATTACACTACTGATGAGTTTCTGAAGTTCTGAGTTTTATCTGAAAATACACACATTGAAGTATATTTTACATTCAGAGGCTGCTGCTCCAAATGTCCAGATACAGAACTTGGGTTTTCTTCTGTTACTCTTTTCTTATGAAAATTTTGCTTTAGAATTAGGTTCTTCTATGGATATGTGGGAATAAATTTGGTAAAATTCAGTTCATGAAGTACTGTGATAGAAAGTAACACGGAAAAACTTGCTTTTTCTGGATATATTTTCATATCAAGCTGTAAAAACCAATATTGAAAAAATCTACTTTCTAATTATACATGCTGTTCACAAAACTTTTACAAAACTGATTTTTTTTTACATAAAAATTGCCAAGTAATTAGTTCTAATGCAGTTATGGATCAATAATCTTGCAGTATACTACCACAGAAAGACTAAAAGTAGAACAAGAAGGGTATTCATGTACTATACTGATTTAGCGAGGATCCTTGAGATATTTCCACTCTGGTCTGAACCTTAACCCCAGAACTACACCCTAACAAATTCTAAAAGGTTCAGCATGTAATGCACACTTAAAATCTTAACTCACTGTGCAGCAAGGCAGCAGAAAATCAAGCTCATGACGGAAACTAAGGATGAGTCTGCCACAGACACTACAGGAGTATATGCAGAGCTGTACAAAAGATAAGAATATTTTCAGTCATCCATTCTACCTTGCCCTTTGCATGTTAAAAACTGCTGGAGAAGGGAGCACCAGACAGGAAGGGAGAGATCCTACAAGGAAATTATATTGGCTAAGGGCTATATGCAAAGCATAAAACACAAAATCCAGATAAAAAGAAATGGAGCAAAATGCAAAGCAGTATTTTTGCCATAGGGAATAACACATAATTCACTAGAGAAAATGGATTACATGGCCTGACAACAGTAAGGGGATGCCAGAGACTGTTCTCATAGCAGAACTAAGCTATAATTGCTGCATTGTTATAATTTCTATTGGGCAAAAACTTGCAGCTTTCACTCAGTCAGCTCTCACATTAGTGCTACACAGCATTTAACAAGTAATTTCGGCCCCCATTCTCCATTTGAAAAATCTGGTATTACTCTCCATGAAAACTTTTGACCTTCCTCATTTAAAGCACTGTCAGACATGTCAAACAAATTGCTGCAATAGTATCTGGAGTCAGAGCTGCTCTTTCACTACAACATCATGAAAAAAATAGAGACATGCACATTTCAGACTTGAACCATCATTTCATCCTTTACTCCTAAGGCATGAGACTGGCAAGGAAGGGGAGAAGACAAGACAGAGAAGTTGTGAAACTGGTGAGTATACCTGTGACATATCCCAGCACATCTGGTAAAAAATGGCAAAAATGGCAAAAAAAAGTTGGTAAGGTGCGCCAACCCTTTTGGTCACTTCTTCCCCAGCAATCAGAGCCATGTAGGACCCTCCACTGGCCCAGAAGGCACATCTCCTTTTCAACTGGAAACTTTTCAACTTGTCACTAAGATCATCTGCTTTAAATCACTGAGAAATCAATTGTGTTGACATACCAGTACTGTGTTCCTCCAGGGCCTCCTTTAGTGGATATCATGTCCTTTCTCTTAAAACACATCATGAAATTAATAATTCGGATGGCAAATGATTACCCTCCTGGGGTTTCTCAATTGGTTTCTCCTGTCTTTTTAAAACATTACTAATTGACATGAATTTTCTCATTACTATCTCAGCAGTTTATTTGATGGGCACTTCACAAGGAAGTATCTACAACAGATTTTTCTGTTTATTTTTCATGAAGTGCCTATAGTTAAATAGCTTTGGGGGAGTGCCACAGAGCAAAGTGCTGAAACTCGAGAGTAATGCACTCAGATCACACGTTTATGTAGGGTGGGGGTTGTGGTACACATGTGCCCCTTCAGCACTTGTCAGTATCCCCAGCAGTGGAAGCCCAGTCAAAGAGCAGGTGAATTTTCCCGAGACACAATCTTCTTTGATTATTCCAAAATCTTAGAGTGCTGTAGCACAACACTATAATTGCAAATCAGACATCTACCTTTTTTGGCAACAAATATCTGGGAAAGCTCAACAGTTGTTTCAAATCCTACTTTAGTGTTTCAAAATATTGCGGAAAAAGTTCCACACGCATGCTTGTGTCTTGGTTCTGCTTGTTCTCTAAGCACACAGTGATACTTACACCACTGTCTCAGGGGTATCCTGCAGCTCAAAGTTATTTTTGCAAAGATTTACCTCCAGTTACAGGAACTATCTCATGTAGCCTCTGCTCGACTTTCCCCTGGACAACAGGTGCTACTGAAGAATATCATTCATGTAGTTCTTTGTGTTATTCAACAATGTACCTTCCATTTATTTTTCAAATATTCTTACTGAACCAGCTTACATGGTCTCACATGCACTAACTTCTCTAAGCAAAGACACGATCTCTGGAGTCCTGCCCCAAAATCAAACAGGAATCAAAATCAAAAGGAAGATAGCATCAAAGTTGTGAGGTCTTGCTACATTACGCTGTTCTGTGGTGCTTTGTTTCAGTGGATGACAAGGGTGAGAGCATTGAAAACCTCATGATTTCTGGTTTTAGCCTACGGCACCACGGTTTCCTGTAGCTATGTCTTTATTCAGTACTCTCCAAAATGCAGTACAGTCAGTACCCATTTTATTACCTGAGATAGCACTGCTCCCCATCTACCGTCCATACTGGCATTAAGCAGAACATATTCTGCCTGTCTCAAGCCAAGTCTTCAGGCATTAGATAGATAAAAGCCCACAAAGGGAGCATGGAGATCCACTGGAGACACTGAACTTCCCATTCCAGACACCTCTGTTCCTTGCATCTTGGCTCCACAAGGTTGCCACAGAAAAATAGGAAGTTGTCCTTTTTTCTATATGTGTGGTTGGAGCTGGAAGAATTTTAGCTCATTTTTGTCTGCTTTTCAGTGGGAGACTTTGAAGTGGGAGATACAAAACTAGGTAAGCAGAGAACAGAATGGCTCCATCCCTTCTTTTGAGAGGACTGAACATTTGAAATAACAAAAAGAGATATTCAGTGCAGAAACCTATCTTACTGCTATTTCCGTATGCCAATAGGAAAAGGAAACTGTTACCTGCTCCTTTCTCTTTACAGCTAAAAGATAATAAATAATGAATTCACCTGTTCCTGCTTTTACTCACCTAATAGGACTCGAGGAAAAATAACAGGGTCATGCAAGTCACCCGTGGTTGCCACACCTGGACTGGACTGAGGTTAGCAGCTTTTTTTATTACTTATGTGCACTACATATGCCCACACAGAAAGGAAGATGTGGATTGCAGTGGACTACTTTAGATATGGAATCTTCTCAAAGATAATTTTGTTCTGTTACATTGTTCCTTGAGCCTTTTCTCCTCAGTAATGTAGCAAGACATTGCTATCAAATGTTGGTACTGTGCCAAAAAAAACGCCTTTGGGATTGCAGTGCCTCGTCTCTATTCTTCCTTGCTTTTAACTCCTGTGCATTCCAGAGAGTCATTATGGTGATTCTTTCTTACAGTTCCTCTAGTGACTGGATCTGTAAGGAACATATGAGGAAGTCTAAAGCATTATGTATCTTCTGGGAAAATTTTGGCACTGGCTGTATACCTCATATTTTGCATCCTTAGCTCTAGCATAGTAATTTAAAAGCACTCAAACACAAAACCTGTTTTTTTCCAGTAACCAATCTGGGGAAAAAAAATTAAAATCTCATCCCATATAACTGACTTCCCATCTGCACAGAAGGACCAGATCCTTAGGAGAACAGAGATAACTGCTCCTTGAGTTCATGCAGTAATTGGCACCAGGAAAAGCTGTTCCTAAAGGCAATCATTCAGTAATTTGCTGGTACATTTCACAGCCATTTGCTTATACCGCAAAAAATTTGACCCTCAGGCATCCTGGCTTCTGCAGAGACTGTGAACAAATCTCTTTTTAAGAATCTGGTCCCCCTATTTCTTCTCCTTCCAGCTCCATGAATTCTCCATATTTGCCTCCAACTTTTTACACTTTTTTATTGAAGCAGTTTGGTGTTCTTTATTTTTCTTGTTTGCGTTTTGTTTGGTTTTTCCCATCCTGTTTTTCTATACTACAGCAGCAACTTTAGCAGGCCATTGAGAACAAACAAAAGCTTGCCTCTGTGATCCACTGAAGTAAGTGGGGTGAACAAGAAAAGGAGAAAAGGCTGTCCTAGACTGCAAGGCTGGCAAGGCCAGTGCTGAGCTGCGGTGGCAATGGATGCCCAGCCCAGCCCATCACTGCAGAAGGGCACTGTGGTGGCACGAGCCCTGAAGTGGTACAGGTTCTTCCAATACTACCTCAGAGCCCCAGCTACAGACCAGTTTATGATAGCTCAGTCAAATGATCTACAGCATATCTACAGAAACACTTCACAAACCTACCTCTAAAGGGAATGGGAATCACTCCTTCAGTCATTCACCACCAAGTCCCTGTTTCACTGTATAAAGGAACCACAGAGTTTGTCAAATAAAGGCCTAGGAAACTTTGGGACAGAAAGAACAATGATTTTTTTTTATCCTTAATCCTCCTCTTCAAAATCCTTCCAAAAGACCAAACTGCTTGAGGTAAAGTTTCCTGACTTTTCCAGACACGAACCGGCACATAAAAATTTCAGCTGTAGGATATCTAAATTGCCAAAGTATTCAATAACTCAAAACTGGCTCTTACAAAAGTTTTAGCAGCTACCAGCTCTGCCTACAAATCTAAGTTTAGAGGAAATACGTTTAAGTGTTGAGAATAACAGCAGCATGGCTGTAGGGACAATTCAGTCCGGTACTAACAGTGAAGCTATAACCAAGCAGATTGTATATACAACAGCTAAGATGAACTCCAGTAAAACTTTTATGCCCTACCATAACATCATCATTTTCTTTTTGCTAGATGTGTCAGAGAAAAATGCTATCTAAGGCATTTGGAATTCAAGACTAGAAGCCTCAGAGACAGCTTTTGAAATGTGAAGGTGTGTGATAAATCTATCAGATAGTTCTGCAATTTTTAAAAGAGGTGGATATACCTTTTGTGCATATGTGCAGGAAAGATTCCTTTTCCCCACCCTACATAAGATTTCTCCCCTACTAATATGCTGTTGAACACTGGCATTAAAGACTTCAGTTGACTAACAAGAAACAGAAAAACCACTACAAAATTTAGAGACTGAAGTAAAAGCAACATTCCATGCCAGTATGTGAAATTATAATTTTGCCTTCATCTACTATCAAAGTTAATAGTTGTGATTGTGCCACTAAACAGAGGTGGCTATACTGAGAAGCACAGATTGCAAATACAAATATTTGTTATTTAGCACAAATAACAAATACTTTATTATTTAGATCATTCAAGCAGAATTTAGCTTATCAGTTATTTTTCTCTATAATGTCTTCTACATTGGAAACCATCTCACAAAATCAGAAAGAGTGGAACTGCATAAGAAGGGACAGACCTTGCTCTATTTTCTTTATAAATATCAGGGTATCATATTAAGTTCTCTGTTACAAAACGTTGCTGTTCACCTGCATCATAGTTGGAAAGTATAAACAAACTTCAAAGCAAAAATATTTTGTGGGAATTTTTCTATTACTCTCTTTAATTGAAATTTTTTAACCACCGTAGCACAACACAATATATTGTAGAACTCCTATTAAGCATCAACAGAATTGCTTTGCTACAGTAATACAATAGCAAATAGGATTCAAAAGAAGTAATCTAATTTTTATCTAATTCTAGTAATTTGATTTTATCAGACTTTACTTATAGCTGGGGAAATCAGTCATAGCATTAAAGCATTCTACTTCACAAGCCAGTATAAATTGAAGTACTTCCGATTCTTCCTTGATATTTTTCAGATGAGAGTGAATAAAAATAATTTGAATGTATCCTGACCAAACCACTACTCTGTGTGCTCACCCATGATCTTCAGGACTTATGAATATACAGAACAGCTACTTCACTCTTGTACATATAAGGCAATAGAAAAAGCATGGTTTGTCCTATCCTAGGGCATGCTGTGCTCTCTTGCTATGAACATCCAATTTTTGTGGGTTTTTTTGAGTTTTGGGGTCTTTTTTACTCCCAGGAATACCATACCAATTCAGTTAGCCAGCCTTTACTAGGGCTTCACTCTTCCTACCTACTGCACTCTTCCTCACACAGACACTGTAAGTGAAATGGTCATGACTGCTGACATGCTTTTTCACCAGAAAAGATGTATCTGTCTCTAACATGAGGAGAAAAATAACGCACAGAGGTCTTACTGGAGTGAGAAACTGTCTATTGAGAACTGGCTACATGGATAACAAGCAAGCCTACTTTGGTGTCCACCTACCTGATTCAGTTCATGGCAAGCTCCTGGTTTCCCAGAGCATTGCACACCAGTGTGTTCTCTCTCTCATATACCTGACAGGTCCGTAACAATATCTGTTGTGGAACAGAAAAATGTGGCTTTTCAGGAATTGTCAGGGAATGGGAACTGCCGTTCTAGGCCAGTTGTTTAGCCAATCCAGTTTGCAAAGACCATGAGTCCTGAAACAGGAGGCACGAAACTGCAATGACGACAATTACACTTTTCATTTACTCAGAAGGTATTTTTTAGCACCTTAAAAAGGTCAGAAATAATTTCAGTGCCTTTGAGAACTTCCAAAGTAAAGATCTTCTTGATGAAAGGTAGAAGGGGAAACAGGCCAACTTTTTGCACGAATGTTTGAAAAAAAATTGCAACCCTTTAATCAGCAAATTTCAAGGATCTTTGAAGAGAGATATCCACTCTATAGAAATGAGGCGTTTATTCATGGTGTCATCACAGGTCATATCAGATCCAGGCAAAGAACATGCATTTGATTTCTAGCGTCTCTTGTACACAGCATCACTTATTCAATTACAAAATATTTTAATATGTATTTAACCATTTAATAATGTTACAGTTATTTTGAGCCTTCACGGAAGATTATAAAAGCTTTCTTACCACAGAACACAGTATTTTGAAAGTAAGCATCAGTAATTAAGTGTAGTGGGTTGACCCTGGCTGAGTGCCAGGCACCCATCAAAGTCACTCTGACACTCACCTCCATAGCTGGACAGTGAGAAGCAAATACAAAAAAAAGTTAATGAGCTAAGGAACAGGAAGAGATCACAAACCAAATACCATCTCGGGCAAAATGAGACTCAAACTGGGGATATTAACTGAACCTATTACTAACAAAATCAGAGCAGGATAATGAGAAGTGGAATCAAATCCTGAAAACACCTTCCTCCTACGTCTCCCTCTTTCCTGGGCTCTTCCTGCTCCCCCTCAGAGGTATAGGATGACAGTGAATGGGGGTTATGGTCAGTTCATCACACATTGTTCCTCCCACTGCTCAGGGAGAAGGGTCTGTTCCAACGTGGGGTCCCTCCCACAGGAGACAGCTCTCTATGAACTTCTCCAGTGTGAGCCCATCCCACGGGCAACAACAGTTCTCCATGAACTGCTGTAATGTGCGTCACTCTTCCACAGGGTGCAGTCCTTCAGGCACAGCCTGCTCCAGCGTGGGTCTGTCTTGAAGCTGGCTGGCATCGGCTCTCCTGGACCTGGGGGAAGCTTCCAGCAGCTTCTCACAGAAGCCACCCCACCTGCACCTCCCCCTGTAGACCCCACTGCAAAAACCCAGCCACACAAACCCCATACAACATGATTATCAGCTGCACATAACTGTGGAAGGCCTCAACAATCTTGCATTTTGCAAATCTATCATTAGTTTTTATCTTTTCTTTACAATACCAGAAAGAGCTCTGATACTCTGAAATATGCCAGACAGCATCCACCACAACCCAGTGCCTTTAAAAAAAGTGTTATCAATTAGATATATATTCCAATTGTCACAGCTAAGCAATTTCCTAGACTAGAGGGATTCTGAGTGATTTCATGGTACAAGAAAAGATAGTTAATGTAACACAGAAAACTTACACTGTCACTTGAGGTGTCACACAGCAATTGGAAAGATTTTACTGTCCACTGGAAAAAATAAGAATAACCACGCAAGGGCTTCAGTGAAACAAAGATATGTATGCCTCAGTTTTGTACAGAAAAAATCTCTGGGTCCATATATTCAGGTTTTTTGCAAGCAGAACCCTAGAAACAGCAGTGCTCAGATTTAAATTGGATTTTGAAGGGCTCTTTTTCCTGTGGCAGACAGTCAGAAATCCTGCTGACTGTCCAATTTACAAGAAACAGATGATGTCATTTTGATAAAGATCCCTTCTAGGTTCACATACCCAAGTGTTCAGACAAATTCAGACTTTCTGCTTACTGTGAGACATCCAGAAAGGTCAAGATCCCAAAGACTGAAGAGAAATAGAAAGACAAGAAATGAAAGTACAGTACTTATCAACTCTGCATTTTAACACTAAGCTATGTGAGTGTCTGTGTGTATATTCTGTTGTGTTCAGGAAAATACAGAATATATTCTTGATTCCTATAGGTATGAAACAATAGGGTTGAAAATCACATCAACAGGAGAATGTTGCGATTGTAGTAAAGTATTTATTTATTTTAAAACATTATTACATTGCTAGAACATTATTTCAAAATAAAAACCATAATATATTCATTCAAAACTAGGCTGTTAAGCATATATATTTAAACTCTAATTTTCATACACACAGTGAAAGAAATTTATATTTTACAAGTAGCTATTTTTAATAGACTTTATGAAAAACATGTTTAAAAATAACTGCCAAAATGTCTCTTTAAATATACAAAATATCCTTGCTGTACCGAAGATACCTCTCTTAAAAGCCAAAAATATCTAAGTCAATAGCTGAGTCCACATCAAATCCTACTGAAAACAGTAGTGACATAAAAATATAAAAGCACTGTACAAAGTAAGTATAGCCTTTGTTTGTCTCAGTACTGTACACATCTGGTTTTGTTTTAAAAATGTTTTATAAAAACTGCTGTTATTGAACTTAACATCCTTTCCTGTGTGCAGAAAAAAGTGAGCCACTGATATTATCTCTGTTTACTAAAATATCTCCTTCTCAGAACTGTGAATCGAAGAATTTAAAGGGAATTTTACTACTTATTTCAGTGAGAGCAAGACTGAAACTCTTCTTCAGCATTTCATTAAGTAATCTCTCTTGGTTATCCCCCTAGTTTTATAATGCAAAATATTACAAATTCTTAAATACATTAACTGAGGAAATCAGAACTCAAGTACTTCAGATTACAAGGCTGGTGTATGGTGGATTAGTTCACTGCAAAATGGAGTGTTCAGTTATATAAAACCCAATTGCAAATAATGCTGCATGCTTTTTAATCAAGAACCCTCTCTCTTCTCTTGCTTTCTTTATAGTCCCTTCTGGCATTTCTTCTGGAATGAGCTTTTCAAGAAGGTGCGGTATCCTGGATCATCCACATATTCATTCTTAAAGCGAGAACTCAATACTCGCTGCCTTTTCTTCTCTCCCAAGATAACATCTGCTCCATAAAATGTGTCTTCAAATCTCATGTCAGAAGCTGTAGACTAAAACCAGACATTAATTACATCCACATACGATTTTTACCTTTCCATATTTTGCATGTCCTATTCAGTATTTAATTCTCTGTGTCTGTAGTGTTCCTTGGAAACACATAACTAACACCTGTTAGTTGGATTTTATCCAGGGATCACAAGTCACGCTAATTCTAAGTAAGAAAACAGTGACGTGGAAGTGATGCAGCTGTTGGGCAGGTTTGATCCTATCAAGTACCATGTAGTATTCACCACCTTGTGTTATTCAGGAAAGCTTTAAATGCGAGGTACTATGTCATGGATGCCTGAAAAGAAACCTGGGCACTGCCTAATTTGCAAAGGATCAGGGTCACAGTTTGGTCACTTGTCATCCAACTTAAACCAGCTGGGAATCCCCAATAACAAAGCAGTGGAACAACAAACAGGAAGCCGTTTGGGCAGAATCAGAGGCAAAATATTTTGGACCAACTTTCACTGCCTGCATCATGGAAGAATTCCCANCATGGAAGAATTCCCAAGATTAAGAAAAACATAATTTAGAAAGAACCGGTGTCTTTCACTTCAATAGACAGAAATAGTATCATAGGCTGTCTTTAACTTGCACTATGTTCAGCATCAGGAGGGGAAGGAAGTGTTGGGCATGCCTTGAGGACTAACCTACATATTTCTAGAATTTGAGGCACCAGTTGAAAATCATGCAAAGGTCTCAGGAATGGCTGTGGTGTGTTTTATTCAGCTGACCAAATTTAATGTTTTTAATCTATAGCTAACTCCCGAATGAAGTCAATAAAAAAAATAAATAAATAAAAGGAAATACTGATTTATAAAAAATCAATTTTAAAAACAATAGCATAAACGCCATTATTGTTATCCTGAGAATGCAACAGTTTGTATTCTATAGAGCATGCAGTTAATTAGAGAAGCTTCTTCTATTTGGTCTCAAAAGCAAAAAAATGGCAATAGTATGCTTTCCAAGTATAATAAAAACTCCCATTAAATATAATCAGATGGTTCTTTTAACATTTTCCAAGATACCTATCTTAACCCTAGTCAGGACACTGAAACATTTGTGCATTTACCCCAAATTCACTGACAAAAAGGTTTCTTAACCCAGAATGTTTGACCAGTGCACTTTGCATTAGAAAGAACTGTCTCAAGACAGGTAAAAACAGTCATCTCCTCCAGCAAATGTATGGAAGAACTTTCCCTTTTCAACCACTAAGAGTTACACTCTCTGTAAGCTTCAACACTTTTCCACTTGGCATACACACATAAAAATGGCTAGCTGGTGGATATTGTTTGAAATAGCAGGAAACTTAAAAAAAGTAGCAAAGATTTGGTTTTAAACCAAAGCCTAGTGAAATACTGGTAAGTCTTGCCAGCAACAGCTTTGATCAGTTACATTGTTTCTTACAATAAGTTAATTGCCTTTTTATTAAATGCAAGGCTTTTAAAATCACAAAGCTCTGAGAAGCTGGAAAGTTTTTTAAAAACTACATGTTATAAGCATACTGAAAGAATAGAATGTCTGTCAATTTAAGTGTTTACTAACTTGATCATTCCTCATCTGACAGATGATCAAACACAATGTCCCTTTTAGGAGAAAAGAATTATATCTGACAACAGCATTTGCCTGTACTGGAAGAACAACTAACCATCTCACTAGCAAATGGACACATCTATAATTGGGCTGATTTAGCCACTCTTAATAGCACAGGCTTCACAAACCATGACTCAGTCTAAACTGAAAATCTAAAAGAAATCCAAGTATAGTGTTATTGGCCTTTTGAGCATATACATATATATATATATATATAAAAAATAAAGTTAGCATCAGCAAATACACTCACTAAACGTGCTTTTACTCTCTTAGGAAGCTCTTCATCCAGTGTATATATTTCTTCTCTCTTCATTACTATTTGGGAACCATCTTCAAACTCCACCTAATTGAAAAAAATGGGTATTTGAAAATAAAATAATAATTAACTCTTGCAGGAAGTTCCTGGAAATGTTTCCAGATAAAAACATATATGTAAGCAGAGAAGACTTATATACAGACATTTTGCTATCTGTTTTAGCACAAAATTAGGCTGAAACATTAAAAAATGCTGTATGCAACACATACTTACACTGAAAATAATATCTAAGCAAAGAGACTTCAAAATCAGCACTGACACATACATAATGAAGCAAAATTCGTTAATTTGAAGTAAAAAATGCTGAACAGTAACAAGACAGGCAACATTATTCTGCAGGAGTGACATATTAAAATGTCCTTGTGTCATTTTTATTTGTCTCTAATTTTTTTACTTGCTTCTAATAAATAAAAAATTAATTTTAACATCCTGTGATTCAAGGTTGAGGAAGACCATGTCAAAAGAAAGTGTGAGTGACAACTAAGGAAATACCAGTTAACAGAATTCTATTGAATCTGATGGAATTTCTTTTAAATGCTCTGTTCAGAAGATGAAAAGCTTTATCATGCTTAGGTTTAGATTTAATCCAATATGAACCCCGTTAGCAGAAAATGAGAAAGGAAATGTAACTAGGTGTGAGGAATGTTAAAATGCTGAGGCTTTGAAGCTTTTAAGCTTTTTCAGTAGCTGCTGATTTTTTCCTCTATTTTAATATTTCATCTAACAGTTGTGAATTTCAGCTATTATCTGTGACTACAGTTTAGCTCCTACAGGAACTACAATTTAAAGTTTGGTATAAAATTAGAAGTCCCATTCTACATCCTTAGGTGATTTAATGAGACTATGTGAATGACAACAGCACACTCGACTAGAAGAATAAGCACAAATACAAACATAGGAGAACACGGACTTATCGGAAGTGTTACTACAGATAAAACTGAAAAATCATGCATTTCAACTTGTAAATGGACTGGGTTCTTAGCTTCAAATTAAAAGCTTGCCATAGCTGAGTACGTCAGATTAATATGTGAACAGCTGAAAAATCCGATACTGTAAATCCATTCTTGAAAGCCAGGATACAGACTACAATCTATTAACTTCTTTAAAAACAATTTTTTCACTGCAACTAACAGGGATGCACAAATCTGGAATGCATTTAAAATGCATAGAGCACACAGATGGATAACAAAGTCACAGGAGTCATCCTTACTCCTCTCTGCTCTTGTTACTAACCCCATAAGCCTATTCTGTTAGCAGTATTTTAGAGGAACTTAAAGGTCAATTTGCTTTAAGCTTGTTTAATTAAATGATGGCAATCCAGGATGCAAGAACAGTCTTTCTGCTATTCCTGCTCCTTCCTGAATAATACATTTGGTAATGTTTTTGCATAATACAGTTGATAATAATGTTTTTTGCATCTCTGGTGAAAAAACTGGTTAGGAAATTAAGTCTGACACTCCATGTGATAAGAAAATCTCTTCTTAAATGGTCAGTATATTCAAGTTTACTCATCGTGTGCAGTAAGATGCAAATGCCTCATAGCAGAGAATCTGTCATGCAGTATGAAATATATTGCACATTTACAATGAAGAGTAACTGGAAGTTCTTCAGGTATAATTCAGCATATCACACTGGAAATAATTTGCCTACACTTTATAGTAAACATAACAAGAGCTTCCCTAAGACTTTCAATAGTATCATGATTCATGCAAAATATAAACCCACCATCTCTAACAGCTCCAATTCAATTCAGATTGCAGATCCTACATTTCAAATCATCAGTTTTATCAAAGAAGTTATTTTACTTGGATTCTGCTGCTGTACTGTGTCTGCAGGATATGTTACTATCTTCATGAGATTTTCTTCTATAAGAACATCATAAATTAAAGGGAAAGCTGTTAAAAAGCAATTAATGGAGTGAATGGATAATTTAATAAACTCTAACTCAATTTTGAACCTCAATATCAGAGATCATCAAGAAATCAGACGTAGATAACATTAATAATTTCACTTGAATACCTGCTTCACTTGGCAGGTTTAGCTCTGCTTAGGGACTGTGTAGGATACTGGCTGACAAATGTCAAACTGTATGACACAAATTCTGGTGCAGTGTGTCATAGCTCCTGCATGCTCAAGTACTGCCACATTTGGTACAAATGTCTGATGAACATGAGGAAAATTCACAGATTTTTCCAACTAGAACAGATTTGCCTCTAAGAAATCACACATAAGACTGGGTAAGAGAATCTCAAAAGGTGAAACACAGATCACACCAAATGAAAATGAAGCTTTGTGTATGTGTGAGTCCTGGGAGCTTTTAGACACTGTTTAGAAAGACCAGAGGAAGAACTACTAATATGTCTTGAAGTTAACCTTGCACCCTCCCTGTCATAAACTTTTTGTAATCTGTGGCCACAGGCAGCCTCCTCTCTCATCCTGCAGACTGAAATACTTGCTTGTTTCTACGGTTCTGTGTATTGCAATATGGACTTCTATGTACTGCAATATGGACTCCCTCTAATCTTTAAACTTTGTCATTTCCCTCCATGATTGGGGTTGTTAGAGGCAATTTACAGGAATTTATGTTTGCAATGCTGAGGAACTCTACATCTTGCTGAGCTTCCACATGCTTATCCATTTTCCTTAAACAAAACTGGTTTAATCATGTTGTTCAAGAGGTCTAAAATAAGACAAGTTTGTTTTGACTGTGTCAAATTCCTTCAAATGTGAAAGATAACAACATTCATCTAATTTACCTCACAGTATTCCTCAGAAGACCAGTTGTTCAAAAGATTAAATGATTTGAAGATTAATGTTACTATAGAAAAATAATCTTCATACTTTATAAAGAACTTGCCACCTTCACAACATAATACAGCTGCTAAATATAAGGGAAGAGGTAAGATTTAGAGACTAGCTCAAGGCTTTAGGCATTTGAGGACTTGAATTCGATTGCAAGTCATTGGCAAAGTGAGAAGGTCAATGCAGCAAGCAATTTAGCTTCCCTGTGCCTTAATTTATCTAGAGATATAATAGTAAACTTGCCATTTTGGTACAGTAATGTGAGGCCCTGCAATGAAAAGAGTTACATAAGTGAAAATGATTACATATATATAAACGAAATGTATCTAGATTCTCATTCTTTCAGAAGTGCTATTATTATTGTGATTGTTTTATTGCAGTTTCTACCATTCACTTGGGTACTCAAAGCTGCTGACTGATTTTTCTCAAAGGCAAGCCCATAAAAAACCAATAATTGTTACTCTGAAATCAGAAGTCAGCTTTTTAGCTTTGCCTTCAGTGTTCAGTTTGCTTTTGCCTTTGCTAAGGATAAAATGCTCCTTAGATTAATTAATTCAAAAATGCCTCAGATGAATGTTATGCTCTTCTTACTGTCCTCCCTTCCAACCTCTTATGAAATGCTTCAGGTTCATTGTAGGCTCATACCAATACTTAATTTTATGTCATTAATCGTGTAATTAGCTGACATCAAATAAAAGTAAATAACCTGCAGAAAATAACAAATGTTATCTTTCAGTCTTGATGTTCCACCTGGTTACCTGAGTTCTTAGTAAGCAAGTAATTTTCTTGATTTTTTAAGACCAAGTGAAACCTTTCTCCCAAACAGTGCACAGCACTTGCTACTGGGTTAGAAAGTTTTATATATTAGTTAAAGTGTGGTAACAGTTACAGTAAGAGTCCACACTTCAGCTTTCTGCATCTTTGAAGATGTGGCTGGCCACTCCAATGCTAGAGCCAAATGAGCAATTTACAATAAAGACATCTGAAAAGCAAGCACACAGTAATAAATATAGATACTCACCTGATACATGTGAGCTGTATTTGTTCCCAGATACTTTGCACCATACAGTTTCCCATCAGGCCATTTCACTTGGACAACCTCTCCCTCTGCAGGTGGACCCAGCCTTAGGCAATCTCTGCTCTATTTACAAAGAAGGATGGATTCCCAAATCAGTGAGTGAGCCATTGCACTGAAATTACCAGTAAGATGCTTTTACAACTTGTTGATTGGAGAAGATTTATTACCATGCATGTTTCAAGTTTTATAATCCTGCTAATGGGCTAATGCTAATGTTAACCCTTAAGAAAATGAAATACTGACCAAAGAAACACTCTCTTTACAGCTTGATGCTGCACTGGCAAGGCAACATATGCATAAATCAGGTAGCTGTCAGCAACTGTGATACACTTCCACCAAAATTAATTTCTAACACATATTGAACATAAGGATCACTAAAGTGCAATTGCATATGTGCAACACTTTCCCTTCTATGCATCCAAGTAATTCATGTTTCGTTAACCACAGCACATTTTTGCTGGATGCTATCTTTGCTGACTGAAATATCCGTGGATCAAACCATAAACGGTAAGAATGCCAATGAGTTTTTTGCTTAGCTGATGGAGAAACACTGAAAGAATCCAAATGCTTACAAAATAAAATTAGGGGGAAATATTATTTTCCATAAGATATAAAGAACTTCCGTACCAATGGTTTGGCCAACTTTTGTGCCAGACTTGTTGAGCATGTCAGAGCATCCGTAGCTGCCACATATTCTTGTAATGCTTTCTTTTGTCCCATATGTCTCAGTACGATCTAAATTACTCATTTTCAGAGCACATCAACCACAAACCCGTAACAGCAGCTGCTCTCGTGAGGAAATAAGACAAAGGACTGGAAAATGATGTGTCACATCTGGACTCACCAATTCTTTGTTCAAATACTCACCCCAACAAAGGCATCTCTACTTCATAGCAACTACATCACAAGACCTGTCATGTAAATTAGTGCTAATTTAGTGATACTCTCCTGGGTGTGAGAGGACTTATTCAGTGACCACATTACCTGAGCTCACTCATAAGTAGTCCAGAGGGGGAAGAGAAAAGATAAAGACAAGGACTCAGTGACAAAGTCCTGCAGGACCCAGTGCTATCTCAGATTGCCACAGTACTATCACCGTTTTCTTAGATGTATGTAGAATAACTTAAAAGAATATTTGTATTTTTAGTTGAACAATTCACTTCCAACAGAGGCCAGTGATCATCATGACAAAGAACTTAAAATGTGGGAGCAAAAGTGCACTCCAGTGATGTTCACTTGGATATTATCTGGATGTAGTATCATTCTAACCAAAGCCAACCTTTATAAACTGATTTTAATCACATGTATCTTAATCCATGAGTTTGATTCAACACAGGATAAAAGAAATTAAAAGCTGTATTTTCACAGGAACACCTTCCTGCATGACAGTACTGTCTCTGTCGCCCCTCAGGTGCTGTGCAAAAGGGACAGCTTTAAAATATGCCCTCTGTGTTTGCCTGGCAAAGGTTGCTGTGACAAACACAGAAAGATATATCCTTTCAATGTCACCATATATTTGGAGTAGGTGGAATTACTGTATTACTCTTCCCAATATTTTCAGGAGAGGCAGGAGGAAAGGGGAAAGGATGGCTGCTGCAGTGGAATAATTATGGCTTCACAGGGGACAGGGATTACTAAATACTATCATAGTTCTGACTATAAATTAAATTAGACTGTATTTTTAGTTGCTCTCTCCTCAGTGATGACTGTCAAAATGGTTACTGTCATTATGATACTTCTTCTGCTATCTATTTATTGCAAAAGTGCAAAAAGGAGTCTTGGCTAAGTGTCTTGAAACAAAGTTTTAAAACTTTGCATCATGGAATGGAGTAAATTTCCTGAAAACAAACAATCCAACAACCATGTCAAGACTAACATTAATTTTCTGAGAACAAAAGCCCAGCATGAATTACTCCCTTTGCAACTTGCACAAGAAAGAATATCTCATAGACTCTCTAGGATAGCTAATGGAATTGCTCATTTGGAAAATTAGAGTCCTCATGCAAATAACTAGACAAATAACAACCTCATTCTTCATGTATCATCACAATGTCTTAGTCTATGGAACAATATTTAGGAAATTGGTACTAGTTTTTATTAATTTCTACCAGAGCTCCTACTTTTTATTTTCACAGGATCATAACCATTTGAGATTCTCTTTTTACTGCACGAATAATTCTTAAAATTTTTTTCTTGGGAATGATAAGACCCATTTCTTAGACTGACAAAATGGCAAAAATGCAACCTCACTTTTTTCAGTCATATAACAAAAAGTCAGACAGCATATGGTTGGTATGACAATCCTTCAACATCCTCCTATAGCAGCTGTAAATAACATAGTGTGGGCTCAATCTACATTCAGCTTATAAACCATGCACATTTCCCGTACAATTACATGATGTATTTCCTTCTTTATAGAAATGGACAAATTATGCCCACCTGTACTGAAAATACAATTCACTTATGTGTCCAGTTTCACATTCCTGCTATTGCACAGCTCAGAGCTCCAACTCCAAACATGACCACCTGTCTCTAAAGATGAATACTTCACAGCCTCCCTGGGCCATTAATCCAGCATTCAACAACCCTCACAGTGAAAAAGTCTTTTCTTAAGTGAAGAAAAATTCTGTGTTGAGGAATTTCCTATATTTCAGTTGGTACCTGTTGTCTTTCATCCTGTCACTCTGCATCACCAATAAGTGTGCGGCTTCATCTTCTTTACTTCCCTCACGACGGTTTACACATTTGGATAAGATCCTTCTGAGTCTACTGTTCTCCTGAACAGTCCCAGCTCTGTCAGCCCCCTCATATGGCAGTAGCCAGGAGGGGGCATGGATAGGGCCTAGATGTTATTCTATGCTGCTTCATGTCATTGTTTGGCACAGTGAAAGGGACTCTCTTCTGGGGAGAAGGGATTCCTTGCCGTCAGTGTGGCGCAGGAAGCTGTTTGGTACTGTCTATTGTCGGGGAGGGCACTAGTCATTGTAGCTCAAGAACTTGTTTAAAAATAGGAAAATGTGGCCCATACGGCATCTTTTAGGGGAGGTATAAACCCAACAGTAGACAAATGTTTAAAACTGCTGCAGAAAACAATAATAGTCTAATAGAAAATCACCAACACTTCTCCATTCAAATCAGGAGTCAATCACATCACCTGGCTCTTGCTAATGGTTTGGATGATGTGATCCCACCCTGACTCAAGAGAGAATAGCTGAGTTGTGATGATGAAGATCCCCAACTTGATCCTGCAACTGATAACATAGACTAGTGTGCTTGCTTTCAAAGCTGCTTTTGCCTCCCCCTCCTGCTCTTGCATAAGCATTCTGCAAAACTTCTCCTATCAGGATGAACAAAATCAATATTCATTTTGATCAGATAAGAGTGGGAGATTAGTAAACTCAGCTCTCACATCTGTGCTCTTACAGTGGGCTTACTAGGGGAGAGAAGAATTAAACATTGCAAGGTAAAAGACATTTGCAATCCATAAGCAGCAAGTGTGAAGACCTTTCTCTAAAGCTGATGAATATTCCTGAGACTCATAGCCCTAAAAATTCCCTGAACATAGCCCTAAAACTTTATATATATCAAAAACCCCAATGCAATAAGGGTTGAGATTTCTTTTCCTATGTATGAAAAGATAAGGCCAACAACTTGGAAAGGTGTTGAAGAAAAATAAATATATGGTATAGAGTATTAAATGTGACTATTCTCTGCAAGTGGTTCCCTCTTGAAAGTTACTCATATTCACCACTAACTCATCTGAATAAATATAAATATTTTTCTTATATCACTGTTTACAAATCTGAGGTTTACATTCATCAGCCGGCATAATTTAAAGTAAATTTTTAGACAGGTAGAATAGCCTCCTCTTTTTCTAAACCATTTCATTCTTTTGAAACTAGTTAAATAATTTTCAAATCTACCATACCAATAAAATTCTTCCACCCATTTCCGAGGAGAATGGCTCTACAAAATCCATGACACAGAGCAGTCAACTGTCATCAAGCATTAACTAAGACAGAAAACAAATCTGGCTGGCACTTCTTTCTTCAGAAGTGTTTTAACTGAGCAATCCCAATCCCGTGAACAATCTCAGGAGCTACCGTTTTATTTTCCTCAACAGTAATAGAACTGTTTATCTGTTTAACTGGCAGACACAGCACTGAGTTTTGTTATTTTGGAAATCATTCTGGTTTAGACTGTATTCAAAATAAATTATTTTTGTTTGTTTAAATTGTACTCAAATTACAGTATTTTCCTCAATGTCACTTAGCAAATATTTCTGCATCTCCTCCACCTCCTGGCTTTCACTTCCTGATTTCCTTTGTTTCCAAAACAAGGTACAAAATGCCCCATTGTTCATTGAAATTGTTGTCAAATACCACTGATGGTATAATTGACACAAACGACACAGGTTGAAAGTGGTTAAGTGTGGCTCTTGCAACAGGTTTTGTGAACTAGTACATAATTCTAATTTGTTTTTCGCTGTATAGCACTGTAAACGTAGCAAGAGAATAAAATATACAGAAATTTAATAAATTATTTCACTTAATGGTAATGGAATCAAATAAAAATACACAGAACCTGACTGGGATTATTTTTCCTGGGATGCTATGGATTTAAAGGCAGTTCAAATGTTAGCTCAAAAGCAGAATTTGTAACAATTATTTTAGCTGAATGTATTTCTCATCTTTCAAAGTCACTCATTATTTCTGTATCATATGACACCAAAACCCCCTAGGAAGACATATTTCAACCACTCAACAGCAGTCTTCCAGAAAGACCGTGTAAGAATCCATTTCATTGTGCTGCTGCAGCTTTCTGTATTAGAAAGTTCTTCCAAATTCCAGTAGGCTCTTGTCCATGCAATCAGGCAAGATGGAATGGCAAAAGGCAGAGGTAAGCAGAGGCTTGGCTTCAGCCCCACAGTGTGCCTGGTGAAACAGATCCTTGCTGTATAGTTCCATCCCTGCTGCAGAGGGGCCACGGCACAATATTTTAATCCTCCTCCTAGCAGACTGAAAGCTCATAATCTAGCCCTGAGGTTACGAAGATCAAAAGAGAAGCAGATATAGAAAAGACTGACTAGAGAGAACTCAGATTCTGTAATTGCAATAAACTTGGCTTTCCTATGTACCTACATATCATTTTTACCCTGAATCATGCTGTGCTTTGTTCATAAATTTATATGTATTGTTAAAATCAACCAGAGAAATAGAAACTGTTCATTTTCTGTCATCCCCTGCATTTCTTAAATATCTAAGAATAGTTCAGACCTTACTGTTAGTCTATCTAACCACAATTTGCATGGAGCAAGCCATTGTATTGACTTTTATCCTAGAAATGTCATAGTTTTTGAAAAATAACTTAAAATTAATGCATGGTCTCCAAAACTCTAAACTCCAAAACATCTCTGTCCTCTTATATTTGAGAAACTAAAATTCACATTACAGCAAACTGAATTCATAGCACATTCATTTCAATTTAAAGCAAATGAGTTTTCTTGTGTTAATCACAAAATTAACAGTAACTTCTCACAACACAGACAAAACAGACTTACTACAACTGATTTTCACTGGTAAGACTTCAAGTGGGTTTCTAGTCCCTAGACTTAAAACATGAAAAAGTAAGAAAAATCCAGTCCTGGTTATTTGGCTTTTGCACAGAAATGGTCCTCATGGTTACTCCAGCTGATCTGCAGGAATAGCTTTTAAACTTTAAAAATTTAAGTTACATAATTTTAACTTTAATTTCCTTAAATTAGGACCTGACTTAAATTTACTATCCTATCTCATTGCTACTAGGGTACACCTCATGAGATAGTGCTCCCTGTCCCAACAGAAACCAGATGAAGATGGTTTGATAACAAAGACTGCAGAAGCAAGCATAGGCTGGCCATACCATCAGGAAACGGCCTTTCCAAGGCCATTCTGCAAAAGAACTTAATGCAAATTTTCTTTTCTGCCTACATTCCTTCAGATAATATTAACTTTCAACACAAATGCTAGTGATTAAGCTTCCACAGTCCTGCTCACTGGTGATTGTTTCATAAAAGGAGCATGACTGATGTGATTAGAACCAACACCTCCAATTTAGAAAACCTGGCCATACAGACAAATACCACACCGCAACTGCAAACACTGAATACATCTACCAACACCATTAAAGTGCAAGTGGAGAAACAAACTGTGGAAACTCTTGGAAACAACCACTAATCTTAACAGATTGTCAAACTGTGTTTTTCTTTCAGAAGCTGATAGTATATACTAGTTGATGCAAATTTTTAGAAACACAAAATTAGGTCTCATATGTTCCAAGACAATTTGAATGAAAAGGAGAGTGGTAGCTAATTTGCCACAGTCAGAATTTTATCTAAACAGGAACAGCAATTTACACAGTGCATTAGCATTTGAAAGAGAAGGCCTGATTCCCAGGAGTGCAGTTCTGGGTTTGACTTGGTATAAATTCAGTGAAATCACCAGATTAACAGAATAGTTACTGTAATTCAAGAAATTTAGCCTTGAATAATGGAATGCAAGTATAAAAATACTTTAAATTTATGTATAATATGTCATCTTTAAAGTATTACTGAATGTTCTCCAACAAAGTGAATATATGCTTTGACAAAAGTAAACTGGAATATGAATTGGACCATGCATTCTCAAATTAATCTAAAAACTTCTTATTTTCTACCCATCCTAGAAAGTTACTATTTTAACCATTGCACTGCCTTTCAGCAAAGTACTAATAACACAAATTCATGCTTAATGCGAATTTATAGACACAGAATTGCCCAGAAGACAACAACTCAAACTCACATTGCAGAATGCGACTTAGGATGTCCAGGGAGGTACTGGGCATCACAATAAGGTACAGCAGAGAGGACACTAAAGGGTACAATATACTCTTATGAGACAAAACTGAGTGTCAGCAGTAGGAAGCTGAAGCTGCCAAGGACACCTGGATGTCTGATTTGCTATGAGGAACAAGGCTTCTGTAGTGCAGCAGAAAACACTATCTTACGCTAACATTAAAGTCAGATGACACTGAATGCCACACCAGGTGCCTTGTATCCTGTTCACCTGTATATTTGGCTCCCTGTAAATCAATTATAGTCAGATGAGTACAAAGACCAGCTGCTCCTGCCTCTTCCTCAGGATGTAACAGACACATGAAGGAAAATGCTAGTCTTCCAACACTTCCTCCACTGTCCTCTGGTAAATCTGGAAATAATCTTCTTCTGCACAACAGAAGTGAAAACTAACAGATAAAAAAATCCTACAATTCCTGGATTAACTCAGAAAAGAGGTGTGAGCTGAAATAATGATCCTATCCCAATCCCAGCAACCCCATCTCAGCTCAATGGTTCCTGTGCAATTCCAGGCATTTCACCACGCTCCATAGGCTCTTCACAGCTGTACTCATTGTGGTCCTGGACAAAGACACACACTGTCTTTGCAAACACAAGAAATACTGTAATATATTTCTGTCTCTCACCTGCCTCACTGCAAAGTCAGCCATCTTATCATGAACTGCAAAGTAATGACTTATCTTCCATTTTGTTTCTCCTGCTGAGCTGTGAGGCATTGCCTTCAACTCATCTAACATCATTATTGTTAATGATACATAAAGCATTTCATCATAAAGTGGAAAGGTTATTTTACAAGGAAATGGTATAAAGATAATACTTACATTTGAGGCTCTAATTTGCCTATAATCTGTTCTAGATTCATTTTTTTATGCTTATCTACTAAGTTGCCTTTCTGCTGTAACAGGAAACAAAAAAGCAAGAGTGACAGAAAAATTATTCCTGTTCTCCATAATGGAGTAAAGTGAAAGTAACTCACTTAAAGTAATAGTTATAGTACTGTAAAACAAGCTTTAGATTGAAATAAGACTATTGCATCTGTTGATGCTTTGTAGCTTCAAGAGTTAAACAATGGAATAAAACCCTTCAATCTGCAGCCTTAGAACTTCATCTTTGGTTTTGAAATAGCTTGATTTTAACTTACTAAGAGCATAGTTTTAAAAATATGAATTAATTTGTATTAGTATTCAGAAGATGCAAACAACTATTCACATGTAAAAAGCATAGCATTCTGTGTATAAGCACTCATAAAGCTAGCGAAAAATTTCACAACTATAAAAATGTGTTAAAATACATTTTCCCTATTCACACAAACTCAAAGTAAATTCTTCAAAACATATATAAATATTTAACTTATTGGAGTATTTCACAGAACAAGAATGCAAAATCCTACACCATTTCTACAAATCCATCAAACCAGGGAAAGAAACCTACGTTTTTTCTAAGACATGTCATGCAGCTCTCAAATTTGCTTTCCAAATTTTTTCAGAATTACCTGTCAATGATCACATCATACAACTTGCTGAGTAGTAAGTCCAATTACACAGCAATTTTGTGATGCTGCAAAAAACAATTGTACCAGCCCAACATGAACTGCACATTATTCAGTTTATAGACTCAATGTCACAGTTATGAAACTTCTTAGAAAGTTGCTAAACCAATTATAACTCATTATCTCTCTTTTCCCACATCACAAAAACAATTTTCAAAACTTTTTGACTAAGTTTATACCAAATACAATCTAGCCTCTTGCTACCTTCAGAAATGTATTACTTTCCTATTTCACATTCTCAGAAACTGCTGGTGATGGTGATACTGGAGTGCACCCAAAATCTACAGACTGCCCAGAAAGTGTGCAAATTCAACCTTTCTAATTTCCTTACCAATTTTTACAGATTTACATGCCATTATAATAAAACTTGAACAATAAGCTATTACTGTATGCCAGCAGCCTAATGGATCTTTCACAGATACAAAAAAGCAAGAAGCACTACTATTTAAAACTTCGATTTGAACAGGTAGACAAGCAGAAAAGAGTTGTCAGAAGACATAAAGAGAGAAGGGTATACAGAAGAGAAATCACTAGGAAAAAATCTTGGAAACCAGTCGTGAGTTTAGTCATTTATAATGCCAGACAAGGCTGACAGAAGAAAACTAACGTATGTCTTCTTTGTAGGCCAGATTTTCAAAAGAATACAGCATCCCCTGGGAATTATTAGGGCTAGAATCAAAATTTCTATTTTTTTAGACACAGGTGGACATTAAATGGGCTCTCAAGACTTATGTGCTAGGCCAGTATCTCCAAATATCTATTGTTCAAGAAGTATGGTTTTTCAAAAGCAGAGGCAAATGTATTAACGTAACAGATACTGAGAAGCTGAGTGACTGTCACATCTGCAGACACACACTTCCTGCATCAGTGGAAGTCAGTAGTCACAGACAAAGTCATTAGGGAGAAGTTCCTGAAAACAAGTAAGATTTTGTTCTTGAAACTACATCCCGAGCACTCACACTCACAGCTCTCAAAAGTGAGCTCCCTTTTCTAACCTGCACATGCAAAAACCCCCACGAAAATAATGGCACATTATGGTTTTCTACTAATATTCGCTTTAGCTGTCCTGGAGGAAATAATTTTTGAAAAACTGTCCAGCTAAATCCCATTTGTTCTGCATCTCAAAGGAGGATGAAGTAAATCTGTTCTGTCTCTGATTTGCCTAATAATACCCAACTGTCTTGGGACAATCTGTATTCAGCCTGACTCCTTCACCTGTAAATTACCCCAATTAGTTCACCCTGTCTCAGGTAATTACTAAGGTTATAAACTGCCTAAGCAGTTTCAAACCCCTGCCAGATATCTAGGCCAGGAAGGATCATGCAAAACTTCAGTAAGTCCATGATCATCAAAGCAGAGAGGACTGGCAGCTTTATACGCACAGTGCGTAGAGCATATGTGTACACAGTACGCATATACAATAGAGTGTGGGTCACAACTTTTATTGCATAATTTTGTAGGATATGAAGTGAGCATTTTGTTGCCCAGGATAGCAGAGGATTGCAGAGAAGTCCCTCACTGAAGAAGTTGTGGGTTATTTTTAGGGGTTTATTTCATTAACAGATTCTTAAACTACATTGCTATCACACTGGTAGGTTTTTCTTCAAATATTAGTAACTAAAATCCACTTTTTTCTTTTTTTCCCCTTTTTTTTTTAACAAAGAAAACAGGGGATAACAATTTTAGATGCTGTGAAATCTAGGTGCACACAGTAAGAAATTGCAGCCTTTGTAATAATTTCAGTGAAGTACTTTGGTTGTCAGAGTTCTAAATAGCCCTGTTCCTCCCTCTCCTGACAGTGGCAAATTTAAAGTATTGATAGACACAGAAAGACAGAGTTTAACCTCCTCATTTTCTCTTCACACTGAGGGCTTTCTTGGGTCCACTGCTGGAAAAAGGTACTTGTAATAAATATCAACACAATTCTGTTAAGGATTCAAGTACATTAAAAAATTCGCTGCTTGGTGGTGCTTTTTCCATGCTTGAATTTTTCTCAGGATAAGGTGGCATCCACTTAAAAAAACTGGTAGACAAAAAAAAAAGTCAAGGAAAATGTTGGACAAAGCAACATGACACATGCAAAAATGAACTGAAATTATCTCTGAACAGGGAAGTCTAGATGGAGCTCAGGAAAGAAAGGAGAGTTCATCACCTTAATAAGAAGAGGCAGCCAGCTCAGGAGGACTGCAAGGATGTTGTGATGTTATGCAGGGAGAAAATCAGAAGGACTGAAGCCCAGCTAGAACGCAAACTGTCTACTGCCAGAAAAGCCAACGAAAAATGTTTCGATAAACATTCACACCAGAAGAAAGGCTAAAAAGACTGGATTAACTGGATGTTGTTGGGAAACAGTAACAAAGAATGAGGAAAGGGCTGAGGTACTTAACTGCCTTCTTTGCCTCAGTCTTTAATACCGGTTGTTCTGTGAGAACTGGTCCCCTGAGCTGGAAGACAGGGATAGGGAGCAGAATGAAGCCCTCATAATCCAAGAGGAAATGGTCAGCAACCTGCTACAACACTTACACACACACAAGTCTATGAGACTGAGTGGGATCCACCCAGGGGCACTGAGGGAGCTGGTGGAAGAGCTTGCTGAGCCACGCTGTATCATTTACAAGCAGTTCAGGCTAACTTGGGAGGTCCCAGTTGCATGGAGGTTGACAAATGTTACACCTATCTTCACGGTGGGTCAAAAGGTGAACTCAGAGAACTACAGGCCTGTCAGACTGAATTCCCGGGAAAGCGGCACTTTCCCTCAGTGCCAAGGAAGGTTATGGAGCAGATAATCCCAAGAGCCATCAAACAGCATGAGCAGGACAATGACACAATGAGGCCCAGCCAGCAGGGGTTTGTGAAAGGCAGGTGCTGCTCAACCAACAGGATCTCCTTCTGTGACAAGGTGACAACCTCAGTGGATAAGGAAAAGGTTGCATATGTCACCTACCTGGACTTTGGTAAAACCTTTGATAGCATTTTACACAACATTCCCCTGGAGAAACCAGCTGTCTACAGCTTGGACAGACACACTGTTCACTGGGCAAAAAAACCTTCCGGAAGTCTTGGCCCAGAGAGTGGTAGTGGATGGAATTACATCCAGCTGGGAGCTGGTCATCAGTGGTGGTCCCCAGGGCTCAGTACTTCTGAACAGTACTTCTGTTTAGCATTTTTACTGATGACCTGGACAACAGGATCAAATGAACAGTCAATTATTTCGCAGAGAATGCCAAGCTGGGTGGGAGCATTGATCTGCTAGAGTGTAAGAAAGCTCTGCAGAGGGATCTGGACAGGCTGGATTGATGGGCAAAGACCAGTGGTGCGAGGTTCAACCATGGCAAGTGCTGGATCCTGCCAGGTCATAACAACCCCAGGCAGCATTCTAGATTTGTAGAAGGCCAAGGGCATCCTGGCCTGTACCAGCAATAGTGTGGCCAGCAGGACCAGGGCAGGGATTGTCCCCCTGTACTCAGCACTGGTGAGGCCACACCTCAAATCCTGTGTTCAGTTTTGGGCCCCTCACTCCAAGAAGGACACTGAGGTGCTGGAGCATGTCCAGAGAAGGGCAACAGAGCTGGGGAAGGGTCTGGAGCATAAGCCCTACGAGGAGCAGCTGAGGGAGCTGGGAGTGTTTAGCCTGGAGAAAAGGAGGCTCAGGGGTGCCCTTGTTACTCTCTACAACTCCCTGAAAGGAGGGTGTAGCCAGGTGCGAGTCGGCTTCTTGTCCTGGGCAACAAGTGTTGCCTTGTCAGATGTGATGTGAGATGTGAGAAAATGGCCTCAGGTTGCCCTAGAGGAGGTTTAAATTCGAAATGAGGAAAAATTTTGTCAAAAGGGTTATCAAGCACTGAACAGGCTGCCCAGGGAAGAGGTTGAGTCAACAGCCCTGGCTGCAGTCAAAAGATACGCAGAGGCGGCACTTACGGACGTGGTTTAGAGGTGGCCTTGGCAGTGTTAGGTTAATGATTGAACTCAATGATTTTAAAGGTCTTTTCTTACCTATATGATTCTGTGAAAAATAATTTCCCATTCCTGCTTTTGACAGCTGTAATTTGAACGTCTTAACCTGAACTAATATATACTTTTTAAAGAGGATGCTTTTTGGATTTTATCAGAACCTCGGGAAATTACCAAATTGTGGTTCTGCAAAAAATCCTCATGAACTCCTGAATATAGGATCAGTTGTCCTTCCAAACACATCTCATTTAACTAACACTTAGGACGCTCTTGCTTTTAAGGAATAATTACAGCAGCATTCCATAAGCTATCATGTTAACGCAATGTTATTTAATTTATAGATTTTAATAAGTAAAGTTCATTCTGGACATGACTACCCACAGACCAACTTTACCTTCTCAATGGATAACACCAACATTTACACACTTATAAGTAAACTAAAACACAGGGTGGTTATGTCATGGCAGCAATTACACTCATTTTTGTTCACCTAGTTTTCTTGATAACCAAAAGGTGAACCCATGACATCAAAGAATTCTCTGTAAACTCATCACTGAAGGACCAGGGCACTTAATGGGGCAAGTGCCTGGAAGGACATTTACTATTTCAGGAGCTATGTGCTCAGCTCTCCTGTAATCAGACCTCTCCAGAGACTCAAAGCATGCTTCAATCTGTAATTATCAGTTTTCTTCCTTGCAATCAATATAATATGGTGGTATCTATCTCCCCCCAAACATGTATACTGCAAAGCCTCCCTGTTCTTCTGTGATTTTAATAAGGTAATGTGGTAACAACTTCCTCCAAATCTTATACATACATGTATACGATATTGGCAGCTACAATATATATAGAAACAAATAAATCTTCTAGCTATACACCAAGAGAATTAATTTCTAGCAAAATGCTAAGATGTGACAGTGCAGATACATCCATTAGGTATCAACTAAAAAAAACCAAAAAAACTAATTGTGGGATACCCTCCCTAAATGACAAGACCAAAGAACTGAAAAACTTCCTGATGCATAATCTGTGAACTGACATCTGGCCTACTGGTCAGAACAGTACTGTTATTGGTGCTGTGCTAGGGGCTGCTTGACTTAATTAATACTTCAAGCAATATGGAGAATTAATACTTCAAGAAGTGGCAAGTGAAATACATACATGCTGTCTGCTGGAATCAGTTACTCAGGACCACAGTATATGCACTCCTTAGTTGTGTGAATGCACCATTAAACTAACTGTGAAAGTTGTCATCTCATGTCCTTTAAGATATCATGCACTGTCCCCCTTACTATAATCTTCCCACGAATTACAAGAGAAATTCATCCTGCTGTTGCTTCCAGGAAGAGAGTGTACCCATGTACTTCTTTACACCTCTCACACCTTCTGGGTTGAAGGAAAACGGATTGATTAGCATATCAAACAGCTAACTCATAGGTTTAAACCCTATAATTGAGGAGCGATTAGGTCTAACAAATCAGGTGTAACACCCAAGCAATAAATAATGTGGAAATTAAAAAATCTGAATACGTGTCTATAGCTAACACAATTAATAACTCCCCACCTAATATATTTAGTAAATGCTAACACAAACCAAGAGAAATCCTTATGAGAAAAATGTAAAACCTAATTTGATTGTTATTGAATGCAAACAGAGTTTCATGAAGCTTCAAGACTGAACTTTCCCTGCTCCCTATTTTCCTTCTTAAAAATAAATCACTGTGTCTGAACATTGGAATTCTGGTCTATTGTGAGCTGAGCTGAAATTATGTAGTGGATTCAGCACATACTGGAAGAGCAAAAAGCTCCTGCTATCTTTGTGAGCTGGTAGAAAAGTGAAAACAGATTAGAAAAATAAATTCTTCAACAGGCAGCAACATTGCTTTCACACCAGATTTGATGAATAAGTCCTCCCAGTGGCACTAACACCTGACACACACATTGCATGGATTAGTAAATTTTAGTCTGAGAGGAAGAAAAAACATTTTTTTTTCAGTTCCAGTAACTGCTGCAGGTATATTATGTAAGGAAAACACAACAAAATTTCTCTAAAGAATGCGAAATTCGTTTGGTGTTTCCATCAAACAATTATATGTTGTTCATCCACTATCTGAGAAGCACTGAGGCATAGCCAGACCTGATTACATTTATTCTTAGCTCTGGATCAGACTCCCCGACTAGGACAACAAGCCATTCCTCATCCTGGCCTTACTAGATCCCTGATGCAGGCATTTACAAAAAGTGTTTCTAATAACAATACAGCCACATTTACTTAGTATTTTGATCATCCTAAATCAGAGTGTCTTTGATCATTAATGGAGCCTTTTGGAGTGTTTCGCATTAAAGGATAAATTTTCAAAGACATGTAAGAGAGATTTGCTGACTGACTTTTATTCAGAACACTGGGAGGTAAACAGCTCAATCCCCAAACACTGATCTGAAATGTATCCTTTCAAATACCGTATTTTCAAAAGATGCCAGATTTTCAATAACTAAGAAGCTTCTAAGAACAACAGTATCATTTCCACTGACATATCTGTCAGTTAATGCTACTTTCAGGAAAATATTAGGTCTGCAGAAAGAAGAAGAGCTCAGAGACCTTCACAGGAGAAAAATATGGAGCGCTCCTAGGAGTTATATCCCTTGAGCTGCAAAGCCAGTATTCTCTGGTACTGCTGTGCAAGCCAGGCTCTTCCCCTCTACATACAGAACAGGATTAAGTGAAAAGTGGTCTTGCAACAAACAGCACTTTTGCGTATCAGTGGTCTCTGGAGGCTCTCACTTTTAGAGATTATTAGTAGGAGGTACACCAAAATACTGGATTAGCACAAAAAAGACTCAGAGGATCATGAAGGTAAACAAGGATTAGAGTCACATCATGAGAAAGATGTCAAAGGGCACTCAATGAACACCACAAAGCTTAATATCCAATGTATTCATTGCAAATGTGGAAGGAAACAGAATCTTTCTCCAATTGCAAATTTTGCTCAGATGTGCCAAGTGCACAATGTGGTCCTCAACAGTTATGAGAAACATGGTAGTTTATGTAAATGAATAAGGGAAATCAAAATCTCAGTTGCTTTTTGAAAACGTAATAAACTATACTACATATAGATAAACTACTATCTTCTCCCTGATGATTTTTATCATGAATAATGTAATCTCACAAACTCAATATCAGGAAGTGTAAATAACTTGTTAGAACAGATTCTTGAGAGCTATTCTTCACATTACAGCAGAAGTTTTCTATTCTGTAAGGAATTTTTACAAGTTATCTCTAAGTGACAGGGAAGGATATATGGAATTTCCTCTTTCATATCCTTTATTAAATATATATTTCTTATTTAATTAAAATATTTTCTAAGATTACTCTTGATTCATTTGGTCAAATGGCAAAGACTAATTAGAACAACCAAGGTTTGGAAGCCCATTAGAAAATAATCATTCTCAGCAGTTAAAGTAACAAACATGAACGGAATCTTTAAGACGTTATTTCCTCAAGGTCGTAAGAAGTAATTCAAGAGGTTCCAACTCTCTAAGTTAAAAAAGAAAAACAATCAAATTCTGCAAAAAAAACCACCTGAAAACCAAAAACCAAGGAAACAAACCAGAATGAACAGGAATCTGAGAAAGTACTCACTACAATGTCTTCAGGAAAAGTATCCAGACTGAAGGAGCCATCATCAAACATGACTTCATAGAAAAGCTGAGATGTCACTCCCATGACTCTGCAACTATAGTATCGTGTATTTCTATGTTTCGTGATGACTGTCTGCCCAACTGTAATGGCCTTCCCACATGCTTTAGCTCTCTTGAAAAAAAGGAAGAATTTAAAAGAAGAAGTAAATTTAAAATACCAGCTTACTCATAAACAATTTATCAGTGTAAAAACAGCGTTGATAACAGCTCACCACTCAATACAAAAACTCCAAATGAAATTAATTTAATTCAATCATGATAGCATAATTTCTTTTACATACAAAATTCCTCTCTTTTGTGGGAAAACAAATGACACGTGAAGAATATCAGATCACAGCATATTTTTGCAACTGATGCCTTAAAACTATTCTGCATTACATCAATAAAACACAATTACAACAATTTGTAATTTGTATTTATAGTATAATTTTTAGAATTTTCCTTCAGACATAAGATGTGATGAACCAAGAGTATGGTCTTGATTTTTTTTTAAACGACGACATTTTGAAGTACTGGATTTCTGTATGATTCTACAAAATAGAATTAAATTTTTCCCAGTGAGATGCAATAACTAAATGCATATCCAGTTCTTGCCAAAGCTGTCTACAGCAACGTATCTGAGGAACTTCTTAACCCGCACTGTGCAGAACTTTTGCTTTAAAGCTTCAAACAGTACTGATCACTCTTCATCAGTTATTTACATAGTATATCATTAACAATATATTTTTTTTTCACTTCTCACTTGTATAATTAGCTTTCCAGATCTAATTATATCAATCAGAAGACTAGAAGGGTTGTTAAACTATGCAGAAATTCTACATCAATTACTACTTGATGGATTCTATAAATATAAAAAGAATGGAACCTTGTAGGAAGGCAATCTCTAAGAAGCTCATGCCATGCAGGCAACTGTTACATCTCTGGTCCCAGCTATTGCATCCCCACGAACCTTCCACTTTAAAAGCAACCTTTTTCACCAGGAAATATAAAATCACTATCTACTCATCCTAGTAACACACAGAAAGCACTTCTTTCTTATGAGCTTGACTATTCAATATCTCACAAAGGTTCATTGTTTTTATGCAAAAGTGAGCTACTGTGAGTTTGGCCACACCTGAACAGTTGAACATTTCTAGTTACATAAGATGCATGTGCACTGGAATATCTAAGGATGAAGTATTTTTTCTTAGAAATGTTTATATCAACTGTACAAGAATACTTTTATACACAATCCACACTAAAGTAATCATCAAAATTCCTAGCACTGGTTTTGAAACCTTCAAAGGCAGTAAATTCTTCAGTCAATATAATAGTCTTAAAGTAGTCAGTCAGTATAATAGTCTTATGAAAATCTGGAAAATCCTACAGCTGTAGGATTTTTATCAGTAGAATTGAAGAGAATAAAGAACAGCATCAGTTCTTTTAGCTAGATTTCAAGTATTAGCAGTAAAGTGAATGCTTTGGGGTAAGAGGTAAAACCCACCCTAAACTTGAAAACTTCTGGTTTTGCGCTGACTTCTTGTCACTATTGGGCTTCTTTCTTGGACCTGTTTATGGGATTTATAATTTTTAAACCTCTCTGTTCCTGAAAACTAAGGGCATACCAAGTGCAAATATTCTGTGCCATTTTTATAGGCAGTGCACTAAATCTCTGTGTGTCAGAGCTATGCCTGTCACAGACATCTGTAGGATTTAGTTGAGGTCACCTCAGATAGTAAAACTCAATGATGTTCCTAAAGCATTTCCAAGTGTTCCTAGAAATAATGTTCTGAGCATATTCACAAATTATTTAACCATTACATGTGTAATAAAATTATTTATTCCTCATTTTAACTGTCTATAGTTAGACTAAGTATAAAAATTAACTACATAAATAGCAATTTACTAATATTATCACAGGAGTACTAAAATGTCCATAAGCATGTTGTATCCAATCTTGAAACATACGTAAACATACATGTTAATTTACCTTTCAATTTTTTATTTTATCCTATTCAGCTTTTGATGGGGGCAGAGGTGGATGAGATGTAAACTAGAGACTATTAATTGATTTATTTCTATGAGATAATAGAAAAGGTATTATACTACATAAACCCAAGGAGATATTGCTCTATTAAAAGGTTTATATCTCTGAAAGAAGACGTAACTCTTCAGAGAAGATGGAGGGCAAATTATAATATTTTAAGAGACAACACATTCATTTAATGATAAAATTTTCAGAGAAGGAATGCTCTTTCTCACATGTTCACAAGTACACTCTGTAATTGATTGCATGTCCCAGAAAACACTTCCTGACAGAAAATCTTAAGAATTTATTGATGTCAAAAATGTCATTTTTGATCAGAAAGGACAGCTGTTACGTAGGGAATCTATCAGATTAAAGAAACAGCTGTGGTAGTTACCAGATTATTTTAAAACTGTAGTTTTAAAAGCATGATTTTCTTTAATGGTACCAAAGCCAAGAATAAACTAAGATAGTGGCAGAAATACAGAAAACAAACAGATACAAAAAAAAAAAGCCCGAATCCCCCCTTCTGTGTGCAAACTTCAAAAAGATAAAAGGGAAAATTAATTTCTCCTTCATTTTCTGTATGGCAGGAAACAAAAACTTTAAATACATAAACTACGTGAATATGAATTCATAATAACCATCATGAAATAGGTATCTGATGTACATCTAAATACCCAGAAACTTTCTCAGGCTACAACTTTTAATGGGGGATCTTAAAAAATCTGAGACTTATTCCATACAGGAACGTAACTCTCATTGTTTACTCCTTGGAATTCCAATTTCGGCATAGAAATTATGCATGACATTTCAAAAATAGTCCAGCTCATGATTTTTGAATAACATGTACTTCTGAAGGTGTGGCTTAGTCTTTCTGAGATGTTCAGGGGCTGGCAGTACTCAGCAGACAGTGGCAAACAATGACATTTCATCACTAAGGTACTCAACAGAAAAAGGATCTACAGCTTCCATTGGACAGCATCCCTTCATTCCCTGTGTGCTACAGACATTCAGAACTGGTGGATAATAGTAGAAGGTAATTTAAGTAGCTTCGAAAACAGCAACAGCAGGTATTCGCATCTCCTGTCTTTGCCTCTTCCAGAGATCGTTATTCTTTCAAATGTTACTGGGGCTGTCTAGATAGTCCTTTCTGCTCACAACTTCCAAATGAAACAGCTGTGAATGTAGGTTTGTCTCCAGCTGGCTTTCTCTGATCCACAGGGCTGTCTTTGCTAATCTTATATGGATCTTTTAGGTTTGAGTTTGGTTTTTTTTCTGTTAGAATAGTTGCATACAACTTTTTTTTCTCATTTTCTTGTGTATGAATGAGTTCTTTTAATCAAAACAAATCCATCTGCAGTACCTATTCTCAACTGTATTTCCACGTGTTCTTGCAGTTTTGATGATAAAAATGTGTGAGGGATATGTTTCATGCCAGAGGCAAGCACAAACAAGGAGAAAAAATGAAAAAAACTCCAAACCACAACCTGTAAGTAGCAATTCACAGAGCCTTCCTTGCATATTGACAGTCCAATTTGCATAAAAAATAACATAGGCAATGACAGCAACAACCCAAAACACTCTGTATTAAAAAATTGTTCTGCTAGTAAATTTTTTTGTTGTTTCTAAAGCTGTGCTTTCAGCAAATACAAGAGGCATGCTTAGTTTTGAATCTATGAACATGCAAAGAACATATTTTTGAAAAGTCATATCAACATTTAAAAACTCTAGTTCATAGTATTGCTATATTTACTTCATTTGGCAGCACCAGATGAATTCAAGGATTATTGCTTTCCCTTTTGCTTTTCTCTTTGATGATTTTTCTTCAGAAGACCCCACCAGTGTTTTCAATGATTGACAGCAAAAAAGCACTCTAAAATACCAAAGACAATACAGAACCTGATCCCCTGTGAAAAAGACTTATGCAAGTATGTTGATGAAAAATTTTGCTTGAGTTCACAGCCATAAATAACTTGGATGAATACTCCATCACTACAACAAGCCCTTGCCTGAGGTGAAGAGATACACTAAGAATAGTAATAATATACATTTATCTGTTTAGGTAGGCCTATTTGTTGAGCACCCTCATTGATTTACATATTAAAATAACTCTATAGGTATATGTCACAATTTTTCCTGGTGTCCAGAAGTCATTCTTTGAATGTTGAGTTTTTGGGGTTTGATTTTGTTTTTAAACTTGAAGAAAGCAGCAAACACAGGTAGCCACTGAGAACTCAGACACAATATTTAGAGTCTATAGTAATGAAAAATCAGACAATTTTTTTTTCCTGAAATTAGGAGAAATAATAGTGTCCTTGCTTTATGAACAATGTTTTCTGCTAAATACCAAAAGAGATTTTTTTCATACTGACAAGACAATCTATTTGACTCCTGCAAAAATTTGCTATGCGAGTATAATATTTCAGTCTGCATGATTCCCTGTTCTGCTTCTAAGCAAGGAAACTAAAACAACAGGCAAAAAAAAAAGTTGATTACAAGGAAGATACATTGCTATGTCTAATGGTGAAGAGCAATGTTATTTCTGCATGAAGGAATAGCTAATAGCTAAGAAAAGCATAACAAGAAAACCAGTGGTGAGAAAACTTCCAAAGGCTTAAAGACGTGATTAGATTAATTATCCAAAAGACAGAGTATAAAACTAAGCATTTAAAAACATATGGCTGTCTCCTTTGTCTCAGGAGTAAGCTAAGAATTTTACAGAAGAAGATTCTTTAACAAAATATCTGCTCTTTCCAAGTTTCAGCCCAATTGAAAACACAAAAGTATAATTTTTATTCCTCTTCTGCAAACCTGACTTTTGGCCGAGCCATGGGGAAAAACAGGTAATAATACTGAATGTTTTCAAGGAAGTTAGTGCTGAGCTTCAGGAAAGGATATAATAGTATCATTCCCAGATACTTTCAATGTCCTTCACACAACCTCTTAAACAGTAGCCACACAAAATCCTATTTTTCTCCATAGTTGATGGAGTTTCTTTTCTTCTACACTACCTAATATAGGTCAAGAAAATCACTAAGAAAGCATGGAATTTATGAGACTGATGCAAATCCCACTACCTAGAATATAAAGACTTGTCCCAAAAAGATACTAGAAAACATCTGGGACATGTTGGCCCTATTTTTACTGGCCATGAATTTAATCCAGTAATTTTCAACTAATGATAATGTTTTCAAAAACCCCCAAGGTGAGTATCTCAAGTTGCCTGTACAGATAGAGGTTTAAGTTTGTTTGTTTTTCAAACCAAACACATTTTCTTGGAAAATGTTTGAAGAAATTAAACTACATAAAGTGTGCTGGTTTAACACGTTCGTTCATTTTGGAAAACAAAAATATTACAAAGCTTAACAATTTTATGGAAATTTTAAACAGGGATAAACAATATCCCTGTTTATTTTTAAGAATCACCTGCAGATTGAACACTCAGGACTGATTACTCTAGTTGGGAGGCATTACAATTTAGTACACTTGAAAGAAAATCTTTCTCTTCAGTAGTCTTGTAAATTCTTGTCATTAAGACCAAGGATTCACTGACAAGCTCTTGAAAGAACAACATCTATTATACAGATATTACCTGGTTTTATGTCTTTCATTTCTTATAAATTAAGAAGAAAAAAAACTTTGCAACTTGACTAACTTACCAAGGTCTTTCCTCAATAAGACTATGTTAAGTCCTTCTAGTTTGCAAGGAAGCAAAATACAGCTTTAAAAGCACAAGATGAATGGCAAGAGTTCTCTCTTAACTGAGATACTAACCATTTATTCAAGTAAAAGACACTAAACGATATTCTTCATTGTGTCTCATCTAAAATTAAAGGCTCCTCCTCAGCACAGAATAGAAATAAAAAGGCAGTCATAACATGAATTTTCATGGCATGCCAGTGTTACTTTGCCAGATGACAGAATAATTATAATTGGATATCTTCAAGAGACTCTTTGGCTGCAGAAAAAAGATTTTACATATACACCACATCCATTATCTCACAGGATCTGTGAGTATTTGCATGATATTGTGATCTGGGTATTTATAATACACTTCAGGTTAACAAAACAGAGAACTCAGAGATTTGTTCTGGCTGTCAAAACAATATTCTGAACAAGGATTTTAAATGCAAAAACATGTTAGGCATATCAGGTGTCACTTCTCCTAGGTAAAGCATAAGGAAAAACCTTCAAGCTGTAATAGATTGCTATGCATGAAAATATGATTGTCAGAACTATGATAACACATAGTGTGGATCCTCTCTTCCAGTTTCTCTGGAAACATACTTTAATTCTGCAATTCCATTTTTTCACAAATAAGAAAACATATTCCTTACCACATTTTGGTTGATCTTGTGCCTGAAACATGTGATGTAGACAACATATGGCCAGTCATCAGGTTCCATTAGCACTCCTGCAGCATGGGCACAGGTAACATGGAAGGATGCTGGGCAGCGTCCATATGAACACTGAATGCAGGCACCAGAGATTTTCTTGACTCTCTGCCTGCAGAAGATACATTTCTGTAGGAGCAAAATAAACAGAATATTTTCTGTATTACTCCAGCTTCACTGACTCCTGTAAGTAACTCAAAGACCAGAAAGTTATTTGTGGTCCAATTATTACATTTTTTACCTTACACTACACACAGCAAAAGGAACAGCATTTATGAATTACAAGGCAACTTAGTAATATCATAATTAATACATAGCGTTTTTGCTTTTTTATATAAATGTGAAGACAATCTGTTCCAATGCTATAGCAAGAAAACTGATAGATAGCTATTTAAAAGATTAATTTTAAATTCAATACTCTGAAAATTAACCTACTCCTCCTAAAATTGGTAAATGGAAAAACCTACATATGATTTAACCAAAAACAACAGGAAGACTCAAAAATAAAGAGAATAGGCACTGAAACGTAGGGCTAAACAGGACTTGCATAGATCATTTAACTTAGTTCCCTACTATGAAGCTGGACTAAATATATACATAGACGATCTCTGTAAAATGGCTAATCTAACACATTCAGGAAACAGCTTCTACAACATCCTCAGATAGTCTGTTACAGTGGATAAATCTCCTCAAAGTTAGAGCCATTTTCTTTATCTCAAGCCTTTGCATAATTCTACAGCTGACGGCTGCTCCTAAGACCATTTTTATTTTTCAGCCTGGTTTTCAATGGTTGAGTATTTAATATAATGTCAATACAGTAGGCTGTATTTCCTCATGTCAGGTACTCAAACATCATGTCAACAGCCTCACTGGTATCAAGACACATTAGTTTTTCTTCCTTTTGCCAAAATGAAGACCATATCAAAATAATGTCACTATTTCATAAGTGACACAGGTAAGGAGCCAGTAGGAAAAGAAGAAAAAAGGATATAAGATAGGTTAACTAAGTCTGGGGAATAAATTTTAATATACTAAAAAAGATAATACAAGACGAACTGTACCCTGCCACCAAAAGGCATTAACAAACACACTAGATATAATAATTACTTCAGTAACTTCTATGGACAACTGTTTGATACCACATATGAGAGTTATCCTCTGATAGCTCTCATCACAGCTAACAAAAATGCAAGAGTTATTGATGATCACAAAATTATCTCAGCTATTACAGACAGAATTTATGACACAAAATAATTAATTCAATAAAACATACTCTTGGAATATTGCTTACTTCCATTTGTTCTAAATTTGCTGCCCACCAATTTGTTAAACACACTCATCTGCCTGGGTTGAGAACACAAGTACAGATAATTTTGTTGTGTTTTTGCTGCATGATTAGTAATTCCAAGTATTTACTATTAACTCACATCTTATTCACAGGTGACCAGAGAACTCTGTTCTCCATTGTTTATCAATTTTCATATTCTGCATAAAACCAGCAGAAGTTTTATGGTATAATTCAGCAATTAAATAGTTTCAATGGCTTCTGGCATGCAGTTTGTGACAGAAATTATAATACTTTTGGTAAGGGCTAGCCCCGTCAAGCTCACTGGTTCTAGTTCCTGTATCATCCTGAATGTGAAATACTCTTCAAGTTCTGCCTTCATGTCCATCCTTTGATAGCAAACTGCCTGTCCAGCTTTGCACAAGCAGAAATTAAGAGTAGTGCCTAGCGTCTGAACTTAGTGAAAAATTTCAACTATCATTCACGAAAAGGAGCAGAATTCAGTTCACTCTACTGTAGCACCACCAGGTTTGAAAGACTAGTATGAGGTAAAGATGATTTTGCCATCAAATGTTTCAGAGACTTTACTCATGTGCTGACATCTTGTTGTGCGTTTGTATTCATGTGCATGAGGTCATTTTCAGGTAAGCGGAGTAACTGTTTTCCAAGGGAGCTTAAAGATTTCTTTTATATATATGTATTCAGAACCTCCTAAGAGGAAATTCCAGATAGATAAAACAATTGAAATCTAGTATGTGGAATGTCTAGATACTGAGTTCATACAAATAACAGAGCTCCTCTTGAATGCTTTTTCATACAGATATACACAGAAACTCACCAATCAGATTAATGGAAGAAGAAAGACCGAAGCACTTAGGAATATTAAAAAAACCCAAAACAAAAGAAAACCAAACAACCCAAACAACCAATAAAAAACCCCAAAACTAAGACCACACACACAAAAAAATCTCACATGTGCTCTGAACTAAACACCCCAAAAATGCAGTTCAAACAAAATGTAGAGAATGAGGAAAAGGAATAAAGCAAAGTACATCTCAACTAGCATTAACTGAAGAAATTGTAACATCAGAGCAGGAAATGCTGGTCCCCCTTAAATTACTGGCTGCACATGCACAAGGGAGCAAATATGTAAACATTACAATGTGATTCTAAGTTTCTCCTGCATCTTACTAAAGTGTTATAAAACCTTGGGAGATGCAAAAATCTAAAACTACACTATGCGAGTAATGCTACAGAAAAAAGACGAACTTACAACTCTATATATGTACAATTATTCTTGCACATTAATATTTTAAGGTTTATTACCCTCCAGAAGTAGAAAAGCTGAGGAAAATAAAAGCAATATGAGGACAGAAAGAAGTACTGAAAGGGAAGCTGGAAAATTGAAAATATGACAAATTAAATGGCATGGCCAAACCCTCAGAAAATAGAGTAAAACTTCATCCCTCCCAGTAAGAAAGGCTGACTTCTCTATTCTTTTCCAGCATAGGTTAACTTAATGAGAACATGTCTGACAAACTGGCACATAGTGTGAGAAAACATTTCTCACAGTGCTTTTCAGAGTTTCAACTTGAAACTACTGAAAATAATTAATTAAAAAACAAGCTGTCCAATTACTATTGACTATATTCTTATTTCAGTCATGTTGGTGTAAAATTAGTGTAATTCTGAAGAAAAGTAAAGTTGCTTCAAATTTACTGTTATACGAAAGGAACACTGCTTGGCCATATGTATTTCTGTGTATGGAGACCTAAGTTTGCATGATGAAAGTGAAAAGAATTCCTATTTTAATCATGCAGTAAGTCCATCTCACTGCCAAATACAAGGAGGGTAATTGTTACATCAGTTAACTCCAAACCCACATTAATCTTTTTTGTTACACTCATACACTCTTCAAGTATCAAAAAGATTAAATCATGGACATGAACAGGAGGAAAAATGTTACTGTACATGCAGGAAAAGAAAAATCTTCCTATTTCTCCCTGTGTTTAAGGAATACCAGAAAAACTATGAAAACCATTCTTCTTTCAAGAATGCAGGAAAATAATCAAGATTTGCAAATAAAGAAATATGTTTCTTGTTTTAGGTAGGATGCTGTGTCCTTTGTACAAGTATGACACCAAGAAGGATGATGCAGATGTATCTCAGCTTTACAATGACTCTCAAACCGAGGCATGAATTTTGAAAAGTACACATAAAAGTCTGGTATACAAGCAAACTACAGCTTGTGTATCTGTATCAGGCAACATGGCCCCATTCAGACATAAGAGAAAAAGCTCCTTCATATTTGAAACTATACATCCAATAATCAATCCACTTTAATTGATAAGTAAAATCAGAACATACAGAATAAAAGCAGTGCAAGCTATAAAAAAATCTGTTTTGCATAGACTTTTGGAACACTAGCTGAACTACATACCAAGTTGTATCTTAGCTGTAAGTAGTAAATTAAATTGTGCCGTGTGTGGCTCATACTGGCAATTCTTCCCCTCCCTGGCTTGTGAAAATTAATGTATTTCTCATACTCTCTCTTGAGTTTTTACAACATATAAATTTAAATATTTTTTTCGACTGTTTTTTGTAAGTTAATATTATTTATTATAGTATGGTGATCCATGAAAAAAGAAAAAAAAAATAAAACAACCCCCCTGAAAGTGACCAAAGGAAAAGGGCATAAGAATCTCAAGAGAAGAAAGGGAACTATTGGCTGCGAAGACTGAGGTTTCACTCTCCCTCCAACTCTTCCCCGAAGTCTGACTTTCAGAAGTTTGTAAAATGAAGAAATCGTATAGAATGGAACCAATCCCAAACTATTTCTGCAAAAGAAAAAGTCTAAACACTTCTCTGTCAGGGCAAACCTTGTATTTAGGTATGTGAGCTTGCTACTTGTGAAACAAACCTGACATACCATAAACACATTTTCTAAAATACAATAATGCTAATTCAATGCTCAAATGACAGTTTTTCAGTAACTTGAAACTACAGCTGTTCCTACCAGCTAAAGCAATTCTAGACAGCGAGAAGAATGTTATTTTGATTTAATGATTGCTAGATATTATTGCAAAGCAGAGACCACGGGGAAAGTAGCTGAGGATCAATCTTAATCAGAGATCCAGATGCAAAATGAATTGGAGAATAAATAAAATTGTTTATATAACTGGAGATTAAGAATATAGGACAGAACAATGTACTGCAATTTTCTAGATTGTGAAAATGACCTCTTTTTGCCTCCCAAAAGAAAAATATTCTGCTGCAAATGAATTTCATCATCACAGAATAGCTCTTTAATGTTAATAGTCTGCAAATCTATAAACAGAATGGATTTTTAAAAAGAAGTCTGAGGAAACCGGATGTCAGCATTTTGCAAAAGACAGCCTACTGGTAACTTTTATAATAATTTTTATGCATCCTTATTTAAAGATTTAGAAATCGTTTCCCTCAAAAGGAGTGGTATTTACAAATAAAATTCCAGTCCCTAAAAGGATCATGAATTAATCACAGTAGCAGCGTTTTCTGATGGAAGGATTTATGAAAATAAGCACAAGCTGAGGTCGCAGCAAAATGCCAGAGATGGATTTTAGGAAACAATTTTTTGTATTGATCTCTCCCAAAATTCTCTCCATGCCTTGGCAATCAGAATGATTTAAGCGAAGGAGTTCCCAGTAGTAAAGCTTTAAATGTACAAAAAGAAGGTATTTTATGAGAGCCTCTAAAAATTATTAGATTTCCAAATATTACTAAAAATCATCCCATAAGAGTTCTGCTGCTACTGCTGCAGATGGTTAGTAACTACTAGTCAGTAACTGATTTGTATATTCTCACTGTCTTTTATATATTTGCCAGTTTTTTGCCTTCTATGTATCATTTGAAATACTGACAGAGACACCATTGCAAAATTAAGAAAATTAATGAAAAATCATGGGTATTTTTTTTTCTATAATGTCTGCTCTATCATATCTTCATTTTGTAATGAATCTACTTTGTTTCAGAATTTGTGCTACCAGATAAGCAATATTGCTATTATGTATGACCACACTCTAGATATGAAAAGTCAGCCCTAGTGTAAGCAATAGAACCCATAAATACCCACAGACTTAAAAGAGCAAAGATTTTACAGAGAATATTGACAGAGGGACCTTCACCAGTTTATCAACTGTTATAACCTGAGACTTACAGTATAAAATGTACAGTGAACCTAATCTTTTCCTTCTCCATTCCAAAGCCAGTACATGGAATGAAAGCGAGGAAGGATTAGAGTAGGTAAGGGTTGGTAGAAAGGTACAGGCACAAAGATTTGTTAACGATGCACAACGCAGTCAGAAGATGCATACTATGAAGATCTTTGACACATTATCTGCAGATCAGTGAGCACATGTTGTCTGCACAACCATCTTTTAGAATACGAAGTCAGCACTTCATTTTGGCAGAGAGCATGGTGTGTTTCTATGGAAACAAATTCATTACTGTTTTTACATTTTATGTTTCTTTTATTCCTGATTAATTTAAACCGAGATGAGTCTTTGAGCTATGAAACTGACAGCTTAGAATCAGAACATGTGAAGAAAGAGTTTGTTAGATGATCTACTCTACTTCATTGTTCAGCATGTTTAGGTAATTATATAAAATTAACTAGGAATGTTGTTAGAAAAAGTACCGAGAGACTATTCTGCATCCCTCTGGTATTTCAAACATAACAACAGTACCTCAGGGGGAAAAGTCCTAGTGCTTGTAGAAAACGATTTGTAATTTCTCACTATTCAGTAAGTCTGCCTATAGCATGGGGCTATGGCAAATTAAAGATGGCAGACATTATCTAGATGTAGGGGAAATTCTTTTAGTTGCAAATTTCAGCACAGAAGTAAACACAACGCTTATGCATCAGTAGCAATTAGAGACAGTAATCCTACTCTCTAATAACCCTGTGATAATGTCGTTGTGGGTCTACTCTCAATGAGTGAACTTGTAAGTTGTTTAGTTTTGAATTAAACATGAAAAGATATTGAAATCTTGCCACATAAACATATTGATTTAAAATACAATTTTAACAGATAATAAAAAACTACCAAGGCTTGCCAAAATCACATATAAATACAATATACATCAATTATTTCAGTCAAACTGTTAAGGTACTAATAGCTTTTAATTAATAGGAAAGGAAAGACAAAAATACAGTGCAGAGTTAAGACAAGTCTTGTTTCTCCCGAAGCATGGATTGTGTGATTGTAATGAGTCATTAAAACGTAGGTTAAAAGAGAAAGAAAAAGAATCAAAGAAAACAGAACACTTGGTGAAGAAGTACTTATTTTGAAAGTGCATGAAAATGTTTGTGCTCCTGTGATACACTATGCAGTCTCAGTAGCTGGTAAAACAAGTGTTGTGAGGCAAAAAGTAAGAAATAAAAGACCCTGTTAGAGCTTCAGCTGCGGTCTGCACAGTGGTACTCATAATCACCATATCTACAACTACGCCATATCTTGGGAAATAAACTGCTGTATATTTATTTTCAGTATTCTTGAAGTTCTCAACTTCTTCATAAGCACATTTCAACATGAAGCACTGCTGCTAAGTCCCTACTTTTTTTCAGGCTAGAGCAGTACCATTAGCACTCTATACCATCAGAGATACTCTGAAAGTACTTGAGATGTCTCTAATCCTACCACACAGATCTACTGATAAAAATACCATATAAACATATCTCTACTATCTCCTCAGTTTTATCTACAAGTACTAAAAGAAAAACATTGATCACCAACATCTTCTTTAAAAAGAAGAATCCCTATATACATAGGGAATATTCTGCTAGCACATATTCACTGAACATAAGAATAAACCCCCTTTCTTCCAGATTCATATACATCAGGTGACACTGAGAATTTAGTCATCCTAACTCTACCTTTACCCACTTCATATCCATCTGCCTTCAGAAATAATAATTTGTGACTGTGAGCCCAAACTTTAAAAGGAAACTCTCAAGATTTTATCTTAACTGTAGTTTTTACATAGTCATGTATTTTTTTTACACACATTTTTATTAGAGGACAAAACAAATCTTTTTTCTGGACAATGTTTCTTCCCCTGTAGCTTTGAAATGTTGCAGGTCTTGTGGGGTTTTTCCCCACAGTTTTCACATTTTATCCTCCACATTGTACTACAACAAACACACGGGCTTAAAAAGACATTTTTTTTGGAAGCACTGTGCGTGTATTCAGTGCATCTTTCAGGCATCTTGAAATGAACAAGAAATGATTGATGCTAGTATCGGAAGGGCAAAATTTCAAGAAGATTAATATAGGAGTTTGGAAAGAATCTTCTTTTCTTTATTCTTCAGGAAGAAAGCCTTTTTATTAAAACTTTCCTTGAGATTTGCATAGACCAGTTTGAATAGATTTGCCGTTCACACAAAGGCTAAAATATCTGACAAGCTGTGAAATGCCATTTAGGCTGAAAAGGTGATGAGGCATCATTTCACTGCCTCACTACTGCAGCCTCCAGGCGTCCCACTATTATACTGTAACTGCACTTTTTCCAGCTGATTCCTATAGGCATTACTGGAATTTAAAGCAACGGTCAACCTCAGGTTCTTTCCTGCACTCCAGTCATTCAGTCACACAGTTCTAAACCCAGTGGGCGGCAGAGAGACAAAACAACTGTGTAAAACAAGGGCAAAACTATCCCAAAGAATAATGGAGGTTGGTGGGGACTTCCAGAGCTCATGTAGACCAACACTGACAAGGCAGACCTGAATCAGGTTGCATAAGGCCCATCCAGCTGATTTCTGAACATCTACAAAGACAAAGATCCCCATACCTTGCTGGGCTCCTGTTCAAGTGTTCAACCATCAGCTTGCATAGTAAAAAACTCTTTTCACAACACTGGAATTTACCATGTTCTGATTTGTGTTCTTTGCCTCTCAAGCTACCACCATGCACCTCCAGCAAGCATTCGTCTCCCTCTTGCCTGTATCCTCTGATTACCTTGATATAAATAGCAGTGCAATCTTTGCAAAAAGGTGTCTCTTTTCCAGGTTGAACTGACCCCGTTTCCTCAGTCCCTGTGTACACGTTCTGTGCTCCAGACCTGACCATCTCAGTGACCTTTCATTAGACTTGCTCCCATATGCCAATAAAAGGCAGACCAGATGCTGTCTTAACAAAAGTCAGATAAAAGGGAAGGATGGATCAATACCCTGGGCCTGATGGGTACACTATTACAAATCATGCCCCGGATGCAGTTTGTCCCCTGCTGCAAGGGCATGCTGCTCATTCATGTTTAACTTCTCCATCATGATCTCCACTGGTTTTCCTGTGAAGCCAATCAAGCTAAATTCCAGTGACAGACTTTGTATTATTCAATTTCAAAAGAGACAGATTCCCCATAAAACAGAGCATGGCTACACCAAGTAATTAGAGAAGACATCTAGAATCTGCCAATTCAAAAAAGCCTTCAACAGACAATGAATAGAGAACTTTAAGAGACTGCATGGCCATTTCAGGCTCCAATTCTTCATGGGTTGCCATTTAAAGCAAAGCATTGCTCTCAGTAATATCATTATTTATACTTAGTACAGAAATCAGCACTGTTTCTACATAGTTTATTTTTTAATAATTGCTTTATGGTACTTCATATAAATACATACAAACACACAGATATATGCCATTCTAATAAAATGCAGCACAAAGATGCAGCATTGAAAGGATTATATTCTTGGCAATGTCCCGAAAACAATTTATGAAATGAAAGAATGCAAAGTTTTTTCTCAAAATAAAGGTACCACCATTTAATAAACTATCTTTTTGAGAATGGCTAGTCAGTATGGTAATATCCATAAAGTAAAAATGTATTTTCATAGAGATTCCAAAGAAAACAGTATTACTAAAGACAATCACCTAGAATTTAAGACACACAAGTTTAAATGCTCAGAAACAAGAATCATGTCAAGCTCAAACAGAAACCTCTGATGACAATTAAAGCACAGATATCAAAATTCCATCTGCCTACTAGCATGACAGTAATGTGCTGCTTTGCATCTTAAAAGATTAGAAGGCAGAAATGGACTTCAGTATATGTCCTCTGGGTGAGAAGGGGTCATGGCCAATTACGTAGGTGAATGCACTTTGCCTCTGGGAAGGAAAATGTTGCGCTTGTGAAGTACACTGAATGAGGGCACAGCCGCTTGTCAAGTTGTTCTCTGTTGAAGGAAAGCTGCTGTGGACAGAATACACTACTAGAAAATTAGGATAAGCAAAAACATTTAGTGTACTTATGTTACTGGCCATTAAATGCCTGTCACCCCTACAGTAAATCAAGCAAATGTGACTCATGCCATTTGCAGGTACTAACAATAGCATGTAAACAACCAAGTAAGTCAAAACTTGGAATAGAGGGCTTTTTCAGAGTTAGAACTATATGGAGTATTTTTTGCTTGGTGTGGGCTTCTTTTTTTCATTCTTGTTGTTTGGTGGTTTTTTGCTTGAGGATGGAGTCAAGGCACACATAAGTTTAACATGCACTGTATCACAGAAAGTTTACTTTTCAGTTCTAAAAAGCTTGAGGGACTCCATAGCTTACAAAGATTATTTCTGAAGATTTCAGCCAAAAGCCAAAACCTATTTTTCAGCAGAGCTGATGTTAACACTACACCTAACCAGAAAATACTGTCATTTGAACAGACAAAAGTGATAAGGCAGTACAGAAAATGTATGATATTCTTTAAGACATATTAAAATGTATTAAGTGTAAGAAGTTTAAAAAATTCTACAATCTAAAATGAATCAGTTGTAGTATCTCAGAAACAGAAAGCTATTTCTAAATGTTTCCTTCATTTCTAAGTCCTGTACTAACTTCACTAAGTAAATAGTCAGAAGAATCAGATGCAGAAGAAGGTGAGTCTTGCCTTAGAATATTTAGCCATTATTAAAATTCGACAAATCATTGTTCTCCCTAGACTGAAACATATTAATATACTTACTGGTTAAAATTATTGTTGGCAAAAAATGCAGAAGCAATATATTTAAAATGGTTTTCACCCCTCCATCTTTAATTTTTTTCCTGTTATGTTCCTCAAAATATTAAAAAAAAATTAAAGAATGGTATGATGTCTTTATCATGGACATGTATCAAACGACTCTTTGGTTAAGAAAGTATCATATAGTATCATCCTTCTTGCATAAACCCAAAAGTATGTGGATGTCAGTGTAGTTGCAAAGCATTTCAAGTTTGCCATGGAAACAACATTCTTATTTCAAAATATTACAACTGCTCACTGTGGACTATTGGCATGAAAGCTCCCAATCCAAGCTCATTGACAGCTTGTGGAGTGGACAGATGAGGCATGGAAAATATTTTAAATTAGTTCATTTATCTTGCTCAGACATGGGAAGAGATGGAGAATTTTTCATATTTATAGAAAAAAAGCAGAGAGAGAGAGAGAGAGGAAGAGAAGAAGCGGGGGAAGAGAGAAAGGGGGAAAAGACAGGTCAGGCTGAGTAAAAAGGTGGAGGAAAGGAAGGAAAAAAGGTAGAATGGGGATAAAAGTAGGGTAAAGAAGTGATGGGAAAGAGGAGAGGGGTGGAAAAGGAGGAAATTGGGAAAGAAAGCACCTTTTCATATAAATTATTACCAGTTAAGCTAAATTTCACACAATGCATTTTTTGTTCATTAGAAAATATACACCCAAACACTAGCCAAACTAGCAGATGTTTTTAACTGGTTTTGATTTTATCTCCACAGTTTTCTGAGAATCAACACTGGGTTTTATTACTGCATCAAACACATCCAGATTTAAATTGTTTTGTCCTAAGGACTCAGATTATAGATATTCTTCAAACATGCTTCAGAAACTCTGCCATACACATCCAAGATGAAGAATACAATAGATTAAATATTTAGTTAATAAAGTGTCTTACTGCCACGGATGCTACTGGAGCCCAAGACATTATAAGGGAAATGGCTTAATGGACAGACTAATGTTCCAATGCCTCCTAAGAATATGATTCTGACAAATTCAGACCAAGATGGGTTTCCTCCTCCTGCTTCACTGATACGTATGTTCAGTGAGAAGCTCACAGGCAATCTTGCCACAAATAATGAAGCGCGTGGAAATTTATATAAGAACACAGACTTCCTTTATATCAGAATAATGAACAAACATTACGAAGGTCTGCAATTACTGACTGTTTCTGCAGTATCAGTTCTAATTCCTTATATAAATAGGCTTTGAATCCTATTTATTTGAATGTATCAAGTAATTCAAATGTATTTATCATTCTAAAAGTAAATAAAAAAGTCAAACAATCCAGTTCAAAGAGAATCTGAACAAAAAGGAATGTGTGTCTTGGTTATTTCCAACAGGGATATCACCTACAGATAACATTTTATTATATTTTGTACTGCAATTTCCTGTACACAACTCAAATTTTGCTTCGTATAGAAACATGTATGTCTAATGCTTACATTTTTAATTTGTTCAGCATGTCTTCTCCTTTAACTAGCTTTTCAGACATAGTGATTAGGCTTGAAGGAAGTTAGACTTTTCCTCATATCTTTATCTTCAATGTTTTTCTCTTTCTGATTTCCCACTCTGGAAAATACTTCATATCCTTGACGGACATGGAATTGATTTGTTTAGTGTGAGTATTTTGCAATGAGTGTTATTGAAGAGCAAGCTGGTCCCTCGTCCACTGTGACGCCCAGTCCAATAAAACTGCATTACAAAAAGAAAATTCTTGTAAGCTAATTACCTGTTCCGTGTGTTTACTGACTCATCTACTTGGTCTAAGTGGACCCATTTAGCATGCAAACTCTTTTGTTCATTTTTAAAATCCCCTTTTTAGCATCTTTGCCATCTGGCTGCACATTTTTCTTTCCCAAAAAGCATAATCCATTTACCACTGCAAACGGAATTTCATTAAATTAATAAGTACTAGCCTGGTCCATCGGCCCAGTTGTCCAGTTTTGAAAGCTTCTTTCCTTCTGCTTTTGTATCACAAACATCTTCATTAATGCAGCACTCATCCACAGGGAAACAAACTCCTAAGTACAGATCTAATTTTAAAGGCAATTTTTAAAAAATCCCTACCAAAGGCTATCAGCAACAATATTTAGAAAAATATGAAAGCACAATATTTCAAAAATCACAGAATAGGAAGAACATGTAGCATTTAGTCTGCCTTTGACAGCAATTTTCTAAACTTCTTTTTGACTAGTTAGACTTCTGGAAGATATTCTTTCTCTCCACACAGTGCAACCAACTCCTTTGTTAATGGACCACTAAAAGATGCCTCATTGTGTCTTAATGGCATAATACATTATAGAAGTCAGGTGAAGGAAGGAATTACACCTCTCAATCTGAAGACATGTCATATAAAAAGCCATAGCTGGTATTTCCAGAAAGAAATATAACAACAATTCACAAACATAGCACTGCCAAGTAATTGGTGAATTTTTGAAAACTTGTCTATCATAGAAAAGACTCTTTATCACTTGTCCAGAATTCAGCTAAATGCTTTCATAAACTAGAGTCTGACTGGAACAACCAACATGGATTTTAACATGCCATTCATATGTCTAAGCAACTTGATAAACTTTTAGAGCAGACACGTATAATATTTCAAAGCACAGCTTACTTGTTTCAGCTCCTAAATAACCCTAAATTGACCCAGTATACTATGCTTGATCCCTAAAAACATTTCAAATGTTTATTCAGGAACCGATACAGCACAGAGAAGTTTTCACCCCATAGGGTGTCCATTTGCTAAACACAACCTAGTGACTCAGGACCAGAGAAAAAAGACATGGATATCTGGATCCCTGAAGTATCACAGTGTAGAACAGCTAATACTGTGATATGGAGGCACTTGTGATATCCAAACTTTATGCATAACTGTCAATTATTAATATACTTATTCCTGCAGGTCTGTGCAACATTAAGACTAATAAACCCCTGTGATTCCTGTGGTGGGGGCACACACAGTATAAATCTTCACATGGAGTGTACCTGGCTCAGCATCCTTAGCACAGCGTCTGAGAGGACACTTAGGACTCCCTTCTGAGCGAGTTCACTGTAGCCTGAGATCACACAGGAGGCAACACTGAGCATCTGTATACCACGGAAAAGACAAAGAGAACTCTGGAAGCAAAACCGATTTCTTCGAAGTCCTGTAGATCAGTCAAGTCGGTAGATGATACCACTGGTTTCCCCACTCCATGCTGATGGGGATGACATAACTCTTTGTAACAATAATTCACCTTTCATTTTTAACTTCATCTAAAAACAGCAGCTTCAGCAGTGAGGAGGTCACATTTGTTAATCACGCTTTTAAAAAGTTGGGTTTAAACTTTTTACAGAACTATTTCTAGAAGAACAAAGGAAAGCTGAAAAGGCGAAAGGACATACAATCTTTGTTATATTTAGGATTCACAGTCTACATTTTATTGCTTTCACTGCTTCACTCTGAAATACTGGGGGTTTTTTTTATTCCTCTCATTTTATCTCATTACTTCAGTCATATTTTTAATTTATGATTAACAGCCAATTTTCAAGCTTCAAGGAAGTTTGTCCAGAAAAACATAGTAGAAGTTAGCAAAAGATCACACTAAGTTCTCAGAGATATTTATCACTAAGTCAGAAAAAGGCAAAGACCATAACCAAAAAGCAAAAGTAAAACTGCTTTCTCCTAATGTGAAATTTCAAAAAAAATTTATTGTATTTATCATCATTCTTTCTTTAAAATAGCAATCCTATGTTTCCTTATGTGAATATTCAATGAAAGTGGAAACTCTGGTCAATTTCCTCTACATCCTTTTGCCCTGGAGATACTGGGTAAAAAGAATTGTGTGATCTAGAGCTGAAAATTAATGACTATTAAGTGGAGATGAGTTTAGTTATCAGCAATCAGGCAAACATCTGTTTTTAACAAAATCACTGAAATTTTGTTTTTTGTTCTAGAAAGTGCATTCTGGCATCCTGGTGATAAGTTACACAAAACTAATTGAAGCTTCTTGGAAATCTCTACTACTATGGCTAGCACGGCATTTCCAGTGCCACAAATCATGACTCTATATGAATGATCATGAACTATTCTAGGCAATTTTGAGACTAGTCTGTATCAGTTTTTTTAGTTTTGTTTTATTGCACTGAGATAGACAAAAGAAATTGTGCACTTTCATGTCTACTCATATATATTTACTACAGTATACTTTGCACACTGAACGGGTAGAGTTTATAAAGTGGTTTGCAAATGAGTTCCAGACACTTCTTAGCTTCTTTCATTTTGTTTAACATACTTCTGAAAGAGCTCATTCAAAGTCATGATTCCCTGTACCACTTCCAGAGTTGTTTCTTAGCTACTTTTTATCTGTCGTTTACTGTTTTTACTATTTGAGGTCATCTCAACCCAAACCTGTTTCACTCTATAAGCACAGAGCCAAGAGCGCTACAACTTGAGAAGATCTTTGCTTTCACTGAAGTTCCTCTCTCGACATTACTTTTCTATCAACTAGCAATGGCAAGATGAGGAAAAAAAATAATCATCATCTTCTTTTGACTTAATGACTTCTGTAATTTATCAGAGACACGCAAGCCTCAAAAGTATCAGTTGAAGAAAAAGTGAAGACCCAAGTAAATCTTCTAGGAACTTTTAAACTCAAAATATGTGGTATTTTTCAATGGTACATGACTATATTTTAAACAAGCAACATGGTCTTCTCAACTGTCAATAAAAAGTAAAAGAAATATGACTGCATATGCGCAACCATCTTTTATCTACTCTTTATGTACAGATTAACAGTTTGAGCAGCTTCTTTGTCTTCAGCTGAGTTTTTCACGATTGACCTTCTACTCTTTCCTTCCAGTACCCCCGAGCCCCTGAAAAGATGGTAGAATATATAACAGGATGTATGAAAATATAATGTATTGAAGCTCTATATTCAGTGACTACCAACACTACTAAAATAGTTGCAAATATCTAATCAAGTTCTCTCACTTAAATTGATATACCATATAGTAACCAAAAGAAGCCTGGCTAGTAAAATAAACAGTCAGTAATCAGCAAATATTGGAGGTAGGGAGAAGCGTGCATGTTCTACGTTTCTGCAAAGTTCAGTATAATTTAATTAAGTCTGTTCTCAGTGTTTAAGTAACTTCTATGTATGGTCAAGATTGCTCATAATTCTAATAGTCTTTCCATGCCCTGCGGATTTCAGAGTATTAACTACCAAAAAGCCAAGGACAGAGACTCGAAAAGGGTAATATTGTGCTTATTGTGGTTCCCATTAGTGAAAACATCACAGTATGTATTTCAGTGCTCTCACTAAAGCTATTTAAATTTCAATACCGTAGAAATGTTGAGTTTAAAATAAATATGATTCATCTTGCATTGGCTGGGCATTATTTCTGTTCCTTCTGCTTGCTAGAGACAAATGATACAGCTTGTCCATGATTAAGTTCAATTTCTCCACATCAATTTTTGCTGATTTTTCAATTCACCAAACATGAGAAAAAACTGACATGCAGCAAATACATCCAGTACAACTGCATAAAACTTTTGCAGCAGAAATTAAGACACAATGATTTCTCGCTGAAAAAACAAACAAACAGACAAATACCAGAAATAATGACGACTATAGAATTTAAATACTTTTGGGGGGTTTTATTCTCTTATTTTTCCAAGCTGCACAAGGAAGGAAATGCATGGAATTGCATACCACTAAGTTATCACTCATTATGAAATTATAATTAAAACTCTTCATACTTAGTATAACACTCACAGACATTTATTGCAATGGAATCAGACTGCTCACTTGGTAAGAGAAGAGGATTTGTTCAAGAAAAGACATGTCTTACTAAATACTTTTGGAAGATACAGCAGGCAGAAGAGAGGTCCCTAAAGGCAACTTGGAAAGTTCTTAGGTGCTAACTGATTCAACGCCAAGCAAAGAAAGCAGCACACATATCTGCCTGGATATTACAACAAACAACAAAGCAGCAGCTGCCTTTCAGCAGTGCAGCAAGTGTTAGAGCAAGCATGTGAACTGTGAGTCTTGAAACATGACATCGTGAATCTGCATTGCCTCACGACTTTTCCAATGTGAGTATTTCAAAAAATTAACCCAACACATTCGAAACCTGACCCAGGACACTCGAGTTTGGCATAACAGAAAGATCTTCATCAGGGCCGACTGCTGACCACAACATAGATTATTTCAATGACAAGACTAGATGAGGTCTCTTCTGCTCATATTGACACTGCCTTAGCACTTATTATTAAAGTGTAAGGCAAATAATCATGTAATAAGCATGTACAATCTGAAATACTTGATTTTACCACAGTGCATGCTTTAAACCACATAGCAGGATAAATTATTTTTAAAAAAATTCCACACAGAAAGCTTGTTTGAAGTGTGGATCTTCAAACAAGAGGAACCAAAATTACTGTTTTAAAGCACTTGTCAATATGCAGAAACATCATAACTGATGATTAATATGACAGTGAGTATGGTAAAAAATAACTGACCTGTGCTCAAAGCTAGGACAAAGTGAAAGATACAGAAAGGTAAGATCAAAATTACAAGATAAAAATGGATAACTATGACACATGCCTTACAGATGCTAGTTAACAGCATTACAGACTCCAGAGGTCTTCAGGAAGACCTCTAAGACAAAAATTAAGTTTTCATGTCCCTCCAGAGCCATGCATTGAAACAAAAGGTTCTCTAAGTTATAAAGAGTAACTCTAGAGAATGTAAAGAGTCACCTACTCACATTGCCAGAAGTTTTTTAATTAGAGAATCTGAAAATGCACACTCACCTATTTTCTACCTATCTGTTTTAATCTGCAATATTTCTATATTCTCTGCAAGTCTAATGCAAGACCCCAGGTGTCCATCTTTAATGCAGTGAGCCAATGCATCTGCTCAAATGCATAATGCTGTTTTCTGCCACAGTGAATTTCCAGCAAAACAGCTTTTCATCAAAACAGAATGCTTTGAAAAGATATTGAAATAAAAGGAACATGCTACTTTTGCTTTGGCAGAACTGAGAATATTTTAAGTATCTATCGTGTTTTGAGGTCTCTTTTAATATGCTGCTTTCATTAATGAACAAAAATTCCGTATTTTTTTCCCATATTTTCCATTTTTTTTCCCAGAAAAACATTTTCAAACTTTGACTCATGAACTGCCCCTGTAAATCTCCCCTGAAAATCAAAAAGGAGAATTAAAAAGTTCCTACATTTGATAAATCAGTCAGTTTTTCCAGATATGAATACTGTACATTTTCTATTCCACAGAGAGCAACTGACGGATTTCACTGATTGATAGGCATAATTTACCCAAACAGAATGCAGTAAGATATACATGTACTTATATAAGCTTATTTTACAAGGATAATACAGCAGTTTCAAGGGAGCAAATGTACATAACAACTCACCCTAAAACCTGTTTTTCCAATTATTTAGTACATAGGCCTTAACAGAGGATGTTACAAGTCCTCTTATAGTCCATGTTTATGCAGGTCCTTATAAAACAAAGGAGTAAGAGAGGCATCAAGCATCCAATTTTGTTGCAAATTTTAAGTAGCTGCAGAACACACTTGGACATCGAGTTTGGAAATACACACCTTTTCTCAGGTTTAGACACAATCTGTGAAAATTCAAGGCTCCTTTTAGTTATAGCAGTTTAAACACAATTTTTCCGAATAATCAGAATTATTTCTAGAATATAAAATGAAATCCAAAAATTAGCTTTTGAACTTTTCAACAGTTTTAAAAAGCAGGTTACAGATATCTCTGTAAAAAAACTTTAAATATTTATTAACAGCTGGGAAAATAGGTGAGGCCTGCACTATTTTATCTTCTGACAACCTTCTTCTTGACAATGTTTTCTGTAGCATGTGGTATAGTGCTTTAGAAAACTAAAACGCCTGTTTCAGGTTGAACCATGTCCTTTTTTTGCACATCCAAGAACAGGAATAAACTTCACAACTCCCAAGAAAATGAATATAATTGTCCCAAAAGATGTTTATTACTTGGTGAAATCTTTCCATTCATTGAAAGAAATGAAGCTTGTGTTGTGTTTTACTACAATTACATAAACATGTGGTAAGTGCTGTTACTGTTAGTTGGGCAGTAACTATCTGGGACATACCTTACAGGGACATGCATATTTCTAGTCTTTTTCTAGAATAATTGCTTTCTCTTTAGTGCGTTCAGAAGTACATCTCGACTGCTAATTACGGAGTAAGAACTGATATTGTTCCTCAGCCCAGAAATGAAGACAGTTCCTCCATACTCCTTTCAGGAAGATATTGTCAAGGTTTAACCCTAGCTGGCAACTAAGCACCAAGCAGCCACTCACTCACTCCTTTCCACTCCCCAGTGGCACTGGGGAGAAGAACCAGAAAAAAAGGCAAAATACATGGGGTTCAGATAAGAACATTTAAGAATTGAAAGAACTAAAATACAATGACACCAATAACACTAATGATAATAACAACAAAGGTAATGAAAAGGAGAGAGAGAGAAATATAAAACCCAAGGGGCGCACAAGACAGTTTCTCACCACTCATTGACTGATGCCAAACCTGCACCCAAAATGTGACCAGTCCCTGTTCCAGGTAACTCTTCCAGTTTATACACTGGGCATGACTTTCTACGGTATTAACAGCCCTTTGGCCAGTTCAGGTCACCTGCCCTGGCCATGCGCCCTCACAGCTTCTTGTGCACTTCCTCAACTGCTATGGGACTCTAAAAAGTCCTATCAACATTATGCTCATACTAATCCAAAACACAGCACTGCATCAGCTACTAGAAAGAAAATGAACTCTGTTCCATCTGAAACCAAGACAGATATAAAACAATGAAAGAACACAGATTTGCGAGGAACACTACATGCAATTATTTGCAGCTAAAGCAATTAACACCTGAAGAAATTATGAGCAGTAATCTAGAAAACCTTCAGCTGTGCTTTGTGAAGATAAATGTCTTAGCAATCAGTGGCAACCAAATCCACCCACATACCTAACAGCTACATAATCATACAGGTACAAACAAAGAGATGTGTCAATTCAAGGAGCAGTGGTTGGGAAGGCTTTTATCTCTTCACAACTTCTCAATGTATCACTAAGGAGAAAGTATTAAATTACTCCTATCTGTTGATTTGCTGCAGCATGTAGCTTGGCCAGGCAAAACGAAGGAAGATACCTGGCTAAGGTAGGGAATCATTGTCCCACTCCTCCTTGAGAGAGTGAGTTTCTAAGTTGCATTTGAGGGCTGTGCACACTTCAGCACTGCTACAGTTAGTACACCTTCTCCCTCCAGCCAGCAGGCACACAGCAGACCAAGGTAAACACTTACCTCAGGTTTACCACCTGAGGAGGAAAGAGAAAGGACGAAGAAACTACACCTCTCCACGGCTGGGGCAGAGTTACAGGGTAAATAATTGTAAAGCTCTTTGCTTTAGTTTTTGCTGAGGTCTTATTTCCCACCCTATGACAAGCTGTTCCATCACAATTCCCTTCCTGCTCTCACACTGATTCCCCTCCTTCTCTTTTTCTTCCCTCCATAATATGAACGATATACCTACTGTAAGTTACATCTTGAGAGAAGTATTAAGTATTAGACACAATATAAGATGATACTGACACAGGAGATCTCTGTTATAATGCAAATTACTCTCCTATTTGAATGTACTCCAGTTTAAAAAACAAGGTTATCCAAAATTGGCCCTTCATTGATTTAAAGTGCTACTGATTCGTAACATGAAATTCAGGAAAGCAGACTTTTGTACCACCGTGCCCTCCATAATTTAAGCTTATTTTTCATGTTTGGATTTTGAGATAGCAGCAAAGCTGTTTCTAAGAACTGGTGCAACAGGCTAAAACAGACTATTTTTTCTATTTTATCATTATAAAATGTATGAAATATGTTTAGATTATATAAAAGACAATTCTTAGGGAAATCAAATTTTCTCACAGTGCTACCTTTAAAAACACTATCTTAATTGTATTCTAAAATCATGGTATTTTAGCACCTCATAGGACATGAAATCCATGTGCCTTAAGAGATCTCAGATTTATTAAACAGGATAATTTTTATTGCTGGTGATTATTAGTGATTTTGACTTCATGCCTAAGTTCCTAATTAGCACACTGTTACAGAACTAGAAGACAGCAATATTTTCAATAACACTGTGATAAAGAACAAATGCAAAATGTATCCATTAATATTCATAATCTCTTTTTAAAGGATTGGATGCATTTGATGGCTTGAAAAAACAATCTACCTTTTTATTTTCTTAACACAAGTATGAAATTCAAAAGCTTTTTAAAATAAAGGAAGAATTTCTTAATGGATAGTTTTGAAAAAAAGGCTCAGCAGCAACTGTAAGGAATAATAGCGCAATAAAAATTGAGTAATCACGTGAATGGAATATAAACCATATATGAAGGGGTCCATGATCTTTGAAGTGCTAAATGGTACTGTTCCAAAGACCAGGGCTCGTACAGGTTTTAGATAGTACATTTTTACTATCTGCATAAAGAAATAGGGACTGGGCAACTCTGAAAAAAAAGCCAAAACAAAACAACTTGAAGACAAAGAAGGTGCCATGGATAAAATACAGATTATATCCATATGATGCTATTGAAAATCATGAGAAAGACATCTTGAAATGGAGTAACCAAAATTCAATATTGAAAGCATTCATCTTTAAAAAGCTACAAAAACATGGACAGGCAACATTCAGATGTTATGATTATGCTATATACTCAGGAATTGACTAACAACTTGTACGCTCCATGATCCAGCTATGAGTGTCAGCATTACGGGACACAAGTCATGGTAACTTGGTTCTGCAAGACTTCTGGCTCTGCGGCATGAGGTTTTCTGCTGCTCTTGTGTCATTCTGGCTGAAGAACTTATTTGTGCTATAATACCAGCAGTGTAAGAAATTTATAGACATTTAAATGAGTAACTTTTCCATTATGGCTTCCCCCCAGGACACAGCAATGAAGCCTTTCTTAGAGATTATCTAAACTTTATTCTTCAATATATAGAATTTTTAATGATAGTGCTCATCCAGGCTTTTACACTTCATAGAGGAAATATGATTGTGGCAAAGGTCTTTTAGCATCTTTTTCACATCAACATAGCCTTTTAGTTTTTTGAGCTTCCAGGGTGGCATGTCTGGTATGCTCATCATGAAGATGCCTGAAAGCTAAGAAATGGATCTCTCTTGGGGTCAAAATTTAAAAAGGTTATTCCTAGCTGATGTGAGTCAAATTGTTAGTAAAAAAAATACTCATTCAAAATAGCTTTTAAAGAAAAACTTTGGTAATGGTCACAGAACAGTGTTACAACATATACTTTGTGTAGCATTTTGAAGGTAAACGCCCTGTGAAAATTGGCAGTGTTTTCAGTAACACCAATATTGATATATGCTCTGTGTTTTACTCATGGTATGTTTTCTCTTTCATAGTTGAAACTATTTTTCCTGCTACTTTTCCATCTGTTTCGTTGGGTTGCTTTATAAATACAAACAAATGACAATTATATTAAAGTGGTAAGACTGTACAAATAATGCAATTCCACAGACTACACTGTAGTAATTGAGTGTGAAACATAGTTCTGTGACCATTACTGAAATGCTGTTGCATTGCAGGAAATGTAGTTTGTTTCAAGCTGAATGTTTTATTTGAAAAATAGAATGATCAGCAAATCTTATTTTTCTTACAAAGTCAAAAATATGTCATAGAATCAGAGAATATTCTGAGTTGGAAGGGACCCTTCAGGATCATTCAGTCCAACTCCTGGCCCTGTGCAGGACACCTCAAGAATCACACCATGTGCCTGAGAGCACTGTCCAAACACGTTTCAAACTCTTTGTCAGGCTTGGTGCTGTGACCTCTTCCCTGGCGAGCCTGTTCCAGTGCCCAGCCACCCACTGGGTGAAGAACCTTTTCCTGATATCCAACCTAAACCTCCCCAGCCTGATGCCATTCCCTTTGGTCCTGTCACTGGTCACTACATATATTTTTTAAAAAATAAATAATGTTCTGTAAATCCATCATCCGAGTTTCAAGTAAGTCAGAAATCAGCAGCCTCAGATGTACAGAAGGCAATTAAGCTTTTTGTCTTCATCTGCTAATTGAAGCTGCATGACATAATAATTCTTTTGGGGAATTACGAAGTCTGAAGTACAAAAATTATCTGCAGTTATAATAGGTTTCCCTCATAATTCAGTAAGATAGGTTGCACAGATTCTTGAAGCTTAAAAATTCTTCTGCACAATCTCTGCAGATTGCACATTCGATTCCATGGCTAAAACAAGAAATTATAGGGATGTTCAGATTCAGGATTTCACACAACAGAAGAAAAAAAATCAAATATTTCAGTGTTAGCATGCAGATTATTAAAAAAATAGAAAATAGGTTTAGAACCATTCTGCAACAATTCTTGTAAAGCTTTATTACACATCTCATTCTATTTCCTGGCTGGCTGTGAAGGACTGCGAGGTTTTCATTTGGATTCCAGCTGTATCTGGTATTGATTTACACCATTAAGGATAGTTTTGTCTTCTAGACAAAAGGCAAAGAATTCTTAAGAATTATTCTCTTAATTCCCAGCAAATGCAACACAGCTATTATTCAGCCAAATTATACTTACCATTATGAAGGTCTGAACATACCTTAGACTGCACAGACAGGTCAAACACATAGAACTGCACACCCCTCCACTGGCAGTGTCTACCATAATTGCCCTTTACACATCTGAAGAGATATTTTGTCAGAGTAATAACCTGAATGTGACTGCTGCTTGGCATCACAGCTTACTTCACTGCATATATCAGTTTCAAAGTACAACACTTTTTGGATCTGCTTAAGCAGTTAAGACACAAGCTTTGAATAGATCCTGTCCTCAGTGGGTCAGGTGATTATAGCGAAGCACCAACAGGCAACAGGAACTGAACTGTAGGGCGGTCTAGTCAGGGCTGAACAGATGTCTATCTTTTGTGGGATTCTCCTCCAGACTAGCTTGTCTCATCTCTGTTTTCCTCGCTGATTTTTTTACTAAATGTTTTACACATAGAAAGTTCTCCCTTTTTTACCAGTGAATTTTAAGGATTGTAACAATTTTATGAATCTGGGAAAAATTTACTGTGCAAAACTGAAATTGCTGAAAACAGCAATCTCCATTTATTAGAATAATAATGATAATTTATACATAGATGGATACATATGAATCATTGATTGAATTATATTAGCAGATTAGCTTTCTATTCAGTCTGAAGATACAAATAGCATAATTATACCACCTTTCAAGTGAGTGAGAAAAATCTAAGAAAATAAGAAATTTTATTTAGTGGTAAGTTTTAGTCATTTTATCATCACTGTTAAACCAAAAACCCAATACTGAATTAAACAAAATGCAGTGCATATGTGTCACCTATGGTACAATTTCCAGTCCTTTTTTTTCTTTTTAAGTCATTGGCTTGAGATATTTCATTTGTTATATAAACCTAACTATCTTCTCTCTTAGAATACTATTAAATGCTCATTTTTAATTTCACTCTGCATGTACAGATGATACCTCCTATAATGCTAGTTTGATCTAAAGAAGCAATGCCCCCTGTATCCTTCGGTCCCAAATAAGCACGAATACAGGTTCTTAAGAGTACAAAAATTTCCACAGATTCTTCAGAAAAGCTAGAGAAATTAGTATTTTTAAAAATTTTATATTCACTTTTAGTAAGGATGAGGTTCTCCAGAAAAGATTTCACAAAAAACAGATTTCTAAAAAGATTTCACTCTTTTGCCCCACCATATCTAGTAGACTACCACTGCAGCTTTTCAGATGAGATACAACTGCCAATGTGTTATGCACTGATTTAAGAAAAAAAATGTCACTCATTATATTTTGAACACTTAAGAGGTTTTAGCATTAAATATGGGTCAAAAACCACTAAACATATCAACAAGTGACACTCATTAAAACAAATCACACAAAATGGCACTTATACGATAACACGATGTGACAGTACTACTGCTTCCATAAATAAAGAATGGAAATTAAACTTTCACGGTAAAATATTTCACTAGGCTAGATTGCAAAGTTTGACATGGTTAATTTATCACTGTAAGAATCAGACAAAGCTCAGTCTGCTGTAGTCAGGAAGCTCATTATTTCATTAAAATTGCAGTGTAGCTAGGACTCCAACATTCCTTTTATTAAAAATAATCAAGAAGTTGAACGGTAATTGTTAACTTCTTACACTAGAATTTGGTCTCCCATATAACTGAAGACTGAAAAGAAGAAAGTAGTCATGACACAGTCCAAGGGCTGTACCAGGCTAGAAAGCTTCCTAGTTACGTCCTTAACCCAGATCTAAGAAAGGCAGCTAATTTTGTAAAGAGGAGCACCGATCCAGCATAGCAGACCTGTTCCCCTCAGCAGAGAGCCACCTACAACTATAACCTGTCTTTTCTTCCTCTTGAAGGTGGTTGTGATATGAGGTGTAGGCCTTTCTGACCCTGGAAACACCACTGGTATAGATGGACCATCACCCACATCATCAGTTCACTGAGTTTCCTTGTACTCAGGGACTAAGGCATCTGGAAAGGCAAGGTGGGCAAGGAGGAGGTTTGCCTGCCACCTCGACCATACGCTTGCCTCCATTAAATCTTTGAAGTTACTGCCTTCTGCCTTGTAGTGGGAGGATATAGGATCCTCTTGATCTTGTAGTTTTTTCTGGTGGCTTTTCCTGTTTCTGTGTCAGACTACCTAATGCTCCTTAACCTTTTCACTTCCTCCCAAAACTCTGACACCAGACTGCACAGATACGTGTTTGGTCACACCTCACACTACAGTTCTCACTACTGCCAGCCACTAACTAGCTGCAAAGACCCTGCACTGCTCTGGGGAAAATACTGAAAAATAAAGTTCAGCAAGAAGGAGTGCATGTGTGCTATAGCTCACCAGGGACAAACTTAGGAGCCACAACACCGAAGTAGCTTGGTGTACCACTCCAAGAGAGACATACAACAAAGGATGACATGACATGGAAGAGTAGACATACTCTGTTGAAAACAATGCAGCTTTTGAGAACTAAGACAAAGAAATGACCCAAAATGGTGACTGAAAGCTGAACTTTGCTTCATTAACTCTACATAAACTTTTTGCTACAGGCTGTCTTGAGGAGGAGGAAGCAAATGAGGCCATCCATCTACAGGCAGCATGAAGCACCCTCAAAGTCACAGGCCCTGGTTCTTTTGGGGGACTTAAACTACCCTGACATCTGCTGCAGAACCAGCACTGTGAAACACAAACAGCCCAGGAGGTTCCTGGAAAGCACTGATGACAATTTCCTGACACAGGTAGTGGAGGATCTCACAAGGAATGGTGTGCTGCTCAACTCATACTAACAAACAGGGAAGGCCTTGCTGGAGGTGTGACCATAAGAGAGCGGAATTCAGTACCGGATGAAGAGAAAGCAGGGCAGCAAGTAAGGTTACAACCACAGACTCCAGGAGAGCTAACTTTAGCTTCTTTAGGAATCTTCTTCGAAGAATTCCATAGGAACAGGCCCTGCAGGGTAAAGGGGTCCAAGAGAGTTGATTGATGTCCAAGGATCATTTCCTCTAGGCTCAAGAAGAATGCTTCCAAATGTTCAAGAAGTCAGGCAAAGGTGAAAGAAGCCTGATGGACGAATAAAGAACTTCTCTCATTACTCAACAGTAAGCAGGAAATACACAGAAGCTGGAAGTAGGATCAGGTCCCTTGGAATGAATTTAGAGAGGTTGTCAGAGTAAGTAAAAATGAGACAAGAAAAACAAAGAGCCATGTGGAATTAAATTTGGACAAGGATGTCAAGGACAACGAAAGTGTATTCTTCAAATACATCAATTACAAAAGAAAAACAAAGCATAAAGTGGGCCCATTGCTAAATGGTGGGTCTGTTGTTAAATGAACCATCTGGAGAAATCCTGTGCAATGTGCTCTAGGGTGACCCTGCTTGAGCAGGGAGGTTGGACCAGATGACCCACTGCAGTCCCTTCCAACCTGACCCATTCAGTGATTCTGTGTCTCTCTAACTCCAAAATACATATTACTTTTCACACCCTCACATATACTAATGCCTAAAGTCAATCAAACTCCACCTAAACATGAAATTACAACAACTGTAACTTTACCTTTTCCCCTCCCTCAGAAAAACCCATTTTAAGTGCAGCATAAGTGGAGATGGATGACAGGAGATTCCACCACTGTATTCTGGGATGATCAACAGGCTTAACCTATCTCCTCCCCCATAGGGATGCCTATTGGGTAAGACTCGAATAGTCAGCTCTACCGAGTGCTTCTTCAGGAAATTGAGAAAGCAAGCTTGTGTTTGTCATCATACTTTTAACACTATACAGTCATCTCAAAAATTAAAGTATTTGGTTTTGGCTCTATTATTCATATTCTAGGTATTCATGCGTGCCACTGCAGACAGTGTATATACCACCGTCAATCCAATAAGAACCTGCATTTCTGCAGGTTTTTTGCATCTGGCCACGAGAGTTACTGAACATGACTGCACTTCTAAGTCCTGCCATGAGAGTTCATTGGGCGCGACCAGGCGTATAGTGTATCACACCGTTTGTAAATCCATAATCATGGTAGTTCTCATTGAACCCAACCAGACTTACAGCATCACTTGGCTCTCCATTTATGTTGCTTAGTGTTTAATTGGCCATCACTCAGTATCTAAGACTAGCAGCTCCCAGTCCCTCTGATATCAGAGGAACAGCTATAATGCAAGGTAGTTTATTTTCTGCCAAATTTAACACAGCAGAAGAATCTGCCTTACTCTTAATGCAACACGTGCCCTGCACCCTGAGATCTGAATGGCTGCATGTTTTCTTGGGAACTTACTCTGGGCAGCCACATCAGTTCTGGTTAGTGCAGAAGACATAGCTTTCTGTCAGGTGGATGACATAGCTAAATACCTCCTAAGACGATCATGACCACCAACTGAACTTACTGTTCGAACTGACAGGGTGTCAACACCATTACTGTGCATCCCTCTGCATTAACTGCTGCACCATTCCCTGCTAACCCGCACTCCCCACACTGTTTTGTTGACATATAGAGGTGGCTGCAATTCCTCTGGCAATGTCCAGACCTTGTCAGCATCTCTCCTGACAGCCACCAGACCTGTGTGGGCCTCTCTATGCTCCGGCATTTCCCTGCCTCAGAAAATCCTGCTGTGTACCAAGATCTGCTGCTCCACTGCAGACCTGGTCAGCTCTGGAGAAGCTTGCCTTGGCAACTGATTAATCAAATACTGTAGTAAGACTTTTTAACAAAACCCACAAACTATCACTTTGGCTATTTAGAGCTTTTCCCTTTTCAAGTTTACTGCTTAAGATTTGCCATTTAGCAGGTATTTGAAAAGTTTGAAGCTTCCTGTTTAGATAAGAAGCAATTTCACTGCAAATTAAGTACAGAAGTCAGATAATTCACCAAGAGCTCTAAGTGCTGCACGCCCAACCCTCCCTAAGTTACAAGTTGTAACCTGCTGTGGAGAATTACATATTCACCTTCCTAATTATTTTAGAATAAAGATCTACCAAGGAACTGCAACACAGAAAATTCTGTGCTTTATAACCTTGCCACAAAATAAATAAATCCTACTGTTTACACCTATAATACAGCACCAGCACCTATAATAAAAGCGGAAAAGACTGTATATTGCTATTCTGATTTTAAAAATTTTAATTTATTGTTATGTTCACACTGGTGGTTAGTCTAGAAAAGACTTTTATTTACGTAGTTTATTCTTCAATCCCCTCCTTCTTAAAATTTCCCTGTATTAGACTGTTTTGATCACCATTGTGAATTCCTTCTTCATAGCTAAATACGTGGATCCATAAAACTGTTAGCTCTATTTAGCAACATCGCCGCTTTTTGCTTTTGAAGGATCTCAGGATTATGCAGTGAAGTAATCTGACCTTCCAATCAAATCCTAAGGAAAGCAGGAAAATTTTAAATCTATAAGAGAAGCTATACCTAAGAAATCGAAATAATAACAAGTTCCTATGAAACAGAAATCAGTAACACAAAAACACAATAAAAAATAAATCTCGGATGTGACACCTACTGACAACCGTCATTTTGATAATTTCTAAATGAAAGACATGAACCTTCTAATCACAAAAAATAAAAGAAACCAAAATTAAGCTAAATGTTCCCATTTTTTAAAAGTCTGAAAAAGAAGTTAAGTTTTAATTTAAACAAAATATTTCTGTTTCCTTTAAAAAATAATCCCCTATTTCCATGAAGCACTACATTTTTTCACAACATAAAGCCCTTTATACAGCTCTAAAGAAAATCCCAGGCTTTTAAGAAATGTTTCCATTTTCACTAAAAACATTAATCAAAAAAATTAGGTGAGATGTTGGTAAGATCTCAAACATGTCTAAAAGTACATTATGGTCATTCCTCACTCCTTAAAATCATTCCTACAGAATAACTGCACAAGTTTAAGTTCTTTCAACCCGAAGTACTTCCTTGACTAAGCGTCAGCACTGTCAGTTAAGCTCAGCTCCATAAGCCTATGCATAGTGGAAATTTTCACAATAAACCTGTTAGCACAGAAGACAGTTTTTTATAGGACCAACCTAATCACTCAAGAATTAGGGTCATCTGCTATCTTAACCACCTTTCACTCCCAAGGAACAGCATGTACTATCAAAACTTGTTGCCCTGATTGAGTTGATAAAAGTAAGGAGGGGAGGGGAGGGGAGGGAAAGGGAAAGGGAAAGGGAAAGGGAAAGGGAAAGGGAAAGGGAAAGATTACTACAACAACATACTCAAGAGTTTTCACACCTCAGAGGAAAGATAAAGTAGTATGTGACTATCCTTTACATCATTTCAGAACTACTTGAGAGGCTCTGTGATTGGCGGAGATCAACATCAAAGATCTACATGCAAACAAAAGGTAATGCAAGAACTCAGCCTAGTATTAATATAAAATCATCTTACTGATATGAAAGGAAATGGTCTTTGCAATACCTTTGAGCCACCTGGAACATAATGGTTACCATATTTACACAAATTTCATCATCAGCCCATGAAAACGTCAAAGCAGTGGCTATGTAATATACCACACAGGGTTATCATTATGCAATAGCACAATGATGAAATGCAGAGCAAAAGAAGTGGGTGGTTTCCTTAATGGTTTTTCAGTTGACAGTCATCAACATACAAGCAACTATATGATGCATAATAAAATCTTTAGGATCCAAAAAGTGTGTTTTATACACCTAGATTAAGTTAAATGGGTGATCACACGCACTAGGTAAAGAAAAATATTATTGAGAGATAAAAAACAAAGAAGGATTTTATGGTGTGATCAGTACACAGTGCTCCCTAAGTCTGAATTTCAAACAGCTAGACAAATACAGCAAGCCAAGAAGATCACCTACGAGATCCCCATTTTACCAATTCTACTACTATTCTCATAGTGACAGTGGAAAATCAAATTTACTGCACATCCAGAGATGTTATTTATTAACATGTATTTAGTTTTATTAACAAAACTAAGTAATACTTGAAAATGTTATGATGATCATTTAAGAATAAAAACATTTCTGGTACAGCTACTTTATGCTCAGATTTTGCTGCATTGAAGAAAACAAAAATTTAGAAACAAAACCATTCAAAAATTATGGATCTGGCCACCCCAAATGAACCACATGGACTGTACTCATTCCTCTCAGTATATTTACGTTATGCATCTTCTTCCTTTTGCTTAGATACAATGTTCACTTGCACTTCGAAGTTTTCTGTTTTCTCTCAAACAATAATCACTAAGGTAGAAAGTATTTAGCCATTGGCTTCTTTCCTTACAACGTGCTCTACAGTTCAAGGTTCTATGCTGAATGTAAGGCAATCCCTGCCTTCTGATCTAAAACAAGAAGAAAATCGGTTTGCAACATCAACCCTCCTTTCATACAGATCAGATATCCCAAAAGTCTATCAAGTCTCATCCATAATCCCACCCCACTGACTGCTCACTAACCATTTCATCACACTCGGGTTGACAAGGATTTTGACATTAATTTTCCTCTTTTAAAATAATATGATAGTAAGGTATAAATATCTACTATATCTCCCTTATGTCTATGTTGATTACCTGTTCTTGTAATCTCTATGCTTTCATTTTGTTCCACTTATTTTGAATATCATGATGAAAAAGGGCCGAGTCACATATATCTGGCAATACTGGAACAAATGTTTGTAATTTACAAGAAGCTGTCTAGAACAGCACAAAGCTCTAAATTATACAAATATTTGGTCAACAAGTACTCCTCTGACACCTGCTTGTATGCTAGTCACAATTACTCAGCTGTATAAACAAGGAAATCACCCAAACAGACCGAAAGACAGCACCCAAAAAAAACTAAACTGTAGTTTCCTGTATTAAGAAAGATATCACTTCAATAAAGACATTGAGGAGCTGCAGCAAGACCAGAACAAGGCTGGTGAAGTATCTAGAGAGTAACCCCTACGAGGAGTGGCTGAGAGAAATGGGGTTGTTTAGCCTGGTGAAAAGGAGGCTCAGGGGAGACCTTATCACTCTCTACAACTGCCTGAAAGGTTGTAGCCAACTGAGGGTCAGCCTCTTTTCTCACATAACTAGCAACAGCAAAAGATGACACAGCCTCAAGCTGCTCCAGGGCAGGTTCAGGTTGAACAACAAGATAAATTTTTTCATGGCAATGGTTGTTAAACATTGGAACACATAGCCCAGGGAGGTCGTGGAGTTATGATCCCTGGAGGTGTTTAAGGAAAGACTGGAAGTGGCACTCAGTGCCATGGTCTGGTTGACAAGGTGATGTTTGGTCAAGGGTTGGACTCGATTAACTCACAGGTCTTTTCTAACCTAAATGATTCTGTGATTCTGGAAGGGAACCAGTTGTTTTTGAAATACTCAGCAAACCTTCATCTCCTACATTTTCCACTAACCTAACAAATCACATCCAGGAGAGAGCTGCAAATTCTCAATTTCTATTTAAAAGCTATCTGATTTCTACTTGCTATAATGAAATCATTTTCACCATGAGTAGTTAAAGAACTAGATGGGATTACTGCAAACAGAAAATTCCTAAGCGAAAAAGAGACATGACAGTTATCTCAAAGGCAGCTTTCATAGTGACCACAGTATTTTTCAGATAGATGGGGTGTCTTGAAACTATGATGAAACTGAAAAGTGCCCAGGCATTATAGGCAGTTCTGAATATGCTAAGTCTACACAGCAAACTGTGTTATAGCAGCGAAATTCCCCATCCAGCAGGCATCAGTCATAAAAAGCAAACACCTCTTGCAAGGATAGAAATACTATTCCATGATGGTCAAAAAGCAAAAGGCTCAACACCAAAAGAACATCTGCAATGTAAGGCAAGCCTTCTTAGTCAGAGATCTGGAATTTCTCCAAAATCATGTAAGTGCTGCCCTACTGCGAGACCGTAATTCTTCAATCATCAAGGAATTTATTTTTAATGTTGTAGAAGAAAACCAACAAGCTATAGACCAGATGGTTAGCTGAATATCATACAGTATCAGGTAACATGAACTTTTCTGCTGTATATTCCATTCTCTTTCTCCAGCCATCATTTCTATGGAAAACACGTTGCCTTAACATCAAAAGATAACACAGGTGGCTACCTTCCTATTAAGCTGATGACAAACATGAGACACCATGCTAAAGACCAAAGTTCCTGTATATTATCTCTTCCTCAGGATAAGAAGGTCTTTAAAACAAAGTTTGTATTTGCAATAGCTTCTTTATTTACAGTCAAGCTGATATAAACTTGCTCAAGAACATATCTCCTACTATTGCTCTGATCTGCAAAAAGCAGACGAACATACTTTTCAAATTCAGGACATTTTCGACAGCCTTCGCTTGTGTTCATATGCCCTTGTATCTGTTCAGTTTAATAAAGTTATATTTTCTGAACTATGAAGTTAACATATTCATTACTCATTTTATGAGCTCCATGACAATCTATGTATGATTTTGTTATGGAACCTTTGGACACAGTCCCTTGTCTGCTGAAAAAAGCAGACAGTAATACTGACTCCACCAAGAGAATTTTCTGTCATAGTGTCACTCAGTAAAATATAGGCTACTGGAGAAATTGGAAGATGATGTAGGCTGCAGTGCCATCCTTACGATGTTGACATTGCTTTAAGACTTATATTTGTCAGACTTGGACAGTGTTGTCTCTCAGCTTGCCAAGTGCCCTGCTGTGATAAGGTGCAAGGAATAAGTAAGCTGCTTAAGTTCAGAGCTGACAAGACCGATGTAATGCTTGTTGGTAATGAAAACAACACACAGCCATTCCTGAAGACCACACGGTTAAATATGCTGGATGTGCCTAGCAAATGATCTCACATCACTACACATACAGAGAAAATATGCCACTTCTGCAGAAACAAAACGCTGTTCTCTGTCATTTAGGGCATTTAAGACACTCATCTCTAGTGCAAGCTGTGGCCGCTGTCTAAGAGACCATACTTTCTTCTGGTAACAGTGGGATCCCAAACAAAACAGCAGCATGAAATAAATTAAATGTTTAAAAAGCTGCACTGTAAAAAAAGGCAGGACAAATCACTAGTCTCTAAAACAATGTGTCATTTTTCCACTAATAAAACTTTATCTTAAACTGATACCTTATCTTTTTTCTTGGAAACTGCTTATAGAGAAATCTCACAGAGAGCTACTTCAGCTAATGGAAAAAACAGGTATCCCCAGGCAGCTGCTTAGCCATCATTTTTTCTCTTTAAAACGAACATTAACTTGAGTTACTTTAAATCCTCAGAATTTGCTGTGCAAATCAACTTACTATTTTCTTCAGCAGCTCCTTACAAATATTATTTCAAATAGCAGTCAGCTTCCTAAAGGAAAACCAGTATCTGTTCATGTAGACAGGTTCTCAAGTTTATAACCTGAACTGGACCTTCTTCCCTTCAGGGAACAGGTCTGTCTCACAGTAATGTTCCAAGGATCACCACACAAATGCCTTGTGGCAGAGAACTTTAAGTGAGGAAAACAACAGGAAAAGATTAGTTAAAAGTACTAAAAATCCAAATTTAACTGCTGAAAGCTAAAAAATCTCACTGAACTGAGTTCTGAACTATCTCCAATAGTTCAAGTAATTAACTTACCAATTACTCATCATTCTAGCCTTAAAACACATCAAATCTATGAAATGGCATGCAGCATAAGTAACAAGCAGAAGGAGCTAGAAGTGACTGTGCAGATGGAAAGCTATGATCTAATCACAAACACTGAAACTTGGTGGGACAAATCACATGACTGAAGCACTCCCATTGACAGCTACAAACTGCTCAGAAGGGACAGGCAAGGAAGTAGGGCCAGGCAATCTGCCCTCTATGAACTGATTGCACACACCTGTCTTTGAAAAACAGCAATGAGCAGGTCAAGAGCTTGTGGTTGAAAATCAGAGGCCAAGCCAACAAAGGAAACCTCATGGTTTGTGTTTATTACCAGCCACTCAACTGAGGAGACTGTTGACAAAACCTTCTTACTTCACCTGCAGGAAGCATCACTCTGGCAGGTTCTGATGCAGTCACAGGGACTTGTCAGGACAGTCACCCTGACATTGGCTGGAAAAGCAGCTCAGCAAGCTGTAAGCAGTCCAGGAGACTCCTGGAGAGCACCAAGGATAATTTCCTAACCCAGGTGACAGAGAAGTGTTACTGCACCTGTTGCTTACTGACACAGATCAACTAACTGGAGAGGTCAGGACCAGTGGCAGCCTGGGCTGAAGTGATCACGTCCTGCTGGAATTCATGATCTCAAGGGTTTTGGGCCAAAAAAAGATTAAAGTCAGTACTCTGAATTTTAGGAACCCAAACTTTTAGTTATTTAAGGAATTAGTGGATGGGACCCTCTGGAAAACTGCACTCAGGGAAAAAGGAGCAGAATAGAACTCTCAGATCTTTAAGGACATTTTTTTTTGGAGTCCAAGATCTCTCAACTCCCACCAGTGAGCATTCAGGCAAGGAAGGCAGGAGACCAGCATGGCTCAGTAAAGACCTCCTGGCCGAAGTGAAACACAAGAAGGAAAAGCACTGGACATGAAATCAGGGACAGGTATCCTAGGAAGAAAAGAGAAGTGCTGTCTGCTTGTGTAGGGACAGCTGAGGTATAGCTGGAGCTGAATTTGGCAAGGGATACAATGAATAGTAAAAATGGCTTCTATAGGCATGTTGGTCAGAAATGGAAGATTAAAGAAAATGTGAGGTACTCCATAATTTTGTTTGCCTCAGTGTTCATTAGTAATCACTCTTCCCACATCTGTGAAGTACCTGAACCTCAAGACAGGAACTGCAGAATTGAAGTAATTCCCAGTGTAAGAGCAGATCAGGTTCAAGATCATCTGAGAACCTGAACATACACAAGTCCATGGGACCTAGTCAGATGCATCTCAGTGTCCTGTTGGAACTGGTTGATGTAGTTGCCAAGCCACTCTCTAGCATATCTGAAAAGTAACGGCAGTCAGGGAAAGTGCCCACTGACTGGACGAAAGGGAATATTGCACCCTTTTTAAAATGTGTATTTGCAACAGAATTTTTTTTCCATAATCTTGCATCACCTTTGTGTCTGGGGTAAGGTATTTTTAACCAGAACATCACTGTAATTGTTATCAGTTGGATTTACGAAACCATGAAGTTGTATTATTAAATCTTCTAGAAATTTACCATTTTATTATATGTAAGTCTAAAGCAGTTTTGAATAAATTTTGCTGTCCTACTGATTATATACACATTACACACATTCAAAAAAACCCCAACAGTTTCTCACACATCAGTGGATGATCACCTCATTACAGTATTATTCCTTGCAAGTCTCCACTGTTTCATGTTCTCCAGAATCTTTGAACAGGTTGGGCTGGAAGGCATCTTTAAAGATCATTTAGTTTCAGCCCCACTGCCACTAGACCAGGTTGCTCAAAGCCCCATACAATCTGACCTTGAACACGTCCAATGATGAGGCATCCACAAGTTCTGCTCCAGCATTATACCACTTCCATTGTAAGAAAAAACGTCTTCCTTGTACCCCATCTAAATTTACATTCTTTCAGTATAAAATACTTACTAGTTGTCCTGTCACTGCAGGCCATGGTAAAAAAATCTTTCTCTGTCTTTCTTAGAAGTTCCTTTTAAGTATTAAAAGGCCTCAGTAAATTTTCACCAGAGCTTTCTCTTCTCCAGGCTGAAAAGCTTCAGCCTTCTCAGCCTGTCTCCAAAGCTGAGGGGCTTCAGCCCTTCGATCATTTCTGTCCTGGACTCATTTTAACAGGCCCATTACTTTTTCTTGTGCTGGGAACCCCAGAGCTGGATGAACTACTCCAGCTGGGAGTACTCTCACAAAAGCGAAGTAGAAGGACAAAATCCCCTCTCTTAACCTGCCGGCCACGCTGCTTTTCATGCAGCCTAGGATATACTTGCCTTGTTGGCTTTTTGAGTTGTAACTGCACGCTGATGGCTTGTGTCCAGCTTTATCCTCTGTACTCCCAAGACANCATTTTAACAGGCCCATTACTTTTTCTTGTGCTGGGAACCCCAGAGCTGGATGAACTACTCCAGCTGGGAGTACTCTCACAAAAGCGAAGTAGAAGGACAAAATCCCCTCTCTTAACCTGCCGGCCACGCTGCTTTTCATGCAGCCTAGGATATACTTGCCTTGTTGGCTTTTTGAGTTGTAACTGCACGCTGATGGCTTGTGTCCAGCTTTATCCTCTGTACTCCCAAGACACTCTCCACAGGGCTGCTCTCAATCTATTTATCCATCAGCCTGTACTGATATCTTGGATTGTCCCTAGCCTGAACAGAGATGTGATACAAAATTATGGAATAATTTTTCAGTTTTAAATTTACATTTTAAAATATGATATGTATTCAATCCCTACACAAACAAAAAACATGCACATAACTTGTGCATGTAATAATCAGAGATAAATTTTCCTGGATTACGGTGTCTGCGAATTTTTTTCTTACAGATACAAACCTGTTTGCCAGGTTTTCTTTCTCCGGATTTCTAAATTCTGCATACACTGGACACATTTAATCCTTGACAGTTACTACACTGACATCAGCAGACATGCTTATGTCTCTTTCTGTTCATGTCTTCAGACATTATTTATAGTAATGCATTTCTAACATTTGCCATATCTTTCATAAGACTTGATAGTACCACACTACTGCAAAATACAAATTTGACAGTTTGCAATAGGATCTGCACATTGTAGCAAATTATTCTGACAGTAAGTACTATACAGCCAGCAAACTATATTCTTTTAATATACTTATTAAAAATCTTATGAACACTGTGACTAAATCATATACAGTAAATTCTATTTTGTACATGATAGCAGCGAGTCACTACATTTTTAATAAATTATATACTGCACTAAGCAACTCTTGCCTTATTTTTAGTTTAAGACTTTTTAAAAACAAGTATACTACTAAAAGCTGTTTCACTAGCAGTTTTAAAACAATTTGGAAATATCTCAAAATCTGGCTCAAGATTTCTGTCTATTTTAGTCCCATTGCCTGTGAATGAGTGCAATGATCTAGCTAATATGTGATTGTATGTACGGCATAATGATTCTACTCAATAGCCCTTCCAGCAATATTTTTGGGAACACTGAAAAGTAATCAATACTTTTGTATTATCAGAAATGCACAGCAACATTGGTATACATCACTGCAAGTGCTTCTTTACTTTTTCACAAACACAGCTGCAATAGCTCTACTACCTCACTGTAGTTTAACAAATGAATTTCATTACAAATTAGAACAGAGAAGATGAGCAGTGTCCTCAAATGTCTTTAATCCTTTTTAATCATTAAAACAGAATGACAGGCAGGAGAATACGTGCCCATTCTTTAAAAAGCTCATACAAATTTTTGCTTTGATTCCATTCTTCAGTGCCATACTACTGAGAAACCTCTGTATTTTCAGAATTGATGTACCTTTCAATACTACAATCTTTGGCTTTCAAGCTCACTATTATTTGCCTTCAGGTGCAAATTTTAGAGTGTACAGCCTTCTAAAAAACCTTTATGGCTTCAGCCAGATTCTGAAAGGCTTGTAGATCAGTCATCATCACACTGTAGATTTCTTTTCAAAATAATGTTCTTCAGTCAGAGTACACTTGTGGTTATATTCGGTTCACTTGTCAAATACAAATCTGAGGTCATCAAAAGCTTCAGGGCAACTTCAGCTATTCCAAAACTCATTTTCTACCTCTATTTTGTAGGAGAAATAGTATTTCAAGTATAAAAATAATAGGAAACTCTAAAGATAGAGAAACAAAGGCATCGTATGTGCATGTTTCAGTACAGCATTGCAGTGACTGCCTTTAAGTACAAAGTCAGTCCAATATCCAAGCATTTTAAAACATAAAAAATACCAAAAGGAGATAAAGTATTTCACTATCAAGTTGATATATATCCTATTGAAAATATTATTTTAGAGTTGACATCTCAAAATACATAGGTCTAGGAACAGATGCTAATGACTCTATTTAAATATTTCTGTTGTAACAGATGAAAACATTTAAACACTCTCATTTACCAGGTCTACATTCATTATAAGTCACATGCCTGGCAAGGGTGAATGACATTAGGCTCAATATTCCTGTTGGCTTGAATTCCTTGGCCATATACTAGTAAGGGCTTTTATTTAATTCTAGTTTTAAGTCCCACGTTTTATTAAAATAGAAAAACAGACAAGTGAGCACTTTCTTTCGAAGGCTGATTTGCTATTTGAGAAGTCTGTCTGAATTTTTCATCTCCAGAGACTTTTTCATGCAGCTATAATTCATATTTATAATTAGAGCTGAGTAATTAACACTCTTTAGAAAACAGAGACTATCTAGGTACTTGGGGAAAAGCTTTTCCCTTCCCAAAGTAAAATTGAGTTTTATCATTGACTTTGACACACAAAGAAATCCAGTTTGTATTCTATGACCCAAAGTCCCATACACATAAATAGTCAAAGAAAAATGGAATTTTAGAAGCATAAGCACACACCAAGCTTCTCCTGGAGACTTAAAGACAAATGGAACAAGGCAAAAATAAAATAAATAAAGCTAAACTCAGCTAGAAACCTAAGCTTTTTCTGCTGTGGGTAAACTATTCAATGCTGTTTAACAGCATTGGGATGGAAGCTGACACCACACTCATTCACAGCATGGATTCTTCTGCAAATTACATACTTCTTCCAACTTGTCATCAGCTAAAACTCTGCATTTACATTTGGACAAATTTCATGTGGTGCCCTTGCATTCCATCACTTCTCAGCAACTTTGCCTCTCTTTTATCTGCTCCTAACATTTTCACTGTGATTAAAAGTACTTAAGTTAGCATTTGTGTATTTCCTGTTTTCACACCAGCTCATGTCTGCTGTTAAACCTGGAGACCACTGGAACAGAAACCAGCTGAACTATGTGTCCACAAAACAGCTAGCATACTGTAGTTTACGCAAAATATTGGTTTATTATGTGTGATACAGTAATGGTTTATAATGTGTGATATGGTAATGTATACCGGTAAGGCATACTTCAGCCATTTCATTTTAGAACCTGTACTTAAATGTCCATATTCAACACACTTCTTTCCTAGCTTGGTAATCACAAATTGTCATTCCACATGGCTATTTAAACTCAAAGTGACTGACGGACGTGACCACCATAAAATAAAGAAAGCAAGCCTGACTCTACAGCAAAAGGAGGCCAGGACACTCATCTCTCCATTCACATATATTTGACAAAAAAAAA
>VZTF01005465.1:0-55436 GCA_013397755.1 Cnemophilus loriae | reverse complement strand
GTAGGAAGGCTCTGCAAAGGGATCTGGACAGGCTGGATCAATGTGGCAAAGCCAGTGGTGTGAGGTTCAACTAGGTCAGATGCTGAGTCCTGCCTATGCCCTGCTCAGGTGGCCAAGAAAGCCAATGGCATCCTGGCCTGTACCAGCAATAGTGTGGCCAGAAGGACCAGGGCAGGGATTTTCCCCCTGTTCTCAGCATTGGTGAGGCCTCACCTGGAAACGTGTGATCCAAGAAGGACATTGACATGCTCAAGCATGTCCAGAGAAGTGCAGCAAAGCTGGGGAAGGGCCTGGAGTACAAGTCCTGTGAGGAGTGGCTGAGGGAGCTGGGGTTTTTTAGCCTAAAGGAAAGAAGGCTCAGAGGGAACCTTATCACTCTACAACTGTCTGAAATGAGGGTGTGGTAGCCTCTTCTGCCAAGTAAAAAGCAGTAGGACAAGACATAATAGCCTCAAACTGTCCCCGAGAAGGTTAGGTTTGATAGCAGGAGAAATTTCTTCATTGAAAGGGTGGTTAAGCTTTGGAACAACCTCCCCAGGGAAGCTAGATGATGTCACCATTCCTGGAAGTATTCAGAAAACGAGCAGCTATGGCACATTGAGATAAGGCGTAATCAGTGGGCTTGGTGTTATTCAGTCAAAGGTTGGACTTGATGATCTTGGAGGTCGTTTCCAACAATGTTTCCATGATTTCTGTGTTTTCAACCCCTGAACTAACAATTTTCAAGTCGCCTTATGTTTTTATGTTATAAATCCACTCTTTACATGTGTCTTTTAAATTACTTTTAAAAAGACAAGTGAAAACCAATTTTTTTTTAAATTCTGAACAAAAATTCAAAACAGATTACCACTTGTACAACAGGTTATCAATTTTAAACCACTCCAAGCTGCATTTCCACACTTAGACATACAGCTACAAAAGACAAAAAATAACAAATGGAAAAAAATGAAATTAAAGTATAAATAGAATGAAAATATTAATAGTTCAAAATGAGTGAGTACAAAGTAAGGTAGAGCAAGAACCACATCGGAAACAGTGTGGGGTGATCCAGAAAACTTACGCTTTCTGTAAGACTTTGAATGGGCCACTAATCACTTTCTTTCTATCCGACAACATCATAGTCATGCACATGCTGACAGCCTAAGTAATTATCGTATAACTTAGCAAAAAAACCGCATTTTGCACTTGTGCATATCTTCTTCTTGAGTACATCAGTGTTCTTGTGTTTTTGAATTACACTGTTTAAAGTGTGATTTGTTTTATGCATATTTTTCAATACCCTGATGGCAGATATATCATGCAACAAACAGATCATACATCCTTTTACCTTCATAAATAGCTGAGGTAAAAATCAATAGTAAAAAGATCTCACAAGTATGTACTGTGTAGTATTCCCAGTCTTTTTGAGTTTCATCACCAATGAAGCTCCAAAAATGAAACTTTCACAGTTGACACTGGTCAAGTTTGTTATTCTTCTTTTGGGGAAGAACAGGTTTGAATTATGTTTAATAGAATACCAAAGACTGTTACCACTGTTAATGAACTGCCACTATGTTTCAAAAGACCCATCTTGGTAAAACCCTGGTTATTTATTTCTTACCTTAAACATGACTTATTGCTCTTTACCTGGCAATAACCATCACAATTCAGATTTTTAATACATTTCAAGTATCAGACCACTTAAATAGCAACGCATATATGGAGCATATATTAATATACTACTCACCAATTTTAATCTTTGCAAAGGTATTCTGCTAGTGTCTATCGGAGTACGCTCTGTGACATTACCAAATCTGACTTCTGGGATGGCAATTGCACATATTACATGTGCCCACCTGTGAAAAGTGGCAAGTCAAAAATACCACCAAAAAAACTCATGGAAATACAAGTGCTTAAGTTGCTGCTTGCTGTGTGTTTGGCTTTTGGTTTGGTTTGGTTTGGTTTGGTTTGGTTTGGTTTGGTTTGGTTTGGTTTGGTTTGGTTTTCTTACAGGTACCCATCTGTAGTTACTTCCTTATTAGGCTTTCTTAAGCTTCTTTAAAACCTTTTAACAAACCTTGTAACACTGCCACTTTTTGTCAATCAAATTTCAGACTGAGGTTTCCTTGCAACAATTTTTAAGCATCTTTTACTTTTTATTTAAGTAAGATGTTTTTGTAGGTGTGCTATTCAGATACATACTTAAACACCACACTATTTGTTTCATGTGTAACTTATCATCTACAGAATTTATTACTCATTATTAACATTACTCAGACCTGAGAAACTATTCTTACAACATGATTACAATCAATCATGTATCTATCAAAATGCAAAATGAAATGCAAATGCTATCTCAAGACCTGTCTACAGACACAATGGCATAGAAGCAGCAAAGTGATCAAGCCACCAGTGCAATACCCAACATGAACCTTTAGCTCTCCTTTACTAGCAAAAGCACCTGCAAGTGCCTAGGACCAGTGTTACATTTAAGACTCAGGTTTGTCAGATGATACTACATGTTTCCTATCTCCATCAGAAAGCACTCCAAATCCTGTTTCAATACATGAATCTCAAAATAAGAAAAGCTAAAAGAAACTTTAAAAAGTCTGAATTTAATGTTGAAACTGTGTATTTCATGAAATAAAAGAGAAGCGAATGACACTTTTATTAACAAAGAGCAGCCTTCTGATGCTACTTCTAAAATACTTTTGGGGTAAAGAAGCAGTAAACCTGAATACAGGAAAACATTTCCATTCTTTGACTCATATTTGCCTTATTCCATGTCATTTACTGTATATCTGTTTTCATTACCCCATTTGCTCTATTTCTGTAAGCTCTGAATGCTTCCCTCACTCCACTTTCTGTACATTTTGAAGAAACACACATTACACCAGCGTCTTAGCAGATTAACAGGAACGTGAGCTGAAGCTGAAGGAGATGGAGGGCGATGCAGAAAACAGAAATAATTTCTCTTTTCTGCACTACAGCAGCAATATTTCAATAAGTTATCTTTGACAAAAACATCTGCAAAAGTATAAAGTGACACACAGGGACCAAACATACTCCTGTCAGGTGACTTTAAAGTTGTATTGGTTGAAGTGTGAAATAAGAGCTGTACATAAAGATGACATATCAATTAGCAAGTTGTACAGTTCAGCCCAAATGAAAACAGATAAAGCTTGCAGATCCATCCTTTCATTATGGTGACAGTTTGTTCATGTTTTAACTCCCAGCAAAGAGTCTTGTTTTGAGACTTTGTAAAAAAATTTTTATAACAGTCTTCTTTTCATTGTAACCTGCCCACCTGCTAAACCACATTGTCTTACCATCTAAGCTTTATGAGACAGAAATGCTATAAATAAAATGCCTCTTCAATCAATCTTCAACTAAACATTTATACTTGACATCTCTCAACCTATCAGACTCAAAATAATTGCAGTGCTCTGCTGAAAAGAAGGAATCTCAGTTTTCCTATACGGCAAACTGCTTACTGCGTGCACACATACGAGTTTGACCCATTAGCTTTTAAAAATATGACATGCTGTTCCTGTATCTCTAATTATTATGTACAGAGCAAAGAAGAAGCAAGGGGAATGCACATGTTAGATTTTACAGCTGTTGGAGAAAAAAGATAATTGTAACATAATTTTCCAAAAACTCGAAATATTGAAATGATATCTAATGCTGAAAGACAGATTAAAAACTCCACAACGTGTAACAACTATAAGGTGTTACGGAAACACGAAAACCAGAGCTCAAGTGCTTTTACGGAAATCCCATTTCATAAATCTGTAACACTAACCTACAGAGTGATTGAATGCAAACCCAAAAACCTAATATATAATTATAGAAGGAAAGTGATTTTATGCAAACCTCTGTGGATTTTTCTCTTAATATACCTTATGAGATATTTGAAAAAAACCTAAATTTATATACAAAAAAGCAGATACATATTTTTAAAGATGCAACATGGAAGCTACCAACAGTAAATATCAAAAGGGCATGATAAAATCTACTGAGATAATATTTTTGTCATTCTCTTTTTATTTAGCGAGTAAAGCAAGTAGCAAATTTAAGGGAGTTTAAAACAGAACTAAAAATCAGCTGAGAGTTTTCGTGTACTGGCAAAAATCTCCATTAAAATGGCTACAATAATAATGTTTTCTGAAGGTAAGATATGGCCTGAGTTAAACAAAAAACCTTCTTCTAACTGGATGATTTACAAGGGTCATGAAATCAATTGCAAATCACTGATAAATAAGTTCTTTCCTGGGAAGTGAAAAAGAATGTTGTACCTAGATCATGTCTTACCACTGCATACCAAAGCACGAAAGAAGAGATCTATATGATATTGCTAAGGTACTTAGATAGCTAATTAATTATGAAATTATTCAAAATGCATTAAGACTATTCTACTATTGTGCTTGAAAAAAAAAATTAAGCTGCAACATTTTCCACTTTAGCTGTTAGGGTTACTTGCTGTAGTGTTCTGTCACCCAGATACAGAGAAAGATCGTGATGCTGTTAATAGCATGATATCAGCAAAAAAACTATTTTTGACAGTGTGTGATAGGACTGCATTTGAAAAAAAAACCAAACTTCAGAATGCAAAATTATTTCAATATGATTAAAATTAATTCACTGAAAATACTGGGTTTAGAAGTTCAAAGGTATTGTATTGTAATTTTCAGGAGCAAAGAAGAAAATACACTTTACTGTTTGATAAGACTTGCCCATGCAAACAATGATAAATGAGCTCTCATTTACTTTCTTTGCACAAAGGCCAGCAGATTAAAATTTGGAACAAGCATCTGCAAATACTAAAACAAATGTACGTTTTAGTATCTAACTATTTAACAAAATGCCAGTGCCACATTTCAATAGAAGTAATTTTAATTCTGCAACGATTCAGCTTAAAGGGACAGTGTCAAGTAATTAGGGTTGCAAATGCTTTGCACATGGGAATGGACTGGGAATAAAGTTTAAAATAAGCACAAACAGTCCTGAAGAATATATTACTTACTTTTTGTCAGTAGTTTGCTTTAATGCACCACCTCTCAAATTGCAGAGACAACATTCCTAAGAACAAAAATACAGTAGAAAAAAGTGAGCTTTAATGATGGTTTACAAATCAGTTTTATTCATCTGATCTTGAGGATAATCAAACTGCTAATGCAATTAATTACTGGGTTACAAACTGCCACTTTTAAGCATAGCATTTCCCTACAGGGGAAGAAAAGGACACAGTAACAAAAAGAGAAACAACTCATACAACCTGAAGAAAAAAGGTATTTGAGTATTACTTACAGACAAAGTGATAAAATCACTTTGAAATGTAATAAAAAAACCCAAACAAAATAAACACCAAAACACCAAACAAAAAGATTCCCCACATTTTAATCAGTATTGCCATAGAAAGGCTGGAAACTGCCATACATTTTACAAAGGTAAAACGAAGTACTATGGCACATAATTAGTTTAAGAGAAGTTACTGAGAAACTGACCCATAAGCTATTGATCTAGCCCAAATTAACTTTTTTCTTTTTCTTTTTCCTGCAGTATACCTTCACTGCTTTGATCTTTAGTACAACTCCATCTCTTTCAGGGCACTCAGCAAGGGGTTCAGTGGTTCCCAGATAATATGCCAAGAAACATGGCTTTTCCTACCTCTACTTAAACTGAGCTTTTGAACAGATACAGTCTTTTTCTTCTTTCCAACCCTTCACTCCTTCTCTTCAGTCTCCTCCATTTCTGAATCTATTATTTGCCTTTTTTCCTTTTTCTTTCTCTTGTCCCTTGAGAGGAGCTGATGAGAAAGTGTTTCGAACATTAGCTATTTTTATTCCTGCCTGTTTTTCTGGTCTCTACAAAGAACAAATGTACAAAATAGAGTCACGATACTCTGTGACTGTATACCTATATGAGACCCTACATTTAAGTTGCCCTTGCAGGACAAACAAACAAACCAAACAAAAACAGAAACAAAGTGAAATCCCCAAGGAACTTTATGCTATACTCCAGTCTGACCTTATCCTAAAAATTTCAATGATGAAGACTATAAATGTCTGCCAGAAATTTAACTGAATGCTGTATTACATTTCCTATGAAAAACATCTTTCCTAACCATAAAAAACTGCTTTCTTGTGACAATTGGATCTTCTTTGCTATTTAAGCAGAAAAATTTTGCCTTACCAACCAAAACCATGGAGAACAGAACATCCTCTTATGGAGCACCCTTTTAACTACTTAATATTATTGTAGAGTTTTAAAGAAGAGAATTGAGGTTCATTATTCTGTCCACAACAGCCTTAGGATGGGACCTAATATGGTCCAGATCAAATTTCCCTTTCTAAAAGTAAACATTGACTATTAAATCAGGGAACCCAAAGGCTCAGAACTATAGTGTTTCCAGTAAAGTACCACCACAGTCACGGAAAATTTGTTTCTAATTGGCATTTAGTTCTGAAAGGTAAGCACTTGTGTGTAAAAAACACATCACAAAACTGTATGCAGATCCTTAACGTTACCTGGGATTTTGAAGATTACCTTAGCATAACCACAGGGTTACCTTACAGTACTGCATCATCTTCAATCTGATTCATCTTAGAATCTTGTTTACAAACAGCAGAGGGGATGTTTCTTCAGCTCTTTCTTTGACTGATTTTGTCATCCTCAATGTCATCTGCTGTTACCAGTGTTATCTACTTTTATAAACACAGCTTGGTCACTGCCACAGTCAGATACTAAAAAACTGGGTGAACTATGTTGATTTTATATATGACAATTGGGGGATGCAAGATAAAAACAATAAAAATGGATGGGCCTACATCTCTATGACTGACTAAATGAGAGTAATGAAATAAATCAGTATAGAAGACTCAAGCAGTATAGAAAATTATACCTAAAATGGAATAGCTATTCTGGAAGAGGCATATACCACAATCTTCTAAAAAAGGAGCCATGCAGGACTTCCTGCAAATCAGATCCCCAAATCATTTGCAGTTGTTAGGGTAACACAAAATGTTATTGTAGTCCACATGTCACTGTGCTCAAAATTTGTTACTGTCTCTTTAAGAGCCTGCAGCCAGAAAAAGGAAATGGCAGAGAGGGTATTGCCAAGGTCCCTTTTAAAGTCGGAGCCAGGAAGAAGGGAACTCTCTCTGCTGGCAGCCTTTGCTGAAGGCAGAGGCTCCTCTTCTGAGGAGATTGCTTCCCATAGTTGGTTTTGGTTTGCTGCACTTTTCTTTTCTGGGCTTGCAACAGTAAGCACTGGGAAAAACAGCATTTTACAATAAGAACTGTTTCAGAGTGATCTCCGTAAATCTGTCCAAGGGGCCAGGTCACCTCGCATCCGACAGACCAGTTCCTCCCCCCAGCCAAAACTTGTGCAGTGTGGTGGACATCAGCACCAACACCACCAGAGTCCAGAGGTAGCAGGGAGGAGGCAGCGGGTGGCAGCGCTGACCCCACTCACACTGGCACTTATCTGCCACTAGAGTGGCTCCATAACCTCCTGCTTTCCCAGGAAGGTTCTTTCCATCCACCATCTTTTTTTCTCTTTGTCTCCCAGACGGCGTGGTCGACGGGACGCACCATCGTGGGGTAGAGCTGATGCCATTTGACCTGTGTCTTTCAAGCTACGCGGGCATCCGTGGAGGGCACCATCTTGAAAATGCTATCTCTGCCACTTTGGGTCTCTCCTTGTTTCCCAGGGGTTCATGAGATTTAGTGATTTTGTATCTAGCAATTATTTCCTGGTTTTTTTTTTGTTTGCTTGTTGCTGTTTTGCTTGTTAGTAAACTGTTATTTTTTCACTTACATCTACTCACATTTGTTCCTTATGGGTGGAAAGGGATTCGTTGAAACTAAGAGGAGGTAACTCATTTTGGAGTGTCCACCTCTTTAAACTGTCTTAAACCAAGACAGCAGTTCTGCAGAGCATGAACCTTTACAATTTAGACACAGAGTAACATCTGCAGACTGGGGAAAAGAGGATGAGTCTGACTCATCAGAAATCTTTGCAGGGAAAAACCTTTATTCTCCCCTTCCATGTGAAAGTTCAGAGGAACGCCCATAAATTCTTTTTAATCTGAGCACTTTCTTAACATTGGCCACAAAAATACTTTAACTGACTGACTATCTGCTTTGCAAAATAAAGAGTGTGTTTGCTCCTATTTTATGAGTTTTGATGTTCTTAGGTCATCTCACTTCAAAATTTGTTATTTGAAAAATGATGACATTTTCCTCCTTCTAATGGGTATTTTTCACTTTTAAGGAAAACTTTCATTAGATCATCTGCTGTGTAACTTATTCATGCAACTAAACTGAGAATCCAAGGCCCTAAAGAAATTTACAAATAAATTAAGCTAAAATAGCACAGGAAGAGACAGAAGTCATAATCTTTACCTACTAACTACAGAGCTTTGACATTAGGTTAAAAAAAAAGAAAAAAAGGAAAAAAAGTTAGAAAAAGAGGGAAAATTAAAGGAAGGAGAGCCCTTAATTAAAGGGAGCCCAAACAAAAGAGAAGGTGGCTCTAAATACCCTCATTACAAGCTATAAAAAGATTACCCTTATGCAGGACCCATAGGAACCAAATACTATCTCCTCTAAAAAAACACCTATACGTATCTTTGGCAAGCAGAAAGTGGTGGTGGGTACTTGTTCATTGTCTGCTGGACACAGGCTATAACAAATTACATCCCTAAGAACTAGTAAATTTCACCAGTGTTCATAACAAACCTGTGAGAGTAGGAACACAGGTTCAAAGCCCCTTAAAACTATTTTGTTAACCATGCCTGCATTGCAATACATTGTCCTATATCCAGGCAACATGGCTAATTAGTTTAACTTCTGTTTCAACATACTACAATTGATGAAAACTGAGAGGACCTGACATTTACAAAGACTAATATTCCTAATAAATGTACGTATACGTGCCAGGGATGGCAGTGTAATCACATGTGAACTAGTAATTATTACCTATGTTGTTATCCATGAAGGACATAGACCTGTTGAGTTAGCCAAGTCCTCCAAAAGCACCTCTCCTGTGAAGGCAGGCTGAGAGAGTTGTTCAGCCCAGAGAAAAGTAGAGAAGGCTTTGGGGAGACCTCATTGTGACCTTTCAATACTTGAAGGGGGCTTATAAAAAAGACAGGGAAAAACATTTTAGAAGGAGAAATGGTTTTAAATATAGATGAGACGTAAGGAAAAAGTTTTTGACAATAAGGGTGGTGAAACACTGGATCAGATTGCCCAGAGGGGTAGGTGGTGGATGCCCCATCCCTGGAAACATTCAAGGTCAGGTCATACGGGCTCTGAGCAAACTGATCTAGTTGAGAATGTGCCTGCTCATGGCAGGGAATTTGGACTAGACAACCTTTAAAGGTCCCTTCCAACACAAACTCTTCTATGATTCTGTGATTTTGTGTTCTTACAGAGTGCATCCCTGTGTGCCTGCTGTCAGCCTATACGTAAAAATCAGAAGAACGTATTTCATTATAAAGCATCACCTTAGAAGGTATCCAATCTCTGTTTCATTATTACTTTGCAAATCCTTTAAACAAGTAATTTTGTCATTTGTATTTGCATTAAATAATAATTTCATAAGCATATTATTTTACACATATCTAAATTAAATCTTAGACCATTCTGAATTGCTCATCTCCTTAAAAAATCTCCGTAACATTCTAGAATTACAAGAGAATTTTCTCTCTTCCAGTATCTGTATAAAGTGAGACATCTCCATATAATTCGCAAGTTTTATACATTAACGTTCATTTAATCTTTCAGCTTTTTTGCTGAAATGATGCATTATTTTTTTTGTAACAATACATATCATATTCACTGTTTCTGGACTAAATGTTTCCCCTTGCTTTAAAGGAAATGTTTTTGCAACCAGAAACCCTAATCTCACTTCTCTGCTTCAATCACTTCAAGAAACTGCTGGAAAAACCTGAAGTCGGTGTGAATTAACTATGCTTCCTTTGGTACATACATCCAAAAGATGGATCACCTTTTTTGGAAGGGTATGTCGCTACTCAGGCATAGCTGCATATTAATTATTGTTGCATGGATAAATATCACAAAAGCCAAGCCTGTTCACACTCATTTATATTTTAAAATGAATACATTTGCTTATCTTTGAGTATTTTTTTAGTGTCTGCCAAAACTCAAAGTCATATTCACAGTAATGCTTACAACAAGCAGTTTTCACACTTCCATATTTCCATCCTTACTTCATCAGCAATAGCTGTCTCCCTAGGAGACAGGAAGCTGTCTGACACAGCAAGGCAGTAGAATTCAGGCAAGCCATAGCAGAGGGATATATATTAAGTCACCTAACAGTTATTTTTATTGAAAACTATGACCATGCACCACACAATCCCTCTTCTTGTTAAACTGCTTTTTCTCCTTTACTAAGGCCCTGTAAATTACAAAAGCATCTCCAAAGAATTACATTTATCCAGTTAAATGAAAAAGAAATTTACGCTTATGTCAGTGGAAGACAGGGTAAAATAAAATATATGTTGCTCTTAATGAATTGTGCCTGACACATTTTCAAAAATTTCTTCTTAAAATGTAGTTTCCATACGCAACCTAATAATCTTTTCCAGCTCTTTGGCATCCATGCCATTAGGGAGCTTTTCATTAAAACTTACACGAAGATTCCTTGCTTAAGCTTTTTCCTTTTTAATTTATGCATGATAAACTTTTAAAAACCCAGATTGTCCCTTTCTTTTTTTGACATTTTCCGTCTATAGACCCTTAGTCAGTTAAACAACCACAACTTTTCCACCTAACTGATTTAATCTGTGGCCACGTTTTCCCCTCTGAAATGCAATGAGAACAGATCTTCAGTGATGTCAGGCAAAATATATTTCGTTTTTATCCCACATCTGGGGAGATGTGCTTACACAGCCACGACTTGTGCAGCACATGCACAATAATCTTCAGGACCCCTTCTACAGCAGCAGCTGACATCACTGCTCTGCAATCCTTTGTGTGCATTCTAGCTTCAGTATCTTGCACTTTTCTCTAATTACCTCTTGTTTTCCACGTTATCTCAATAATTTATTAAGATCTTACTCATTTCTGATTGCCATTACTTCACAGGCCTCACTAAAAAAAGGCCCAAAGTTTGTCTTCAGCTAACATCTCCCGCAACAACTTCTGCACAAGGGATAACTACACAGGCTGTGGCTGGTCAAGCCAGCAAAAAGCTTTGTGTAATCTTTGACAGATGCGACCAAAAAAATGAGACTTGGAAAAGGGCTTGACTAGATAGTCCAGTAAGAAGGTAGCTGCTATTGAAGGAAACTAGCAGCAGACTCAAAACAAAGAAACAAAGAAACAAACAAAACACCAGAAAGATTCTTCACACAGTACATGTCTGTTTGCCAGATGTGGGTGCTAAAATTTTCCACTAGTCAAAAAAGAAGCTTCGTAAGTTCATGAAAAAGAAATCCAACAAAGGTTACTTTTTACTAAGGAAATAGATACTGCCTTTGGCTAAGACAATTACTTATTTTCACATTGTAGGAGATTGAGAAAGCATTAGGAATGCCTGCTCAAGACAAGTATTCTTCATCAGGTATTAATTTCTCGCTGTGAAAGAGAGGATAACTGACTAGAACAGATTTCAGTTTAATTCTTATGGCAAATCTTCCTGTTCTACATAACCTGCAGTTTTAAACCTTTATAAGCAGAAACAATACCTAGATATTAAGGAAAATCCAAATGCCTGGCACTAAGCACACACTGAAATATATATTACATATAATATACATTTAATTTTCCTGATTTGTGATCCAAAAAAACAAACAAAATGCAACTTTACTAATATATTATTATCATTCATATAATAAGTTATTGTAGTAGCTTTAACGTCACAGTTTTATTTAGCAGTGATTTCACGTGAAATAGTATTTTCTTTCAAGTGATTTCAATACATTTTGGCTAGTGATTTGAAGCACCACAAGTGTTGATTATAGAATAGTTTGGGTTGGAAAGAACATTAAAGATTATATAGTCCAACTTCCCCACAATGGGCAGGGACACCGTCCACTAGACCGGGTTGCTCAGAGCGCCAACCAATCTGGCCTTCAACACTTCCAGGGATGGGACACACACAGCTTCTCTGGTCAGCCTCAAAGTAAAGAATTTCTTCCTTACACCTAACCTTAAGACTCCAACAATTTAAAGTCACTACCCCTCGATAATGTCTTAAGCACCAAGCAGGACACTACCTATTCAGTAAATAATGTATTTCTACCCTTTTTTCATCAGCTGTTTTCCTTGTCAACTAACTTTGACTGGTATCTAAAAACCTAAGAAAAGCATTTAGGAAAGGTTTTGAGTTTGGTTTTTTTCCCCTGAAATATTTCTAATAAGAGGTCAGAACAGTTTTAAGAGTCAACTGCTCCAAAGATGTGTCCCGATAATGCCCATTTACTAGCCTCCTTTAAAAGCAACTAATTAAAACAGGCATATAATGTTCAACTCCGCCACAGCTAAGTCAAAGAGACACAAACTGTAGGGCTATGGCTGTTAAACGTATTTTGTTTTCTTCAAGCCATTCAAGTTGGCTTTTTAGATAGAAACCTTTGAACTGAAAATAGATTTCCTTAGTCTTCCACCTTTTCTCTCGATAGCGTTATAATGCCCAAGGTCACACTCCTAGTAGTATTAACACAGATGTGCATTTGGATATGGCATTGCTGCATATTAGCTATCTCATTTTCCCAGTTTATTTATATTTGTGTCTATATTTATCCTTGTGTAAAGAGAAATGGGTTGGTGTTTCTCTCGACGCATTTGAAAATGTTGTTTTCAGCAATGGTCCACTAATGAATATGTCAATCTTTCTACACCAAGGGAATAATTTTCACTTGGAAAATAGCTTTTGAAATTATTGAATTTCAATTCAAAGTCAGCTACTTGTATCCACTTTGAGCTATTACCTTCAGAGACAAACTTCATTTTCTTAGCCACAAAATATTCGCAAAAAATAATAAACTGCAGAAAAATTGATGTTTATCCAGATTCTGTTTCCTGAGAAGGAGCACCATCCTTAACAGAGTAACAGAGTTGCTAGATGCTACCAGTATAACTCACAACCTTCATTTGTATTAAGTGATTAAAATTCACACTGATTATAGAGGCTGAGTAATTCCATGAAAGAGATACCCACCACAGGCTAATATTTATTTAATGCGTAGAAAGATCTTTGGCTGCAAGCTTAAAGTAGGTTCTTGAAAATACCAGGTGGCCACACTTCTTTTATGGATGAACACTTTACTCTTTCAGGTGCACCCAAGTCTGTTCAAGACATCCACCTCTGGGAATTTAGAGTTTACAAATCATCAGCTACTTAATTTCCAATTAATTTCTAAATTCCTTAATTAATTTAGTAACCTAATCCTGCAAACATTCAGTCTGCCCTGCCCTTGATTTAGGGGTAGCCAAAAATTTCCTTGCAGTTGCAGCTTCCATATCATGCCAATCTAAAGCAACAGTATAAAGAGCAAGTAGTGTTTCTCTACACTGTCCGTAGCATTATTAACAGTGATCTCCCAAGACTGCAAAGAGCAGGAGAGAGCTGGTTGGGATAAGAAGACTTTAAAGGGACAGGAAAGAGAGGTGAGATAGAAAATGGGAATATGGAGAGAATTCCACAGCCAGAGAAGGAATGAGAACTGTGGCTGAGACTGAAATGAGAATCAAAATACTCCTTCAGGTAACTGAAGTAAAAATAACTCTCACACTTGACAGGGGTGGACCATGTGTCCTTTCTCCCTAGAACGTGCGTATATGCAGTAAAACAAATCTATAAAGTATAAAATGGAGACTGTTAGATCCCTGAATATGAAGTACTTTTTGTCATAGTGGTTATTGGTCACTCAGATCTAGAAAATCCTTTTAGTAGAAAGAGCAATTGTTCCCAAGCAATTAAACTAAAAAGATTACACTTTCCCCTTTGAAGAGGAGTCAAAAGGACTGAGATTAGCTTTTTAAAAACATTAATAATTAAGCCATTGAAAATACAAAACTGATCATTCTTCCTGCAAAATATAGAGAGACTGCAAAAATCACTTACACAGACGAAAACACCTGGGGCAATTCCAAGCACAAATACAGGCTGGGTGGAGAATCTATCAAGAGTAGCCCTGGTGAGAAAGAGCTGGGGCTGTTGGTTGACAGGAAGCTCAGTGTGAGCTGGTTCACATCCTACAAAGCCAACCACAACCTGACTTGCATCACAAGTAGTGTGGTCAGCAGGTCAGTGGAGGTGATTCTGGCCGTCTAAGACCAGACCCCACCTGGAGTTCTGCATCCTGCTCTGGGACCCCAGCAAAAGAACAACATCAACCTGCTGAAGTGGGTTCACAGAAGGCCAAGAAAGAGATCAGGAGGCTGGAGCACCCCTCCTGTGAAGACAGGCTGAGAGAGCTGAGAAGAGAAGGCTCCAGGGAGACCTTATAGCACTGTCCAGTACCTAAAGGGGGCTACAAGAAAGATGGGTAAGACAAGGCTTCGAACTGAAAGAGGGTAGGTCTAAGTTAGATATAAGAAAGAAATTCTTCATTATGAGGGTGGTGGGACACTGGAACAAGCTGCCCAGAGAAGCTATAGATATTCTGGGAAATTCCAGACATTCCTGGAAATGTTCAAGGCCGGATTGGATGTGGCCCCGAGCAACCTGGTCTAGTGAAAGACCGTGTCCATGGCAGGGTGTTGGACTAAATTAGTTTTAAGGCCCCTTCCAACCATTCTATGATTCTATGAACACTGAGACTAAATGCTTAGGAAACAAAACAGGAATGATGGTGTACCTACTATACATTTTCATATGACAAAAAACATATAGGCTTATTCCCATTATTATAGACAGCAAATATTAGATTTAAACCTGAGTATCTTCAGAAGAAAATCTGTATCTTTAAGAAAGCAGCATAGCACCAGCTGGGCAGGTCAGGATATCCTGCTACTGGCTATTTTTAGCATGTTTTTCCTCTCAATGACTTTGCAGCAGTACCTCTAGAGATCAGATACGGTCTTTGAGGATAAATTAAGATTGGATGAGATTGAGGGAGGAGCTCTAGTCCAATTCCACCTCCAAGCAGGGCCAGATTCAAAACTGCATCTGACTGAAATCATAGTTCACCCTGCAGGGAACCCCTTCCTTGTAATATGAGAATACCCACACAGCTGGAGGCGACCAAAGCTGTCAAGCCTTTTGACATGCCTATCAGTGGCAAAGGCTGACCTGGCAAACTACAATGAAGGGAATGAAAGGTCAAAATGAGCTTTAGCTTTGAGCCTTATGGCACTTACGTTAAAAACATATTTTCTGAGTTTAATAGTCTTCAATTTGGTTTCTGTGACAGCATCAGAGAAACCCCATATTTACAAACCTGTAAAAATACGTTGTTTCAAAGACTGAGTTTTGCAAGCAATAAATATCCTGTTACTAGTATAATACCAAAATCAGAAAGAAATACAGTGCTCCCCACATCTGAGTTCACACACGGTTACCATCAACATCTACAAGTAATTCCCCCACTAAGTCAACTTTTTTGCAAAAGGTTTACGAAAATACAGATTTAAAAATTTTTTAAAAATTGGTATTTTTAAAAAGTAATTGTCAGGTCTTATCTTTCTGAAAAGAAAAAAACACAGAAACATTTAGGTTTTTACTTTTTCTATTATAGCCAGATTTTCCTGTCCAATAGTTTCTTTTATTAATAATATTCAAATGCATTTAAAGCTTGGTAGAAAAATCAGTCTGAAAATTAAGACACTGTATAACCAACTCACATGTATTGAGTTAATTTTAGCAGTTACCAGGCTCTGAGAACAGCAGTTTATAATGGAAATGCTGACACTGTATCAGTGAGAAGGGCACCACTACAAAAAGAATATTCAAAATCATTATTTTCAGTAGAGTGAAATATGGCACTTTCCGAGCTGGAATGTGGAAAACTCTCATATGCCACTTTTCTAATGCCTTTGGGAAAGAAACTAAAATCCTTGAAATTACATAAAGGGTTACTCTAATCATAAAACGTAAATAAACCCGAAGACTGATTATCTATAAGTAATACACAAAGCATGAAAAAGCTCATCTGTAGAAAAAGAAATTCTGCTAAGCTATTTAAACATAGGATCTGTTCTCAAAATCAGTGCCAGCTAACCAGATTAGGTACTTAACAGTTTCTGTAATGCTGTGGAGAACAATGCAAGAATCACTTGTGAAAAGCCGTGCAGCTTCCTTAGTAGCCTTATGAACAGCTACCTGATCATGAAGCAAGCTACTGAAGTGTATTTACCTGTTTCCTTACTTGCTCTTCTTTCTATCTCCTTCCTGTTCCAAATCCTCTGTCCTCTGAATAACAAAGATACTCCATGTTTATGTATTATAGCTCTAAGGTGACTACATCTTTGCTCATTGTACTGTACATTGCATTCTCTGTAATGCCAGTCATTATTCTTCCTGACTTCACTAACTTTTTCTAGCTGAAGCATTTAAGATTAATGAGGCGTTTGTTCTCAATCAAGGCACTTTATACGAATATAGTTACACTTTCAGGATCCATGCAGATGACTTATGTAATATTATTTGATTTTTTTAAATTGTTTTGGGGGATTGATTTATGGCTATTTCTGTCCATTAGAACAGACCATACCGTATCACTCTTCTCTTTCGTCAATAACTGTTATCAAACAGGACTTGCTGCCTAGTAGAATATATAGATGTATTATGTATCATGAATGGAGGTATATCCTAGAGGGTGAAAATTTGACATAAAGTATTGTAAAGAATACTACTTTCAGCTACTTAGAGATGCTGAAACTGCAAGAAAACAGTCCACTTCTGAATCTCAAAATCAGTTTCCTCTGATAATATAAAATGGAATAGCCATCAAGGAAAAGCCCAGCTCTGTCAATCTAAATCCACATAGACATTTTTCTATTTCTGTATTTTAATGATGTCCATAGTTGGGATCCACACATAATACAGTTTGATTTAGCTATTAAGACAACTCTCATTCCTACAGTGCTCTCACGCTTCATTGCTTTGCAATGTCATACTGATATACAGAAGCCTAATAGAGACCAGATTTTCCATAAAGTTAACATAACTGCTGTGATTTTAAGAAAGTCTAATTTAGTAAAACTTAAAACAATTTTGTGTAAGTAGAGGAATGAGAAGGAATTTTTCCTCCTAAGAAATTAACTCTGAAGCAAGGTTGTATCAATGTTTCATAACTTCCATTATATTCTTAATCACACAAAATTTTCTTTCTCCTTGTTTTCCAATCAACCTTCTCTTCAGGATTTCATGCCTTAGCCAGAAGGTAATTTCTCAGATCGGTCATCTTCAGCTAAATCTCCTTCTTTTAGGAATCAACATGAAGTGTAGGGAAAACAATTTCAAACATCCAAGAAGCTGGAGTTTCAGGGAATCGGTATTTCCTAATAACTAAATCTTCCCATTTTGTGCACTTTTCTGATACAAAAACCATAAATTTTGGAAGGCATGTGTATATATAATTCCCACAGAGAGCCAAATATATTTCAGATCTTCTGCAACAGCTGCAGTTTTTAAGGAATGATTATCCAGAACAAAAATGTAGATGAATGTGATTTTTTTATTTAATTCATGTAGAAACCTGAAGTCTGAACTGTGTCAGTTGGAATGTAAAATACTCTCACTCTATCTTCCCTACAGTAAAAAAAAAAAAGGCTGTGCAAATTAGGAATTTTCTTTAATTTCATCTCCCTCCCCAGACGGACTTATGGTACTACACAGCAATTTAAAATACAATTAAAATATTATATGTAAAGCAAACACATTCTGTGTTCAGTTTTGGTCAAAAAAGGTGTGAACAGGCTGGAGAGGTCCAGAGAAGGGCCATATACATAACCAGAGGACTGGGAAGCCTGCCATATGTGGAAAAGCTGAAAGAATTGAGTTTGTTCGGGCATGAGGAAAGAAGGCTTAGAGGAGACTTGATCAACAGGTTAAAGTATTTAAAGGGTGGCAGTGAAGAAGATGGAGATGCCCTTTCTTACAAGGAGTCACATGGAAAATACAAGGGGTAATGTGTGCAAGTTATTCCTGGAGACAGTCTGATTAGACACAAGAGAAAAAATTCCAGAATGGCAGTTGTTTATGTTACTCTTAATCATACACATATAATTTTACACGACAGAATGTGACTTCTTTTCTTTCTGCCTTCCCCTGGCTATACTAAGAAGGTTAAGTCTTTTCAATCCTCTCTTATGGAATGACTGACATCTATCAGGAATGATTAAAAGAATTTTGGTGTATTGGAATTTCAGTTGCAACTCTTGTTTTCTTCCATCATGGTTTTTTGAACATTGTATGTCCACTGTCAGACACCGTTCTTCAGCTGGACTCTCACCAAAGCCGAAGACAGCAGAAAGACTGTTCCATGGTGTTTTTTCAGGCTTTGCTTCTAGTACAAAGCTTAAGCATCTTCGTGTGATGTTTCAGATTCTATAAAACAGATGACATGTTCAGTTTGTGACCAGAGTGGTCACAACTGCAGCTGGCAACAAGAACTACTGCTTAGGTAGAGTCTGCCATATTATATATGCATAGCTGACAACTCCAAGTACTCTCCCAACCTCTGCTGAACTCCATATGATTTATTTTTCAATATAGTTTAACACTTTGGTAGCTTCACATTACGTAAACTCCCCCAGCTCCTGTGCAATCATCTTAAACAGCTTAAAGTAGACCAGTCTAGAATTTATTCTCTTAATGTTTTTAAGAGTCTTATGAGAATGATGGCTGGTGGTCTGAGATATTAAGGTTGAGAGCAAATCCATACCGCTGTGTGTTTGGCAACTATTATTTTCATCATCTCTCTTCTGCCATGGCCAATATCAGAATTTAAAACACCATGAAAAGCATCTGGAAGTTAGGATGCATGAAATCTTTTGCTTATTCCTTATTTCCAAGACCTGCCACAGTAAAAAAATCAGTGGCTTGTTCTTAAATAGGTATCTCTTTGTATTCTGTTATTGTCTAGGTTTTTAGAAATTGATAGATTCAGCACCTGTTCAGTATTTTTCTTGTTACCTGAGATAGGTTGACTGCTACCTACTTCCTCAGGTCACCCATTTCACACCTTTTTAAAAAACAACAATAAATATTTCAGGATGATGTCACCTCACCTAAGCTCTGCAAACTCTTGTAATCACTAATAGCTCTGAGATTGCTATTAGTGCAATATTTCCATGTCACGACTTCTGAAAGACCCTACTATTAAAAAAGTTAATTTGGTATCATTCACATATAAGTATTTAATAAAGCATTATTCACGTCCTTGAAACAGCTGGATTTCTGCTACTTAATTTGGGTAAGAGATGCCTACTATCCATTACTCCTACATCTTTCAGGTGAAAAAGAACAGTTCAGATTTCAATGTGAATGCCATGTAATAGCAAAGACTACAAGACAGCAGACAAGAGGACAAGTTTATCAGTAAACAAAATACTACTGTAGAGGTCTATTCAATCTTCAATATTTCATTAAAACTTTCCAACTTAATGATGACTTAAGGCATTAAGAATGGAACTTTATCGCAAAAGCATATCCGAATGAAGGACTGTCTTGGGGTACAAAGTCGTTTCACTCAGGTTACCAAAACAGAGCTACAGAAAGATGACTTTGTAGCTTTAGCAATTGAATTGTGCAATAATCAATACACACATAAAATTACAGCAATTCAGTTAAAAATGTAACAGGTAAAGCTTACATCAAAAAAATTGTCCAGATGGCTAATGCATATTGTCTAGTCTTCGCACAGTGAAAATTGTGCTCTATTTCAGTCCTACTACCTTCATGTTAGCTAACTCATAAAATACAGAAATACACTGGGCCTCCTCTACAGTTTCTAGAGTGTGCTTGTGCAAAAATCCAATTCTAAAACCTCATCACATAAAGTCTTCATTCAGCTGACTCTCATATGGTTTTGATATCTCTTTCACTACTTCATTTCATTTCCTGAAATAATTTGGCTAAAAAAGTACTTTCCCTAAAATTCAGATTTTCCTTATCGTCAGACAATTATATGCATCATAAGAGAATAACCCCAAACTTATTCAGTAAAATGTGAATAATTCTTCTCAAATTAATGGTTTCCACAGGTGTTAATTTTTCCCCTAGAAGTTCACCAAAGAAAAATTCCAGTCAAGTTTTAATCTTCTCACCAATACCTTCCTTTCTCTATCGTATTACCAAGCTCCCCCCTTAACTGACCCATAGTGAACATAAATGAGTCATCAGACACTTCACTACTGTTCTTATCATTCACTTACTGCTGCCATCTAAATGTCCACTTCAAGAATACTTGTAACCTTAAAACCTCAGTACAATTTTAGAATCCTTTCTACAACTCATAATTAACAAATTTTAAGACTGGATTTTTTTTTACAGTTTTTTCAGTGACTTTGCTTTTAAAAAATGTACTATAGTCAAAAGACAAAGACTCCTAATTTCCACTCATATGTGTTATTTTTATATTGCAGTTAACATCAGGTCCCAAGGCAACATCTTAAATTTTTCAGTGTTTTTAACAAAAAATATGTGATTTAGTCATACATGGTACGTCATGAATAAGGATGCTCTCCTTAGAACTTTTCTACTTCCATACCATAGCTGTAATTTTCCTGAAAGAAGTTAACATTTTTTAGTTTTTGATAGAGTAGCAGGGCTTTCTAACCCTGTTTGTTTAACTGATAATTAAATTCTGAGCCCATAGCAACAGACTTACACTTTTCCGCTTGATATTCCCCTGAATCTAGAACAGTAGTCACAAAAGTATTTCAGAAGATCTGCAAATTCAGAACTGTCTGAAAAGGAAGCTGTAATAGGGTATCCTGGTAACCAATGAAAGACAAAAATTGGATTATATCTATTTAGGAGAAATCTCACTTTTTCCCTCTTTTACATGCATTTTAATTTTCGGTTGTTTGCTTGAACAATGTTTTTCACAAAACTATATCCTGTTATGATGAGTCTATGAAACTACTCCAAGTCTGTCTATCAAAATGCCATTACATTTTACATTGAAATCAACTCATATTTTACAAACGGCTTTTCCCCAGCAAGTGTGCTCAGAAAAAATATGCAGGCTGCATGCCACATGAAATAATGCACACGCCTCCTTTTTTTCCCTCCCTTAATCTCTAGTGTATTAGATAGCTAAACAACGAGTGAAACTTACAGCTGTCCAGGCTTTTTTTCTGCATCGAGAACACAACCACTCGTTATGGATTTCATGAGAAGGAACACCATAGCAACCTAGAATAAGAAAGCTGGATTGATTATTATATTCTGCCTTTCTATCGATGATGTCATACAATTCAATTATACATAAACCTTAGTAAAACACATGTCTGTCCTGTGACAAAGGAGACTTTTACACTCTAGGCTTACTGCTAATTTCATAGTCTATGAAATACATCTTCCCAAAACTCAAAAAAAAAAGAAGAACCCACAAAAACCCCCATAAGAAAAACAAAGCAAACCAAATAACAAAAACCCCAAGTACCCAAAAAAACAAATCACAGTAGATTTCTTATTTTTGTCAGTGCAATATCATATCACCAACTCTCCCTGAAGTAAAAATTTGACTTAATGTACTGACATTTATTCTGCACAAATATACCATATTTCCAAATATCTCATAGACTTCTTAGACTTAACTACTACAGTTCTACAGTATTTAGGAGACACTGCAGAAAAATCCATGCATTCATCTGTTACTCTTGCAATAAAAAAGAATGCTACGTGAAGGACAATATTGCATCCCCAAATTTAATAGCAATATTCACAAGTCCTCCAGGAGAATTTCACCCTAACTACTTAATAAGGACATACTAGCATTGCACAGTGATTTAAAACAGCGAATCAAAAGAGTAATTAAATCACTCAGAACAGAAAAAAGAATCAGAAGTTTGTGATGATTGGAAGTTCACAAGAAAGTTAATCCTTCAATATTTTCACAGGAACCATAAAAAAGTTACAGAAAATGTAATGTAGTTTTCAAAAAAAATTAGCCAGTGATTGAAGCATTACAAATGGAAATGTTCTTCAAGTAATTTTAAAGACATGCTAGAAGCCTAGCTAACTACTATTTATCAATAAAGCAAAATTTAAAATTACATTTCTGCCAACAGAACAATTAGATTATTTACTTGCATGAACCCGTACGCAACACTTTGCACATGAAATCAGAAGACTTGTTCCATCTTCTTCAACAAAGGCATTTGATGGATAGTTTTCGGTGTTTTCTTCACTATAAATAAAACACATCTCTGGAATAAGAGGTTTAGTTTTCTCATTTTCTGCCATCAGTGTTTCTGCTGAGTTTGCTTCACTGAAAGTAGGACTTTCTTCATCCTGATTGTCCGGCTGGAAAATAAACAAAATTTATATTTAAGTAAAAGAAAGGAGAGTCTTACTCTTCCTTTTGACAATGATGAAACTATTCCACCCCTCCCAACTTTTGTACTAAGCGTAACAGTTCCATGGGAAAATTAACTGCTTCTAGTTATTTATCACAATCACGCTACCTTGATTCTTCCAAATAACTGTGACATCTAGAAGAGCACTCTGCCTGCAAACCAGCGTTACTGCAGCAGTGTTCAATGGTACTGTACCTCTTGGGCCATTTAACCGGGTCCAGTGCAATAAAGGCTTTTTTCCTGGTTCCCATGTCAATGAAATTCCAGTTTAGCAACTTCAGAATTAGCAACATAGTACTACAACACCATTTTTACTTGCCATTTGACACAGTAATTACACAAGTATTGTATCAAACAGCACTCTGCATTAGATGGTTTCCGAGGGAAAACTTTTCCTGAGAAGGCCTAAGTACTGTGAAAACACATATTTGGAGATGGACGTATAAAGAAATAGCTAGAAGATACAAAACTACTTGGGTTCACAACACCAAAAAGTGTAATTTCAAGGTAAAATACACACACACTAACACGAACCCAGCGTAAATGGTAGTAGAAGGTATACACTGTCTGCAGCCAAGGGTAGATGCAGGTGAACAAAGCATCAGTTCTAATATTAACAGTAATGAGTTTATTTACCTCTCTTACAAATGAAATGCAAAAGTTTATCTTTTTCACAATTTCCTGGAAATTAAGTAGCCAGGCAGCTATTTCACACTTCATCCAGAGACGGAGCTGTGAGAATCTTGTTTACCTTATAGTATGGCATGAGAAGAGTGCAAATGGCACAGTGAGGTTCCTTTTTTGCACAAGCTGCATTATATTCTTTCTCAGCATTGAAATTGGGTGATCTTGTCTGCCACAGGTAGACCAGAGGCCTGGCCCATGCCTCTGACTCTCGAACTTTCTCTTCAATTAGGGTAGTCTCAGGCAGTTCTAAAAGAAAGCAAACAATGGCTATATTGTAGTCATAGAATGAAGATAAACAACAATGGACCTGTCATGTGTGCTAACAAAGAAGATCAAACAATGTTACAAGAAGTCTGTGTACAAATATGGGTGCAGAAGTCTAAAAAAATGTTGTGTAAGGAAAAACCCACAATTATGTGCTTTGACATATGTGTCATGAGCTGACTGCTTCACGTACAGCATAAAAAAGTAGCTCTAGTGTTTACCATTTGTATTCATATGAACAACATTATGTCTCACTCTCCCACTGTCTCCTCAATCCCTCCTAACTCTATCTCCTCTCCCTCCATGCACTCTGTCTTAAATTCCTTATGGATGGAATTTACTGCATCCTGGCAGCAGCACCAGACAAATCACTCCATTCCCACAGGACAGCACAAACTCTTTATGGAGAGTGACACTCATTTTCCAAAGGGGAAAAAAAGGCAAACATTATAGCCAGGGAGCAACGGGGAACAATTAGATTTAAGTACAGAGACGTGCACGCTGGATCATATGGACAGTGCCTATCAAGTCTTTTACAATCAATGAGAAGGCATGTAGGTGTCAATTAGAATAATTATTATGTGAATGTGGAAAGGAAAATATGAAGTTTTGAATAAAACATTCAGGTAACAAAAACGGTCTACAGCATACAGTCCTTTTCTAACGATGTATTTAGGAAAAACTGTTCACTTCAGAAGAAGAAAATTCCAACACAGAGAAACATTTAAGTACATTAAGCTGATTCATCATGTTCCTTCAGCCCATGACTGCTCTCTCCACTTTATGAAAAAGCAGAGGCTTTATGGGTCTCCTACAATAAATGTCACACACTGCTACAAAACCACTATAAAGTTGGCAACATTTTTATCAGTGTTGAATAAAATATCAACTAAAATATTTGTCCACAAGCAAGCCAAATGTAATAAAAATAAATTAATAAATACATCTCAAATGTGATTTTTAATCCATTTTTTATAGTTTCTCAAAAGAACTAATATCGATTCAATAAACATTTGGCAATAATCTGGGTAGAAGGGCACAAAGAAAACAACTGCAAGAAAGCTGTCAATATTTAGCAGCAGTTTTCTGGTGAAAAATGTAGCTTCAGAAGAACACCGGTGAAGAAACAGCTGAACACAAGGAGAAGATAAACATATAATATGCCAGCAACACTTTTATAACTTTTTGAATTACTTTCTTTTTAAGTTAAAAGCTTAACAAAGTTTTTGCTGAAAAAGATTCTGTCCAATCATATTTTTTCTATTGCTTGTAATTCTAAAGAACTGTAAAACACACAGCTCTAAAAGTTACTTCTCTAGTTCTCTTCCTATCTATTTAAATCTTCCTTTAAAAAGCCATCCTAATAAATGGCTTCAGCCATACAGATTTTTTTTTTACTTCTTCTTTTCACATTATTTTCCTTCAGGAGCTTGTACTCATTATTTTAAACATTTTCATTATAGTTGTGACCTCGCAGAAAATTCAGAGCTTGATTCTCCCTTGTGAAGAAAACAGAGGTGCACAGAATTTGTTGTAAAGGTTTGTAATATCTTCTATACCTACTATCCACTTCAAAACTGACATCCTTTGATTGCACCATTCCTTATCACCACTGAATAATTCTTCCCTGATAGTTGAAGCCTTTGCCCAGAACCTCAGCCTATAATGTTCTTCTTTATTCAAAAATCTATCTTCATATTTACACTCCTGGAACCAATTCTGGGTTGGTAACTGTAGTTCTCCCATACAGTGCTCTGGCTTTCCGCTGCCTACAGCAGATTGCTGAGTTCATGACTATACTGGTTCTGGTTTTAATGAAAACAATATTTACATCTGAATTCCATATAAACTCCATCATTTCAGTTCCCTCTTGTGTGATCTTTACAAATGTTTTCCCAAACAAGAAATTGAAAAGAACACAAGAGACAAGAATAAAGCTGGCTTTTAACAACTGTTTGTTGCTTTCAGGAGTTTTGCATTTATTTTTGAACCTCATTCCAAATGAAGCCAGGGACAAAGTGTCACATGTGTACGTACCAGACTCCATCTTTCACAAACTCATAAAAATTTAACACTATTTTAATGAATTTATTTTCTCCTTTACATTATGTTTAGAGCACTTCCAGTTAGCTATTGACTAGATGCAAACACTCCTCATTTTATTTGCCTCTGATCTCTAACGTGTATAATTCTGAATTCTATGTCCTTCTGTGTCCTTTGAGGTGACTGTCTTCTCCATGATCCTTACTGCAGTCTTCTGTCTCTGCATGAACTACACAAGCTCTCTGATACGATCCTCTGGTATATTACACCATGCAACCCCTCACTCTTCTCCACCATTACAAGAAAGGAAAAACATCCATCTTCTTTCCAGAGGGAGGCTGCCTAATACAGCACTTAAAAGAATGGTTCACTAACAGGATACAAAATCAAGAGTAGACAGAATAGATGTTCCTAAGGATTACAAGCTTTGTCTGATACTTTGTTATCACTACTGCAAGGCTAATAAATTTCAGTTCTCCTCAGGAATGTCCTAGGCAACCTTGAGCCTAAATTATTGTCTTTTAAGGGTTTCAGAAATATTAGTTCATCTCCTTATAATCAACATTCACCCACCCTCACTGGGTCAAACCTCAAAGAAATTGGTATTAAAAAAAAAAGTTACAGAGTACATGACCTCATTACAAAACATGACAGAAATGCTGCCTTAAACAACTTCTTCACCAGGGACAATATGCAATCTTCTGTGTAACTATACTATACCAGTAGAGCTTGGGGAGTTTCACTTTGTGTGCTTTTTTTTTTTTGTGTGTGGGTGCACCAGTATCAGTGAGAGGAAGAATTTCTACATAAGCTTCTCTGGTAGTACAACTGGAGGTACCTTCCTGGTTTCTATGTCGTCAGAGAAGTTATGCACCATAAGTAAAAACTGAGAATCTGGTTAACCAAAACAGGCAAGGAAATTAAAAAAAAAAAACCAAACAGCTCTCCAACTGTTTGAGAGAAAGCATAGAGAATATAATTACTTGATGTAACAAACACTGCTGTCTTGGCACAGTTTATAGCCTTTCTTCACTTGTTCGTCTGAAAATACCAATGTCCTATTTATGTCCAAAAACACCTTGGAAAACTTGAAGGATTTTTAGATTTTTTTTTTTCTGTTTATCCAGTGCTTCTCACTCCTTTTATTTTCCTTAATTACTCCTTTCATTACTTATGATTTAGCTGAAGAGCAATCAGTGGCCCAGCCTAAAATAAATTTACTTTCCTAATTCACATTGTTGTATGCAATTTCAGGGTAGACATTCAGAGGCCTCACGTGAGCTCAGTGTTTCTTTGATCAGATGTGTCTGTTAGAAGGACACAAAACAACTGCAGCCTCCAGCTGGCTCCATTCAAAATCCACCTTAGCTGAGGATTCTCAGAATAAGAACAGAGAACATTTTGTAGTGTTCATACCGGCTGAAAGATCTCAGAAACTCCACTGTCATAAGAAGGCATACTTTTTACTTTAACTGTGAATCAGAGCCAATTGCAAGTACTCAAAACCTTCAAAAACTGTGGTGAAAGCATCTATTCCTACAGTGAAAGATACATTGCGCCTCCCCCTGCCCCCCGCCAAAAAACAAACAAACATCTACTTTATAAGATCAGTATGTAATGTTTCAAGAAGTGCTATGAACATGATGTTTCACTCATAATCTTACATATTGGCATTTTTCTGAAAGAGCATGAGAATGCTCTCAGTTCTGGTAGAGCAAGTTTTGATGAATAGTCACTTATGCAATGCTGCCAACCAACAACACTCTACGATATGCACCATTATGCAACCAAACCTTCATTGCGACAACTGGGCCTTGCTCTAAGAGCAGCTACCAATGGCCCAAGACAGGCAATTCGAAAGATTCAGGTCAGCCAATGCAGTGATATGAAACATAATGTATGTCTACAGGTAGCATTTTCTTTACACAGCACATGAAATGGAGCTAGGTAATCTACCTATGTCTGCTGTAACTCAGATCAAGTCACTGACACATCCTCACATTTTGCTGACAGTAAGTGCATGAACAGGACTCTGCACATGTGCACAACAGAACTCCTTGGTGTGAACTCTGGTGTGCCTTTTTTTTCAGCTTTTCGGCATGAAACGTACATTTTAAATTAAGAGGTAATCAAGACATAAGTGAATAAACCATCCTTGGTATTCTTTCATACAGAAACTTCAAGTCAACTACAGTACAAAACACATCTCGCTGTCAGAGAGAATAAAAGAAAAATACAGGATTTGAACCTGCTAGCCGTGACAGGGAAATCTGCACCTAAATTGACAGCACTGTTCAAGAGACTGCACACTCATGCATAACACACAGACACACTGACAAATACCAAGCAAAGCTTATTTTGCAAGTCTGTTAGTATGCACATGGTTTTTAAACACTCTTATATGAATGAAGTCCATTTCTTGTAACTTCCTTTACATTTCTGGCTGTAGATACATCATATATTCATGCTGAAGTCTAAACTGGATTAATACCAGACAAAAAATGTTTTAACTGGATGATGTAATGCAGCCTATTCCTAAGTATGTAAAAATATCTTACTGTCACCATTAACAGTGGTCAGAGATCTTGATTCCCCCTAAACCACCTGGGCATTTCTACTTCACTGCAAATATAATGCTTTTTTGTAGTGTTTCTTTACCAGATACAATTCATAATTAGGTTAAATATTTTGTTTCCTAAGGGGTTAGACCAAGTGCTCTTTTCTCCGCCAGAAAAGCAGAAACACTTGATGATACAATTACGACTTTAAATAAATGCATAACAGTTGATATAAATCTTACTTTATCATATTGTGCTGGTTTTGACTGGGGCAGAGCTAATTTTCTTCATAGCAACTAGTATGGAGCTGTGTTTTGGATTTGTACTGAAAATGGTATTGATAGTATAGAGATGTTTTCGTTATTGCTGAACAGTGCTTGCACAGCATCAAGGCCTTTCCTGCTTCTTGTGCCACCCTGACAGTGAGTAGTACAAGAATATTCCAATTGTCTCCCCCATTCGGTTGGTGGGGGAGTGAGTGAGCAGCTGTGTGGTGCTTAGATGCCAGCTGGGCTTAAACCACAACATATACAATTCAGCCATTATAGTACTGATAGTACAAGGTGATTAGCCATGCTAAACTCGATGATAGTTCCTGCTATCATATTGATAGCCGAAAAGAATATTTATATAGGATCAATTAATCTCTGTAATGTAATTTCAGAAATACCAGTTCTCATGAATATGATTATTCATATGCATCTGTATCCCTTCACATATTTAAGAAAAGTGAAACAATTCATTAAAACAAACTGTGTAGACAAAAAGAAAATTATAGCCCAGAATCTGTTTTGATACAAAGGAAACTCCTTCTATAGCAAAGTACTTCTAAACAATCACTATCCTGCTTTCCAAGTGAGTAAGTGAATGAATGAATTGTTTTCACTAATGTTACTGGTTTAATAGTTTGTGGGAATCTTGCTCCAACACACAATGCTAATGATTTGAATGGTTTTTGCTTACTAAGTTAAACTCAAATTATCAGGCAGAAAACATTTGGGCCATTTGCAGAATGGGCTGTTGCCAGCATTTGCTGATTTAAGCCAGCAGATGTGAAAAGCCATAGACACTAATACAGTACAATTTGCTTCTGCCAATCTCAACAATGATTTTGCTGCTTGGGGTTATGTTCCACTGATGTTTCCTGGCTTTGTACAGCAGCCTCCTCTGCTATGAAGAGCACAGAAGCATCTGTTATTTTTCAGGTAGTTGAGCATAATCTCAGCCCTGGGAGGCATTATCTATAGTTTCAAATGTCCCGGAGGAAATAATACAAATTTTTAAAAAAATAAGAAAAAAGAAAAAAAGATAGTCAAGAAAAAGTCTCATACTTGAAAATTTTACTGCTGCAGCAATGTATCAGCAAACTCAGTTTCAAAAATTATCTTTTTTTTTCAGGAAAGAAAGACATAGATTTCACAGAAAAATACGAAAATTAAAACTTTTTAATTTATTGTACTGTTCAATAAATTTCATTTCTTGTATGGGACCATTGAGTAGAAGTACTGTGAAGTATGTATACATTTTTGGTTAGAGAGCCTAATTGCCAAATTAGCTATTAATACTTCAGTTCTCATAAAAACTGCATGTAAAGATAACCATATTGAACCAGAGCTCTAGAAGTTAAGCCAAAAAGCTCCTGGATCAAATCAGGTTTAGCTCCCAAAACAAAGTAATGGGGTGCTTTCATAAAAGAAAGTTAAATATAAAAAAAGTATAAGACATCTCATAATGTTTTGAAAAGTTTGAAAAATTCAGTATTAACAAAAAAAAACATTTTTAAAAGACAATTTGACAGATTTGAAAGATTTGATACTGGGATACTCTGATTTTCCTTCTGCATACTATTAGAGCCTCATAATGAACTTCACATTTGTTTTGTGATTGAACTGTGTATTGTGATTGCTAAACTTTGCTCAATATAATTTGTACATGTATTGTACAACAACACCCTGCTAAACATAATTTGTATCTTCACTGTAATTTAAGTGCATTGCTGTATCACTCTGCTAAATCCAAATCCCATGCAATTTCAAGTAATTTCAAAAATGAAAATTCTGTATTATTCACTAAACCATCCACACACAGAATATCTAAAAGAACCTGGTCAGAGCATATTGTCTCTATACAGCTACAATAGCTGGCATAGTCAGCAGGCTTTTCCTGAGGGTGGGTGGTATACCCTCAGTAAGACAGTAATGATTACTTCAGCAAAAACGTTCTTTCTGATTTGGTGTTAGTCACAAATAAGAACCTAGTAAGAAAAATCTCACTGTGATTAAGACTGGCTGTAGACAGGACCACTACCATTTAAAACAGCAAATAAAGTTAGTATAAATACTAGCAAAGGCTGGAAAAATCTCACCAATAACTTTGAAAGGGAGGGATAGGAAAACCCTAACCATGATTTTTCACAGACAGCAGGATAAAGCACTGATCCCACCGATACTTCAGATGAATATGAAAAACTGAAAGGTTCTAAGAAGTAGAAGAAAGGAGAGAAAAGCAGGGCTTCACAGGTTGCTGGGTATTTACTTGTGAACAGTAGTGCATAAGTTAGAAGAGGAGAAAATAACACAGCATATTAGAACAAGTAAAAGAAACAGTTAAATAGCATAACTTAAACTAAGCAAAATTTCTATTACACTGCATTTTCAATATGTGGAATACGTAAAACGATCCTATCAGGCTGTACTGGACCCCAATCTTTCTCTATAACAAACTGCAAAGTAACTAAAATGTATATGATCTACACTGCTATGATTCTGATAAACTAACTTAGAGAAAGCTCTGAGGACTCATAGCATAGAGATTCAGTTAAATTTAAATGATCTGTAAAACTAGTTTTATGGAACTATAGCATTGTAATTTTTCAAAATTACCATTTTTGTTTGCTTACCAATTCCTGCAACAAAATAATTCTGTATTTGAAACACTATATCATAAAGGGACCCAAGAATTACAACAGGTAAAAATCAATCTTTCATTCACAGCATTCCCAAAATAACTACATTTTGCATGCACAACTTTTTTATGCATATGGAATGAAGAATTTAACCGTAACAGTTAAGGTTCAAGTTGCCAAAGATGTCTACTTATTCTGGCTACCTAAGCTGAAGCACAAGCAACACATTCGCACTGATGCTAAAGTCTATGAACTATCCAATGTCTCCAGAAATACAGCTACTTATCATGTTCAAAATCCAAGCTCAAGGGTGACCCACTTGTCAGGCAACCTTTTTAAAATGTGGACAGGAGGCCACAGAAAAGTAGATATTCTTTTATCTGTATGAACTGCCAACATGAAGTATTTACAGCATATTGGTATTATAATTTCCATTATTGTATATATGTTTATACATATTGTATATATTAAAGCAATTCCAGTAATTTCACCTGTCTTTGCACTGTGTAAGTTTAAATAATAGTCCCTGTATTTATAAATCTGTTCAAAGAGACATCTCAGCAAAATCAAAATAGAAACAAAAGAAGATCTGCTGGAATCTACAGCACAGCTTATCAGCAAAAAACAAAGCTGTCTGTTTTTCAACAAAACCACCACAAGCCACTACAACCACTACAACCACTGCACCAGACTACAAGCTTAATATTAGCAGATATCTGCTGTACTGAAAAGCTTTAATTCATAGCACTTATTAACAGCGGCTTTCTCAATTCCATTCCCTCATGTAATTTTTCACAGTTCTTATGAAAAAATTCATCGTTTGCATTCTAATGTAATTTGTTTATGGTCAATGTACTTATCACAAAAAAACTTGATCAATAACTAAAATTACATTGGAATTTTTAGCAACTAATATTGCCATCCATATACATGCTTACTGATTTACTAATTAAACACATAGTCTTCCAGGGTACACAACTGTATAAAAGTGGAAAAAAAGAAAGCTTTCTCCCCCATCATCAGGCATGTCTTGCCTCTTAATAAAACAAGTCTCTCAGATACAATAGAATTACTTGGTGGTACTTCCTTATTTTGGAAATCAAAATGTATCATCATTGACCATACTGCCAAATACTATATGATCAAATAAATATTCGATTATTATGCTGTTAAGAGTGTTTCAGAAATATTAGAAAGAAGAATCACCAACATACTCCTGTTTTATGCTACTCTAAAGAGAAAAAACAGTACAAAGTGGAGAAAACATATTTTATGGTTATTTTGTATGTCTCAGGCAGCACAAATCTAACCTGCGTCAATATACTATTCCAGCCCAAGTTCCTCTGGGCAAAACACAAGTGAAATTTGAGGAACAAGGTTACTTGAATGCATTCAGTTAAGATTGTCCAGAAGTTCTTCACTGAACCACGGCCTCTTCATAAGTCAAGTATAGAAGATGCAAAATAGGCTCAATCATAGATCCAAATTCATGACAAATCAAAGCCCAAATCAGAATTATAAATTTACATCTTCAAGCTACAGTTCCTAGAGATCACTAAAACAAATATCCCAAAACACTTCATACACTAGACAACAACTGAATTTAAACTCCTTCAATAATCAATTTATTAAGTGTAATTATTTTGTACATCAAAAAATATGTATTACATACACTTCTCAGCCAATAAAAGACAGTTAGCAAAACTCCTTTGGTATTAAAATTAAGTCACTTCCAATACTAATGGTTTACAATGCAGCTTCAGATTTTGACAAAGCCAATGATAATTCTATGGGCTAGGGGTTTTTTAACTCGAAAAACAAAAGTTACTACTAGAATAACTTACTAGGCAATACTCTGCACCAATACCTCAATGAATTAATCCTTTAGAAATGCAAGTTATATGTTTTTTGTGTTTTTCTTTGGACCATAACTACAGAAACAGAAAATCAGCTCCAGAAGATTACCCTACAGAAGGGATATCCGTCTCCTTCGTAAACATCACCTCTAGCATGCCTACCAACTCCATTGCCACCCTTGAGAAGGCAACTGAGAGGCTGCACTAACACAGCAGGAAATCCATTTCCATTTTGCCACATCTGATAATAAGAAATTATACATGCGTTTCCATACAAGACCGCAATTCTATCCAGTCCTTTATGGGGTAAAATATCATATTTTAAAGCTAAGAAAGCAACACAATTAGAGCTGCAAGGTTGATCTAGAGAACAATGATTCTTCAATGATCACAACATATACCACTGTCCAGCAAATGAGGATAAATCTTAGAAGAACTGGTTCATATTCCACTCTTGATCAACATAGCGGCTAATCTTAGATCCTGTAGGTGTCCACTAAAAGGTAGATAACTGCTACTCATGAAGTATGTCATGGGACAAGAGCTGCCAGTGCTAATAATCAAAGCTGTCAGTTTTTGCATTTCTGGAGATCAGCTGCTGGTCCACAAGGTTGACAAGAGCACTGGAAACACAGGAAAAGCTTTTATTTGACCTTTCAACACATGCCTTCTCTAAATACCTACTAAAGATTATACCACATTTTTATAAAAGGTTTCTTGGGGTCTTCAGAGCACCACATGCTTCATAAGTGTCAGAACTTTTTTGTAATTATGGCAATCATACCTTGAAAATCGAATTTAAACAAAACAGAAGTAATGTAGGTACTAGACAAAAGGACAGAAAAAACATTTTTCTAGCACACTTATACTGTTGCAAGTGGTAGATAGTGCTGGATTCTTCAGTGCTAAATGACGATGATATATGAAAAATGTACATAAATTATGTACTTGATTAACCTATACTCACACAAAAGCAAAATATTTTAAAGAAGTAAGACTTCATTCAACAAAACAATATGGGAGGGAAAGCAATACTGGAAATCGTAATACTAATGTGGTAAATACAAACATGCCTCTATCAATTGGTTAGCAAATTCTTATCTACCTCCTATGCAACACCACGGAAAAAAGTTAACCTTTCTGAAGTAAGTGAGAATCTTCAAGCAAAATCTCCAATTTTAAGCTCTGAAACAAAAGAATAGTAACTGCATCTCAAGTGTAATTTTCCCCTATTTAAGCAGGCTTAGCCTATTTATGAGGTTACTGAACAAGCCTTAAATGGTTTGACTTCTGATATCAAATCAAGCACGTCTCACAGGATGCTGACTGCGAATGTAAAAACCAAGGCTTTATACTACGTCATAGCAGAAGCCACTCTTTCCATTTACAGAAGTTCTCTGTTTCTGTTTTCTTATCTTACAAACTAATGAAAGCAAAATGACTTTGAAATTGTGAATCATACTTAAAATGCTAAAAAACATATACAAAGAGCCCCACACTGAATTCAGTCTATACGCTAAAATTATATCATTTAGGGCAATGGGAAATTTTAGTCAACTTGAATCTAAAAACAGTTTCTAATGATGCGTGACCAAATAGTGCTGGAAAGAAATCTCTGGGACCAATCAACGTGCATGCAAAGTTAGTATGCTTGCTCCTTCTGCTGAATTTGCTTTTTTATTGCTTAAGTGAGCAGAAATACAACTGTATTAAATACAACAGAATATTATTACCACAAGTTAATATACTGCATTGAGTATAAGACCAAGGTTCATTACGTAAAAATTGTTAGTATGCTGAGCGTGACATACAGCCCACACTGTACCGCTGCACTTACTTTCTTGAACTGGCAGCTTGAGCTACAATTTCTAGGATTGATTCCCCAGTCCCTAGTATTTCTCAGTGCTCAGTCTTTTAGATATTAGTTCCATGGGAAGTCAGACATACACAGGGAAAAGCTTCAGGGAGAGTGAAAACAAATAACACCAATAGACAACAAATACACAAGTAACCCAATTATTTTTCATAAAGAAATACACACATATATAAGAATATAGTGATAAAAAGAAAGCAAAAAACTCAAATGTCCAAGTGATCCTGTGAAAAAAATTAATTTCTGCCAAAGAACTCTGTATTAAAAGTGAATTCAGAAAGTCTCTGCTAAGATTTAAGCATGCTGTTCAATACGATAGTATTCTATCTGCAAAATTACAATTCTGAAACAGCTGAGAGTGTCAAAGAATGCTGCCTACATATTATTAACAGCCTCTGATCACCTCTATTCACAGAAACTTCTTAACAGAACCCTAGTATCTGAAAGACTTCAAATATATTAATTTGAATATATATTATCTGTATTAAATGGCTACAGACTAACCAACTTGTGGAAAGTGATATGAGTTGCAGATGAAATATAAAGCCTCAATTTCTTAACTTTTCGCAACAGCACTAGCCTGTATCTTCTTCCTTCATTTTGTTTGCAGTTATTATTTTACTGGACCTATATAAAATAAAATATAAACTAATGTACAATACATAAATTCCCCTTGTAAAACAATAGATTAACTCAGAAATTACTGTACCAAGAGACTATACTACCATAGTCTCAGCCAGCATCATTATTGCCCAAAAACACAGAGAACAAGAACTGAGTAAGTATGAATGCTGATTTACATTTCTGCTAACTCCGGAATACGGATGAAGCACCTCCACAAAGACAAATGCAGTCCTTAGCACATTGATACTGATTACTTCCCTGGTATCTGACACAAACAATCTCGAACAAAATCAGAAAATCATCTAGCCACGCATCTTTAACCCACATGCCCTCATGCGTCAGGCAACTTAATGAGACTACAGTTCGCCAGTCTCCTTCAGCAGTTCTTCAGTCTTTGTCTTGGATGTAAACATTCTACCCACCCAAACGCTACTGTTTCTCTTCTGGTGCTCTTACAAAAGCCAGCTGATAAATTAGATTACAATGAGAAAGAGACGCATGAAAATAATAGTAATTCCAGTTTCAGCTAGGAAATACCAGTAACTGTCATTGATAGCATAGGGTTAAAATGTTTCGAATTATAGTAGCAAGAGTAGGCCCGAAAGCAATATGGACATTCTGTTCAAGCAAATCTGCACTTGTGTACTTGCCTGAATNGAAGGGTATATAATGTAAGCACCTGAAACTCATGTTGGGATTGATTTGGGTTTGTACCCCTCTCCCCCGGCGCCACAATAAAAGCACCTTGCATATAACCCGCGTGGTTATGTGTTTCTACGCTAACACCGTGTCCAATAAAAATCTTAAATACTTTCTTCAATCAGTAAGCAGACACGTGCTTAACGGCTACTGATTCTAAGACAGATCTTACTTTCCTAACAAAAATACACATATCTATCAGGAGGACAATCATCTTGCAAAGAGGAAAGATTTTAAGGTACACCATTTCTTGTCAGGATGTTGCTACTTTCACATAAAATTAATACACCAGGAAGTTGGCAAACTACTGGATGAGATGAAAAATGTCTTGGTATTAGAAAAATCCTTGACTCAAAACTGTCATCATATCATCATCTAGCCAGATTATATCATACACAATCCATGCTTAAATAGGAAACCCACAATATGTTTCAACCATAATGTTGAAAATGCATCAGCAGGCAAAAGGAATATAATCTCTTAATTAAAAAAAGAGCACTTTTACTGCAACCTACCACATATTAAATCTTTAATAAAATGACTAATTTAAGTCACATAACTAAATCTTTAATTTACTAGATTAAACTTAATATTAATGTCATCCTGTAAATTACCATAACATTTTCTGAAATATGCTCTGTCTAGCCCTCAAGGTATCCAAACATACTCATATATGATACAAATCATGGGTCTAAGCTGTCTCTAATTTTCAGAAAGATGCTTAACAGCTAATTGAAGTATCATGCCTGGCAAAGCTGAGGCTCAGATAAAAACTGAGAGTGTAGCTTTCCAAAACTAGTGAGACAGAAGACACAAATCAATTACTTCAGGGTTGAAACAAGGAGGGAGATGTATCGATGAGAGATCAATTGAACTTACAGCAGTCAGCTCAACAATGCCTAAATGCCAACTGAAAGTATAATACTGCTTAGTTACAAGAAGAAGAATCAATTAACAGGCATGCTGTCACTGAAGTCAAGAAAATTTATCTGCTACTGTAAGAAACAGCTACTGTTAATGAAATGTAATTGAGAGGGGGAAAAAAGATCAGGTAAAAATAGCAGGTAAACACCAAAGTATGCAGTGATGTTGGAATCAGACCCATAGTCACAGACATGGCATCAGGTCCAGATTATTAAACTGTCTAAGAGAGTGTGAGAACTAATCTCCACTTCTGCTAATTGAGGAGATTCTGGAAAACAGCACCTGGAAATTTTGTGCTTTTCAGAACTAAAATGTTACAGTGATATGACAAAGGAATGCGTTTGTTTTCCATTTTGATCTATACATTTGATGCACATTTCCATAAGCTTCACAAGTCACGTTTGATAGAATGAGTCATCAGCTTTGGGTGGCTATATACATGATTGCCGGGTAAAGCAGATCTACTTTTTATATTTACTTCAGAGAAGGAAACCCCTATGCTGGGTACATTTCTCAGGTTTTGTAGCCTATCTGCACAAGGCAGTGACTCTCTAAATGCGTATATACATGGTCTCATAAAACCATAAAATTATCATCAGAAAAATGTATTAAGTAGTCCACTCACCTTCATCACTAGTTGCTTGCTGTTTAACCAAAGTCATTGGAGATCTAGCAGGCGGTTTATGCAGTGGATGACGCCAACTCTTAGATACTTTCTTTCTTTCAGCTTCCTCTGACTGAAAGGAAAAAACACAACTAATTTACTATGTAATTCTGCATAATTAATTACAACAAACAAAAACATTCTTCTGTAAACAAGCACAGATATCAAGTCTGTACATACTACTACGGTATACTTGAAGGACCTATAGTGTACCAATACAACACTTTTCTCTAATTAAGAATACGTATTTTAATTCAAAAAGTGCAATCCTTGTCATACACAAATCATTTCAGGTGTGATTTACTGCAGCCCTTCCCAACTTACAGAGCATAAAGCCTGTTTTGCTCAAGTGATGTCTGAGAGGTAGATCAGCCCAAATAATTCTGCATATCTGTAGTACAATATAGCCACTAACCGTGGCTAGAAAAATGAAGCAGAAACCCACTGGCTTAATTTGCAAAAGATTCCTAAATTTCTCAGGAATCAAAAAAAAAAGAGATGTGGAGTTGAGATAAGAAATCAAGAGTCCCGATATATGATTAACACGTTGATTTAGTAGATGAAGAAATTATTTCCTCCCTCAAACACCCCTATGTACATTCAGCTTAAAGTTATTCGAGCTTCAAGAACTAAGGCAAACACTTCAAAGACTTGAAGTTTCAGGACCAGAAGAAGGGCAAGGACACTGGCAGAGGTGTGGGAAGGACTGAGTTTCACACAATTCTTATAGACCACCGCATACTGTGCCTCAAGACCCTGAATCCAACCTAGCAGATTAAACACATGCCCCTTGAAGTAAATTACAAAACAACATTATATTTACCATGATAAGCAGAGACCAGAAGATGTGGTCAATGAACTGGACAAGTTTATGGTCTAAAACAGTTAGCAATTAGGTCATAAGGGAACTGTCAGGCTTTTTAAATTGCATTTGTACAGTACTCTTCTTCACTTAAAAGAGAAAAAAAGGGTACACAGTAATACTACAGAAAATCTGAAACCTAATATGTAAATGGCTGAAGGGCACAGGAAGAGATACAGTCTCTAATACACGCTAATTAAACACTCAGATGTTTATATTGCTCCTTATTATGGTGGAAAGGATGCAGCCAAGATTATTAAAACTCACAACACTGAAAAAATCTTTAGAGCACAGTTCATGTATGTGGAAGGGTCAGCATGATTTTTAGTTTGTCTTCTAAAATACATTCCCCACGAAGTCTTGCAACTTGGCAGTGCATTTCCTGCTTCCTCTCTGCCAATTTGAGATTCAACTCACCACTCAGGAAGCTACTGTGACAACCACCACAGCTTAATTTTTCATCTTGCATCCCAAAGTCAAAGCTGACCATGTGTCATAGCAGAACAGCAAGAGTAAAAAAAAAGGCCATGTGTTTTGTAGGTGGCCCAAAAAGAAAACATTATTAAAACCTAATATTTAAAAACTGAAAATATATATTCCTTTTAATAGCGGGATCTTCTCCTTTACATACTTTAATTCATCTCCGAAATCCAAGAATAGTAAGTAGGTGAAGCTCACAGCCCTGCTCATATTGGCAGGCAGTGAATATGGGAATAGCTTTGAGAATAGTTGCTGACACTTCAGATTCACAAATATAAAGTGAAATTACTAGACATCTAAAATAACAGAGAAAAATATGTCAATAAGCAAACTCTAAAACCAGTCTGCTTTCAGATCAAAATTGCCACTCTTGCCTGAACACTTCAAAACATGTTCAAATTATCATCTGATTAAAATCATGCATATTCTTAAATGCTTTAATATGGATATCAGGTCTCATTAGAAAAATGCTCATTCATATTTCATTAAATCAAGAATATATTACTATTATGATGTAATTTGCTTCACATACACAAGATATTTCCATGCTGTCTTCTTCATCCTTTTTTACAATGGGCACTTCTCCATGTTCCAAACTACTTCCAGAACTTTCTAGGTTGCTGATATCATCCTCTGTCGAGACACTTTCCTCTCTATCTGGATTTGCTTCAGAAGTTTGTGCCTCTGCTTTATGGGGTAGTATAGATGAAACACATTGATTCCGAGATTTCAAACTCTCTTCTTTTCTACAGCTACCAGAAGTAGGCTTGCTGGCCACAGAATCTTCAAGTGTAAAGGAAGAATGACTGGAATCTATCCTGTCTTTATCTTCCACTTTTGTTTTCTCTAGTACAGGAACAGGGCTCAAAATTGAGTCTGAAGGGATGCTTCCTATAAATCAAGAATATGATTTGTTAATAAATCCCACTTTACATTACCATATTGAATTTCACAGCAATCTAAATTATTCAAATTCAAAGCATGGTTCCTCATTTAGAAATCATACAGAAAAGCATTTGGTAGAAGGGCATACACAAATGTGGAGCATAGGTTTTATCAAAAAATAAATTAAATGTAAATGGTTTGAGTCTGGAGTATGAAATACAGTTTTGATCATTTAATCAGTATTTTGCATTTGAATTATAGCAGGTCTTCATTTAATTCAAAATAATCAATATTCATGTAGCCTCCTTAGTCTTTACTCATATTGCCTATACGCACTTTGAGTCAATGGAAAAAAATATAAAAGGCTGGTATATTGAACCTTAGATTCTGCATTTTATACCTATTATGTCTGTTTAAAAATGAAAACAACCAAAGATTAATGGTTTATAATTACAAAGACATATTTCAAATAGATACCAAGAATATTTTTAAAACAACAGCATCAGTCTAAAAAGGAAAAGCAATTAGCATAATTTTATTTTTAAAAAATTAGCATAATTGTATATTCTAGTGATATTGAAGAGTGCGGATTTTACTTTGCAAAAATTCTTCCTCTGCTGATGCTTGCATTGGAAAGACAGAACAACGGGCTAGAGAGGTCACACAAAAAACATATTCCCGAAGAACTCTGGCACACATTGCAGTGAATTCTCATTCAGCAGCACATCCATGATACTAAAGAAAACAGTTTCTGTTAAGTCCCTTGCCATTCTTTCTTTACAAAGGTTATTTGAACATGTTTTTTCTGAAAAATTTCCTTTTCAGGTCAAATGAATATAAAATTTAGTAACACAAAGACAATACTAAAATGTAATCTCTAGGCACAAACAGTACTGCTTCAACTGAGTATAATGGACATACTAGCCAGAGACAATGCTACCTAGCCAGAACAAACTACCTTCTTCAGCATGAGTACTGGAGCTTCTATCATATCTAAAAACGTCCTTTTTCCTACAAAGGTCCAGGCACCACCCTTTAAGAGGACAAAGGAGAGAGCTCTCCACTCTCCTCTGCTTTTCCTTCTCTTGCCAATAAACACAGAATGGGTGCTAACTAAATACTATTTTCTCTGTGGTCATGAACATTCCAAAACTCTATTAAAAGTTGGGGGAAGATGTAAAGCAATAGCACCTTTAAAAAAAAATTTAGAACAGACCTGGAAATGCTTTGATAGAGCACCAGATGTGCAGGGGAATTTCTAAACCTCCATATTGCAATATCTTGTTATCTTTATGTGAATCAATCATGGTGATTATCACCTCCAAACAAGCACTACCATAACCACTAATATTCACAATAATTAAAATACTCCCTATATGCAATTTAAAAGTGAATTTTCAGTAGGAATATAAAACAAAATAGGACCACTTCTAAACTCTAAGTTAAAATTGCAGTTTGCCTTATGAACAGGAATGAGGAACTATATCAGAACTACAATGGAATGTGAAATAGAATAAATTAAGTCCAGAATGGACCAAGTATATTAGTATAAAAACGGTTGTGGAGAGAAAAAAAAATCTTTGCCTTGACAAGACCTTTATAACTTGCACTGTCAGACAGCTCCAGAGGAAATGATAAGAAACCTGGAGTCTCCAAATAGAGCATTTCTGGGCACAAGTATAGAACACTTCTAATTTGCCGGTTCATCATGCAAATACATGTAGCATACTTGCAAGCATATATGCTCTGTACTGTTTGAATAGTGTTAAGACATTCTGTATCATTTCCATATCAAAAATATTTTGCTGTAACACATATGAGTCCACTGAAGAAACACAATTTACAAAATCTCATTCTTTTTGCTCCTTCAAAAAACACTCCATTAAAAGAGTTCAGGTGGTATTACACTCAACTCAGAATATTAACTTTGGTATTTTCTCTTTCTTACCAAATATCAATCTTCTCTGCATAAATAACTCTCTGTGTAAATATTTTAGTATGCTACTCTAGGATAATACTTTAGTTTAACATCCACTGATTTGTGGGATTAGAATACAAACAGCCTACAACTTACATGTGAAACATAATCAGTCCTTATCTCACCTTCAGCCTTGACATGATCCAATAAACGCTGATCCAGATGCATTCTACTGCTGTTTTCTTCTTCCCCAGAAGGCACTCCTGTGTTTACCACTCTCGCTTTTTTTTCAGGTTCATCACTGACCTTGAAGCCATCAGTAGCTGCTTCAGTCACTATGATTTCTGCATCAGCTACCATAGCAGATACTCTCTTGTCCTCTGGAGTTTTAAGCTTTTTAGATCGAGATCTGGTGTGCTGGAAGCTGTTATAGGAGATATTGCTGTCAGAGTAGAAAGTCTGTCTTGGATAAGATAAAACATCTACCAATATATGTCCCTTTCACCTGCTTAAAGTGGTAAAAAACTGACAATTTTTCATCTTTTTGTGTTGAGATAGTGCTACAATTTATTAAGTGATAGATTAACGATTGGATTTAACCTTCTAATCTTTTATCAGCATTCTATGGCAAAGCTGTTTAACTCTAAAAGTAAAACAGTCTTTAAGTAACTATTACTTAACTAGCACACAAACTAGCTGTTTAATAAATCATTCTTTTGAACCCAAAAAACAACTACCTTTATAAGAGTAATGAAGACAAAATTCTCTCAGTAGCAGTAAAATCAGGTGGTATTTCCAAACCCTAGCGCTAATAAAACATTAGTGTGAATACCCTCATAAAAGCTGATCTGTTTGGAAGTTTTTTAATGAGTTTTAACACAACCAACAAGCATCTGAAAAAGGTAAAAATTATGATCACCAAATATTTTGAAAGGCTACAATATCAAGCAATATATATAATTATTCTGCATTAAAAAAAAAAGAGTTTCAATTCAAGATTCAGCATAACTTTTTCCCCCCTCAGAAGTAAGGGAAAAGCTTAAGGTAGGAGAAATGGCAAACCCATTAGAAATAGGTTCATAATTTACATTCCCAGAATAAATATAATAGGAAATTGGTTCAGTTTCAAACTCAACTATGTGACACAAGAGGAGATTTTAATGTCATCATACAGCAGGTTTCAAAGCTGGTAACACATTAGAGATAAAAGCACAACTATTGCAGGTGAATTTTACAAAGTTTTAAGCGAGTTTTACAAAGGTCTTGCATCTGAGATTCTACACATCTCCAGAAAAACATTTTGTTACTCCTTACATTTTATTCTGTGTCTACAAATATGTATCTTTCAACACAATCTTTATAAAATAGTAATTTCCAGAAAATTTGCCAAAGTATGAGACAACTATCAGTTCACATTGAAAATAACAGAAAGTATTATTACTATTTACACGCAGCCATTAGATGTTTTACAGCAGCAACGGATTTCAGCCATAAATGTCAGAGTTAAGCTCTCCCTGTCGTTATATTCATGAAGATTCCGATAGGTGGTATTTTTATTTTCAGTTTGCTGGAAGTTGTACTATTCCCATAATCAAAATGATAATTTCAACTGACACATTACTCTAGAAACGAAGCTGAATAAACATTTTATCCTCCTTTGAAACGTGCACTGTTACCATGCCTGAACAAAAGCCGACTCAAAATTTAAACAGTGCTGGAATTGTGTTTATTAGCTTAGCAAAGTGCATAAATCAGCCCATGTGTTTCTGTGATAAAACTTTCAACACAATTATTAGGAAGTGTTTTTACTCAGAACCAGCTACCCATAAGGGTACTACCAAAAGAATCACTGCTGCTCCAAGCGGGAATTTGCATTTACACTATACAACAGATACAAGGAAACCTATGACAGGGAAAAATGGCATTCACCTAGTTAAACAACAGAATCACCCTCTCTGCGAGTCCAGGTTAGCATTATACATGTACTAACAAACTGGCTGTTCAGCTGCTTCATTGGTTGTCTTCAAGAAGTCATTCTACCTCATAAACTACCTTTACCCAGAACAAACTCGGTGTTACATTTTCAGTAACAATGTTCCACTACAGTGCCAGTTGGTGCTTTACTTTACAGATTGACTCTCCTATCCTTTCCTCAAAAAATATATTAACTTACAAAGAAAATGAGGAAGTTCGGTTTAAGACCAAGTTGAAAAAGCCACTACACTGTAAAATTATTCAAAGAAGGAAGAATTATCTTTAAAAAGTCAGTATTATCTCCAACTCAAAAAACTGCACTACACAGCTAAGTAGATACCAATGAAACTGCCCACATTTGGCTAGAAATTAAGTAGATCTTTGTTAGATAATGAAGAAGAAAATCCATAAAGATCCTGTTAAGTAAGACGGGAAAGCACAACTGCACAAAAAATGTCTGTGCAATGCAAACAAAAACCGTAATGCATCTCAAGAAAATAGTTACGAAACTGCTTTAATAGGTCAAAGCTTTTATAGCTTCAGTGACAAGCTAAGAAACTTTATTCTCCTAATTTTCTTAGTGGTGTCAGCACCACCGACTGAGATTTAGCCCTTATTATCATCTGCCACTGACCTGTGGTAGCCAAAGACAGGTTTTGGCTGCAGCACTGCAAGAGTGCGACAAATAGGCAGTGGTACTTCCTTGAAGTTAAATGGCAGTGAGGGCTAAGACTATTACTAGAGACTTCAAACAGCTGGTGGGATTGTGTCACAGCTTTATGACAAGTTTTTCCTGTTTAACCTTTACCTCAGCTCTTAGGAGTCTTCTCACTTGCTTTTTGGTTGCAGTGATCACTAGAAACAATGGCAACTATCCACACCTTGAAAATTTTACTGGAATAACCTTTACTAAAGAGAGATTTTCAGTGCAACACTTGAATGCATTTTGATGTTCTCCATAATCATTAATCATAATCTCCATCATCTTTTTTAGGTATACACAAAATTTATAAGTGAATTTTTCACGGTCACTCTGAAAAAAGACTAGCTTGTCCCAAAGTTCATCTTAATACAGGAAACGGAAAAAACAGTTTAATCTAAAGGAAATTAATTAAAAGAAAACGTGTGACATGGTTTAAGCCCAGCTGGGAGTCAAAATCCATGCAGCCATTCCCAGCCCTCCAGCCCCTCCAGTGAGAGAGAGAGAGAGAGAGAGAAGACAGACATTATGGGTTGAGATAACTATTTACTGGAAACATCAAAGAGAGAAGAAAATTAACAGTAACAGCAACACTACTAGTAACAACAGTTTATATAAGCGGGTGACTTCACACAAAATGCCCATTGAGTCCAATCAAGCCAGAGGCTTTCCGAGACAAAAGGACATTATGGTCCCCAGGCCCTGGGCGCACACCACATCCCTTCCTTCTCAGAAGTGAGAATCCCTTACTTCTGTCCCCAGGCAGTGATGTGTGTGGTAAAGAACAATGCAGGCACACCCACACAGCTCCAAGCCCCATCCCCTCACTGCTACTATGAGGAAATAAAATCTGTTCTGGCCAAAACTAAGACAATATCAGAGCAAGCAGCCAAAACGAAACAAAAAGGACATTGGCATCATATTAAACACAATTAAATCGACTGTAAAGAAACATAAATACCTCTTGGGAAAGTTCTGTATTTTCCTTCTTCTCTGTAGCCAGATCTTTACTTCAGGTGTTGATTCAGGAGTTGGTTTTGTATGATCAATGGTATACAAATCCTTGCCCTGTTTCCACAGCTGGTATCTGTCTGGTTGAAACTTCCTCACAAAGACATCCATGGATATTGATACCATGTCTCTCCTACAAGTGCACTGCAAGATAAGAGAGGAATTTGTAAGTGACAAGTACTGGAATGTGCCACAGTTTGCAGTTAGAAGTCCAGAACAAAAATCCCACATTTAAAAACCAATTCTACTTTGATCACTATTTTCCTTTTTCCCTTTTCCTCAATTTTCAAGAGGAAAGGATTATACAAGAGAAAACACTATCTGAACAAATGTGTCAAACTAGGATTCCCAAAAGTACTTAAGGACACTCCATTGCTTCATTAACTCCTAGGGGTTAACACCAGAAAGAAACTATAGCATTTCTTTCTGCTCTATTAGCTGGTTTTGATAATTTTAAGCAAACTACCATGCTGAATCCAGAGACTGCACATATCTTATGTGACATCACAAGTTTACTTTTAAAAATAACTCATGTAGTATCCTGTTGACCCAAGGTCTTTACAGGCATTTACAGCCCCAGCACTTAACTCTTCAAAACAGAAGTGCATACAAGCACCACATCAAGTTACCGTTTTGCCCATTTTTTTTCTACAAAGAGTAAAAAGGAAGCAAGAGAGAAGAGTATTATGTCTAAGGTCTGGAAGGGTTTGCTAAATCCAAGTAATCCAATCCACGGTACAGAGCAGATCCTAAAATCTCATGTAATACTTTCCTCATCAACTTTAATCTAATCCCTGATTTTAGTCCCCCAAAGAACTTCTGCATTGTTTTTCTTATGCATCTGAGTGGAATATTTTAGACTGTAATATTTGAATAGAATCTTAATGGTTATGAAAATGCAAAAGGAGCCTCCACTTGAAATACTGTAGATGCTGAGTCAATTTTCTGACTAAAGTCATTGTATCCAGTACTCAAAAAATACTTAACAGTGGGAGACTCCATTAAGTAAATCAGTATGTCTACAGCACACAAACTACCATTGTAGGTTAATCCTGGCTGACTGCCAGGTGTCCATCAACCTGCTCTCCCATTTCCCCTCCTCAGCAGGACAGGGGGAGAAAATAAGACAAAAAATGTCACAGGTCGAGATAAGGACAGGCAGATCACTGACCAATTACCATCTTTGACTTCTCTTGAGGAAATTATATTAATTTTATGCCAATTAATAAGAGATTATGATAGTGAGAAATGAGAACAAAACTAAAATCAGCTTCCCTCACACCCATTTTGCAGGCTTTACTTCACTCCTGACTGGTGTCTGCAAGGATGTTTCTCCCACATTTTCCTCACTCCTGTCCCTCACAGCTGCTGCAGAGTGGTTTTCATTCTTTCTAAATTTACCATCACATGAGTGCCAGCAGATTCGCCAACAGGCTCAGCTTTGGGCAGCAGCACAGTCATTTTAGAGTCAGTTAGATTTGGCTCTGTCCAATGAGTGGACTGCTCCTGATCTGTTCTGGTATTAGCCACTGCTGAAGCAACCCTACACTACCAAAACCTCGCTGCGAACACCTTAGCAGTTTTTTTTTCAAATTGAAAGCAAATTGATTGGCTAAAACATAGTCTTACAAGAAAAAACTTTGAAAGAACTTCGCTAAAGCTAAATAACTCTCTTAAAGCACAAAACTGAGACAGTATTTTCTTTCAGGTAAGAAAAGATGTACAGAAAAACCTGGTAAATGCATGGCCTGGCTTTATGGTTTACTACAACTAGTTTTATTACATTTTTTTAAAAGAAGCTGAAACACACAAAAGACTAAATGCAACTTTCCTACTAGCTAGGTTTCTGTGCACCAAGTGCAAATTTCTTTATCTACTATTTCCATCTATCATTTCTAGTTCACCCTTCTTCCTCTTGAAATTCATAAGACATATAATGAAAAAGCATCTGAGATGTATTAAAAACGCTTCCTTTCCTGTCAATATGTCAACATATGCTGCATATTCACAACACTGCCATCTAATGGAGGATGAAATGGAGAGAAGGAAAAAAAATTCAACACAAAAATTGTGATTTTATGCAGCTGCCTTTAATTACAGTTTTTATCCAAAATACCATCTGAATGCTCCCTTTTCAAACAACATGCATATACACACTTATACACACACTCTGTAAAAAACTCAAACAAATTTGAAATAGTATGTTTCATTCAGCGAGTCCTTGATTGGTCACAATGAACAGTAAAAAAAAGCAATGAAGACCCTTCTGTATACTGGGAAAGTGCATAGAAATCCACAGTAATATTTTTAACTTTTAAAATTTGTAAAATAAAGACAAACAACAGTGGATCTTCTCTCCCTTTAACACACAAAATCTTTTCACATTTGAGCCCTGTTGCAACAGAGCAATAAGAAATGATGGTAAAAGCCAAAATTTTGCTGTTAAACATGAAGACTTCCAGTGCGTTGAGAGAAAATAATTATTTAAGTAAGCACTGAAGCATTATGGAAGAAAATACATGAAGAAATAAAATGTATTCTATGATGGAATGATAATAAAAGACTCAAAATAAATCACATCTAAATGGGACACAATTTCTGTCTTTCAGTAATCTTTGATCAGTTTTCATTTCATTGTAATAGAACTACTGCAAAAGAATTAACAAACTCAGGCAGGTATTAGAAATACAGGACAATTTTTTTGAAGTTTTCATACTTTTAAAATACACTTTTGAGTAAAAAGTAATGGAGTAACATCGTGTTCAACAGTATCACTACCCAAAAAAACAGAAGACAGGCTTCTAAGCACTGAAGGGTGGAAATACTTGGAATTATCATATGAGATGACATGAGCATGTATGTTCTGAAAAGAATTTCTACTCATATTTCCTCGAATGATTCTAGAAAAAAAACCACACAAACACAAAAACTGTTGCTTTGATAAATAATCTGGAAGACCTTTCATTCTTCTACGTGGTGGTGGTGATGGATTGTACTGTTTTTAATTAATTTCTCATTTGACTGGCTTGTAGCTGGGCGTTATGTCGCTTCCTGCTCCTAACTTGAAAAAGTGACTGAAAGATTCTCTCTAAAACAAAACTAAAAGTGATTCTGTTGAAGAACGCTCCCGGGACAAACACAAAACAGTCATGTCCCTGTCTACTAAAGTACTCAGTGAATAATTTTTTTTTAAAAAAAACCTGTATTATTTTTTAAAGTAAATGCAAAATCAAAGCAGGTTGGACTACCATGTAAAAGGCAGCTGATGTTGCCATAGATAAATGTCACAACCTTTGTACTCTGGAAACAATTACTTTTTACACACAATACAATTACTTTGATACTTATTCTTCAATCAGAGACTAGTATGACAACCAAAACACTTATGAGAATGAAACTCTACAATTCTTGCTATTAAATTCTTACTATTAACATCATCAGTGATACCACCACTATGATTATTATTTATCCTGCCATATATATACAACTTGAAGGTAAGAAATTAAACTAAAATTTATTCGTAAGGGCAAATCTTTACAGAATTAACTGGATGAAAAAAGTTTTAGCAACTTTAACTAATTGGCATAAATATATGTGAGATATATTTGTGATAGGAGAAAATAACCTAGGAGAGATATACGCAGCCAAAAGAATTTTTTCAAACACATGCTATTTGTGAATGGAAAAGAGAAAAATTATTTTTAGTTTAAAAATAAATTTTAATTTCAATTTTGTCAATTTTGGACTCTGATTCAGGAAAATATAAAAGAATATACAACAAGCTTCTAGACTCATACATATTAAACACACATTTAAGCACATTCTAAAATACCTGAAGTACCTAAGAACAGTTTTTATAAAACATTTTTTATATCATTAGGAGCCGATGCATGACTTACAGGTTTTTCTAGCTTTTCATCATTAATCATTAATATTAATATTTAATGATGAAAAGCTCTTTCATCAAATGAATTACCGTATTTTTAAAACTAACATAAAATCATCTGCCGGGAATATGATATTTTGCTGCAACAGAAAGCAAATAGATGGTTTATTATTTAACTAGAAGTAGAGCAGTAGTATTTCTTAGAACCATAGTTTTAAGCACGGAAATCTATGTCCAGAGTCTTTGTGATTTGCACTTTCATCTTTTAGTTCAATGAAGTATACCTCTGACGTATCTGGTAAGATATGAACTGATGTCTTTTTGTTCACAAAAGCCTTTTCCCTGACAAAACATTAGCTGTTATACTACTTAGTGTGTTAAAATGTTTAACACACTAAGCTTTAAATATCTGAAGGATTTTGCACTAAGTACTGGATTTTGTTAATTAAAATGTGATTTTCACTATATCTGAAATCTATTTTAGTTAAAAATCTTCCAAAGGTTTAATTTGAAGAAGAATAGTAGTACTTCATTAGGCTATCTTTTTTTCCTTCACTTACATAACCATTTCAGAAAGAACGCCTCATCTAATTCACATTGCAACTGCACAATGCAGGTAAGCTACACACCTGTGGGACATCATGTGGAGCCTAACAGTCATGGGAAACCATGGAAAATTATCTTCTTTGTAACGAGAGAATGGATTTTTACAAAACAGTTATGAAAGCAACAAACTAGCAGGATAAGGCAAGCATTAGGCTGGTAACCTTCTTTACATTATGTAAATCTTAATCTACAAAGCATGCCCTAAAATTATTTAATCAAGCTATTTTTCAGTGATACTCCCCCTAACTGCTTATGACAACTAAAGCTTTCTTCAGAGAACAGTGGCAATGATGTATTTATTGCAGACAAACATTTTAAATAATTTAGATTCTTCTTACCAGCTTCCACTACACACAATAGATTATTTCATGCACTATATCCCACTCTTGCAATACTTTAAATGAACCATGTCCAAGCAATGTAAAAAATGCATTTTGATAAAAAACATTTTAAAGGTGCTGTGACTGGAACTGCTTCCTGTGGACTGCCTGTAGAAGTGCTTGATAGGTACTGTTTGCTAGGAGGACAGGATTTAATAAATCCTGGTAACGGTAACTGTCCTTTGCTATGGAATCAGGCTGTGATGTATTTTCACACTAACCTTCTGGCAACTCGTAAGCAGCGTTGCAGAAACCTTTGGTAGCAGTTAGCCATCTGTACAAGCATTGAGAAAGCAAGCTTTCTCAAAAAAGCAAGGTTTGGTAAATCATAGACAGCACACTCTTTTCTCTGACACATCCAGTCATACACAACAAAATTACAAATGCAAAACACCACTCTTTAAGGTCCTTTTCATATAACAGAAAAAAAATTCCTATTAAATTCATTATTTGTATTCATATATGCATAAGCAAACTGTCTGCATTATTTTTTTAATAGTTCAATATTAAATAGTGCCTTACAAAATATCTGGCTTTTTTTCCTCAATTCCTGTTTCTAATTTATTTTACACTTACACACAATGCCACTTACATTTTCCTACAAAAAAAGACACAGTTTGTATTATGTTTAGAATTGATTCCATCAGCATCAGTTGCCATTGCAAAAATGCGGTCATTTTCCTCCCACTGCTCTGAAAGCTGGACAACAGAAACAGTGTGACAAGACACAACTAAAGGAACCCCATATTTTCTTAAATATTCCACCTCACAGCCCTTCTTCCTCTTTATCCTTTAGTGGTATCTTTAAGTCACGATTAAAGTCCCTATTAACATTTTTTTCTTTATTCTGATTTCAGTCTGTATTTCTGAATCCTTCTCCTCTTTCGCTCACATTCACTTCTCTGTCCATCCCTGATGCCTATTCAACAGAAACTCCTTTCCTGGAGCCTTTACCTCCCTGCTGTGTGTCAACTGCTCTAGCTTTCTGTTCTTTCCCTTCTTAGGACCTCTGGACTTCACTTCCTCAGATCCATAAAATGACAGCTTCTATCCCATATCTTGAACTGCCTACCAATTCCTGTATTTTAAAATGGAATGATTCTGAACTTGTAAAATTAGAATTTATTTTAAAGAAATTAATCTCCATCTGCAGCAGACCAGAATTAACCAATTCTGTAATAGCTCCTAAAGTAAGAAAACAGTCTGTGCAATAACATGTGTGTATATATATTTAAATGTATATATATAGAATTAAAACAATAACTTGTAGTTGTGCAATACCTAGTACTGACACTCACCATGTCACTTATCTTGTTCATACAAACATTACAGTCATTATCATGGATTTACTAACTGAAAGTTTACTATTATCCAGCATAAAAAAGGAATTCACAAATGACCCAAGTACAGCAATTCCGATAAACTGCATTATTCTTAGCTCACTAACTACAGCAAAGGGAGAGCTATAACATATTGTAGGGTAAGAAGACAATGTAACAGCACACCTAGTAAGGAAACATTCCTTCTCTATTCTCCAGAATCAAAACAAAATCAATAGGATATCAATTTTAAAATTCCACTCTAAACATATCACCCGGGGAAAACCTCAAATTAGAACCCGACATATTGCAGATTAACGGGGAAGTTATACACCTGGTATGAGTAAACGGGCTGAGGAATAGGAAATTTTCTTTTATTGTGGGCAGCTATTTAACAGTTAAAATCAACTTTTACTCCATTGGATTATTTAAGGCCATTTTCTGGCACAATTAGTATGCGTATTACAACTAACATTGCCAGTTAGTATTATACAGCAACCCAAATTCTTGTCAGGACTTTCAGATGTTTTTTTAAATTCAGGTTTGGGTTTAACAATAATTGAAGATTCATGGCAACATAACCAGACGAGTAAATGGAATCTTTTTCCCACACAACTCAAATTTTTAGAGACCTCCAAGTCTAGTTGCCATTATTAAAAACTATGGTTGCATCTACATACGGTAATGTTGACAGACTGATCATGCTGAAAATTAAATACTATTCCGGTATAAACCTTTGAACTGTTGGATAATCCTCACTGCTGTGTCTTAAACACAGAACAGAAAATGGAGTAGCAACTTGTCCCTACATCAATAAAATTATAAATTACTTCTTGAAGTTCAGAAAATACTTTTTTCTAAGTATTTTGAAGATGTTCTAAAATTTCATTTCACATTTTTCTCAGGTTTCACATTTTAGCATCTAGTTCATTGTATTAATGGATGCTAAAGCCAGAAAATTAGTATCATCAACGGTAAATCACAACACATAATGACTTCATAATGACTTCTGTCTGGGGGAAGATGAAGAATGCAATGAAATTACAATCAGAGGGAAAAGTTCTGGCCAAGTCTCATGTGAAGCATGTAAAACTCCATCATATTCATTAAGTTTCTCTAAGGCATATGATAAATTCTTACAAAACCCTGGCTAATTTTTTTCAAGACTTAGACACCCAAAATTCATCACTCATGTGTATCTTGTAGCTTCTGTAAATGCTGGGTCAAACAGCAGGATGAATTAACCAGTGTTCTTTGTACATCACTAATCTCATTGCTTCAGATAGTAAGCATTATTCATAACTGAAAATTCACAGATGATAAGACTACAAAAATTAAGACCAAACAGATTCATTCTAGATTCTCAATCTACTGAATTTTTTTTTTTGGCCAAAATTACTCTTCCAGCAAGTTTAAGGCACCTCATTTGTACTTTCATTCAGCCAAGTAGAACAATATTTAGAAAACATATATACCTTCCAATAAACAATGAAAAAACTTTTAGTTTTATACAACATCTTTCCAAGAATTTCAGAATGCTTTGCAAATATTTGTGTCTCTTCTTCATAACACAGAAGAAGAAACTAGACCAAGGGAAGGCTTATTGGCAAGTCATAGTCAGAACTGACACTGGAATATATTTGACTTTCAGTTTCCTGCTCCAGAGATAAGTCCTGATTTCTAAACTGAAAAGAGGAAAAGATAATAATTTCTTCTGTTCTTAAAATATTTTTTTCAAGACTCTCCTACTATTCAAATTCTATTACAGAGCAAGAAAAAGAACAGCAGAAAAATATTTGTGGAAAAGAAATTATGGGGTCCTACCATGTATTTTAAAAGTAAATAAAACATCACAAATTTTTAATAATTTGCAGCTATTTATGTAGCTTGCCCCTTAACAAAAGAGAGAAAGGAAAGAAACTAGCTGTGTAATGTTCTACCAAACATTATGTTATATTTAAATCTAAACTAAAGTAAGCAAAGAAGCACTGTGATATTAAAAAAACCCCAAACAAAATTTAAACAAAACCAAAAAAACAAAACAAAAAAAAAAACCAACCAACCAAAAACTATCCAAAAAAAAGTAGAAAAAAACCAAAACAAAACAAAACAAAACAAAAACCAAACATCCCCCAAAATCCCATACCTCCAACCATCAAAAAAAGAGGCAAACTTGCCAGAAACAATGCAAAAAAAAGCATCCATTTCAGAGGAACTTCAAAAGCAAGAGTTTCTGTCAGTGTCAAGTATATTATGTGGCTGAGGACAGTACTGTGTTGAGGCTGTTTTGAGACACCAGGAAGAGAGGCTTTGTAACACAGCCTGTTGAGGGTTGAGGTGGCAGTAGAGGAAGAGAAAGTAGCACAAAATGTCAGTAAGACAGAAACTGCAGAACCCTCTACAATATTTTCCTCTAATAAATAAAACCTGCTTGTAAATCTCGTTTTTCCAGTGAAGACACTGACACGCTCTTGCTCTAAGTCATCTTGCAGGCCTATGAACTAAGCTCCTCAAATGTTCCTATCAGGGTACTGAAGTGGCAAGCTGAGCACAAAAACTGTAACAACATTTAAGAATGAAATCTACTCACAACAAAACTATAATGGCTACTATCCTGGAACTCTAGGCCCAGCTATTAGAGCTGCTCAAATATATAACTTGCAAAAATAGGAATCAAAGAACTGAAACCAGAGCATTAAATATTTCACCTACCACAAAGAGAAAAGAGTAACTGAACCAAACAAAAATTCATTCAATCAAGTATGCATTCAAAATAGAGTGAAACTACCCCTAGACATTTCTGGAAGAAGTGGAGTATGTTTCTGTTGACTAAAGCTCTCAAACAAAAAAACAGACTCACTGATGGGAAGCAAAGTACCTTTTAGCAAGCCCTGGGTTATCAACAAACGCATCATTGTCACTAAAGATCCTAGAGAAACATCTGCCAATAGTCATGGAAAGTTGAACTCGTTCCTAGAAAATATTAGTTTCCAACCAACAAATATGATAGACAAAAAGAAAAGCTCAATGTAAATTGAGATTGCATTCAATTTAAACGCTAATGAAAAAAATGACAGACCATTCACAGCAACAGAATTTCTTTTCACTCAAGCACAGAAAGAAAAAAAGGAAAAATTATATTGACAATGCAGGCTTTTCCCTTCCCTCCTTTTTGTCAAATTTTTTTTTTTTTTAAATCGCTCGCTCTGACTTCTTATCATAAAGCTTTCATGAAAATGTTTTTAAGTCCTCCTGATTATTATTAACTGTCACTAAGCTACTGTTGTGCTGCATGCTACCTGGAGTCCTATCATCTTTAACATTAAATCTTTATTGCAAAAGATGTGCTTTAATTTTAAATGAGCTAAGACAAATTTGCTGCTTTAATGTAAAGTTCCGCCGGACACAGGACACAACCTTTATCAATGGTTAGCTAGTAGGTTAAAAATGCCTTGTCTTAAATAGGATTTACATTTAAATGGACAAATTGTGGTACTTCTTACCACAAAATGCATAATTTTCTCAGTGAAGAGAGACTCACTCATCAAAAGATTGCATTTTCAATATGCATATATTTATATATCTATACTTATCTATATAAAATATATTAGAGAGCAATGACATACTAGTGCAATTGCTGTTTCACCCTGCAGAGAAGATGACTGAACCCAAACTCCTCCACCATTTTCCCTTTGAAAAGAATGAAAATTAGGTTATACATTCTTCTTTCCTCTGGTCTCCTTGGAAGGAAAAGATAGTTCTTCCCCCTTTATTGTACCTTTTAATCTAGACACTCTTATTACTGCTTTATCACTTGTGTTTTTCAAAAC
>VZTF01005464.1:79339-93822 GCA_013397755.1 Cnemophilus loriae | reverse complement strand
TGAGCTGCCAGTCCGCGTCTCACACACACACATAGTCACTGGTCCCCAAGCGCCCCCCGCAATCTACTTACTGTCCCCTTTTCGATTGCGGGCCGCATGCACCGGATTGTGGGCTACTCCACCAATTAAGGGGAGCCCAGGCGCCTTCCTTCTTCCTCCTTCTTCAGTTTTGTATTGTGGGTCCCTTCTTGTTCTTCGGGGTGATTGCCTGCAGTCGGTCGGCGAGGCCCAGAGGGGCCCAGTCGAGCCGCCAAAAATTCGGTGGGTACGTGCCTCTCTTCCAAGACCCTCCAGGTCCGTCGAGGCGAGGCAACCTATCCCGGACAAGCCACCAGATTGTGAAGTACGAGGCTTCACTATGTAAAATTTAAAGATTTATTAACTTAAAATAACAATAGGGGACACCCACAATACAAAGGCAGCGCTGGGTGCGAGGCTAGTCTGGCCAGACGCACACTGCTTGGGGCCTGTGCAGCTTCTTTTATACCCTAGGGATGTCAATCAGGGTTCTGGATACATTCCGTTCAATCCTGGGCTTGATATTCCTGGCCCGCCTTCATATCTGCCCACTTCGGGCCGATCTTACTGGGCCCTGCCCATTGGGGCATGCTCCGTGTTGAGATCAGGAGGGGCCCTCCCCTGACTGACACCCTGATTGACATCTCCTGGGGAATTTTCTGGAAGCCCCGGCCAGCCTCGCTTGTCGGCCATTTTACCCATACTCCTTATAATAGAAATTATTATTATTGAATAATGTTCAACTGTAACAAGGGAGTGACAATCATAATTGGGGATTTACAAAAAGGAAAACATTTCAACGAGAACCAGAACATTACAACTTAACTATAACTTGTGGAATTTACAAAGAACAAGAACATTACGACATATAACTTAACTATAACTATAACTTGTGGCATNAAACCCCAGTAAAGGTGTTCAGCACACACAGAGCTCTCACCCAACAGGTGTCCCTACAGGGGAGAAGGCAGGTTCAGCCTGTGGACTGACCCCAGCAGTTACAGTGGAATCTTCCCTAACTTCTCTGATTCTTGACTTATTTTCCTACTATGTATTCATATTTGGGTGGAGTTTGAGTGACTCAGGTCATACATACCCTTGTTACTGATGGTGTAAATTTCTCTCACCTGGCTCTCGGACAGTCACCACAGAGCAGCTGCCCAGTGAGGGGTGGTCAGACCCTGGGGTGGGTAATGCTGGGATGGAGGGGTATGTTAATATCACAGTTAGGTTATAATGAACCCAGTTCATCCAAGGAGAGCGATTCCACCCCAGCTGCTGGCTTAGTAGCAGGAAATCTCCTCCTGTCTCCCCTGGCTGACAGGTGCTATGGGGTTTATCAGCTGCAAAGAAGTATCGAATTCCTCTCTCTGTGAGGATTCCAACAGAGCCGGGCCACCCACCCTCTGTTCCATCCCCCTTAGCAGGTGCTAAAATGCAGATTTTGGGTGTGGCAATCATTTTAGGATGGGTCTCGAGCATTCCAGCCGCATTCCATCCAGGGATAGCAGCTGCATTTTACCTTATAATTTCTGTACTGTTATAACTTCTGTTAAGATATAACTTATCAATTTCCTCTGATTTTACCCTCAGACATCTTTCCATGGTCAGTACTTCTGAAAATTTCTTGTGAGGAGTTGAGATTTGATTGAAGTGCACTGTACAAAACTAAGGGCTTGTTAGCCAACACGTCTAAAGAGTGGGCTAGCTGCTGGAGTTGAAGTGACTATAAAATAAAAGCACAAGAGCTCCCTGACAAGTGTTGGGTGTCTTTGTTCAACTGGATGAGAATTTATAATGAACGTCACAACCACTTCTAGTGGGTTGTGACACCTTCCCAGTGTTGGACTGGATGATCCTTAAAGGTCCCTTCCAGCCCAAAGTCTTATGTGGTTCTGTGATTTTGTGAGCTAGAAATGTGCACAGAAAGTGGAAAGAATGGGTTATAACTCAGCAAGTCAAAAGTATTCACACTCCTAAGACTTTATTCCATTTTTCTGTCCTTTATTTCTGCTACTGCTCTTCTCCACCCTCTCTGCACAGAAAAAAAGTCAAACTGTAATTGTGTCATAGAGGAAATGCAATGAAGATTTAAAATCTGCACATTGTGGATATTTTTTTTCAGTTTAACCGTGAAAGGAGATATGTACAGTAACATAGAAATATGCATTTTAAAATCATGCAGTGCACATACTGTCATGTATTAAGCTATAGAAATGCTTGTTATACATGTGAAATACATGTTAAATATATACTAGTGTATGGAAGGATGGAAACCTTGCCTGCTCTTTGTTCTGGAGTTCTTTAAGGACACGAGGATTCTTCCACAAGGCGTATTTGTTGTGCCCTTGGCATTGCCGTACTCACCTGTCAGTGCTACAGATTTAGCAAATCTTTCACTCCTGATGAAAGCATTCCTCTTCACAGGAGCTATCAGACATAAACCGCACGAAGTGTGTGGGGTAGACCAAAAACAAAAACAAAAATTGAAAAAGCAGTTCAGAAATGCAGTGAAAATTAGAAAAGGCACTCTGCTTGGCAGAGCTGCACCTTGGCTTTTTCATGTTCTATTTTAACATTTTGACATCCCATCCCAGGCACCCTGATTTATGTGAAGCAAATCAGTAAATGTTTGCTAGTTCCCTATTTCCCTGCCAAAACATAGGAAACAATAAAGATGAGTACGTGCATTTAGCTCAGCTATTGTTTGCCTCAACAGTCTTCTTTTTGTTTCTCTTATTTTTGCAGAAAGCGTTCTTTATTCAGGAAAAAAAATTGTATCCTGAAACAATAGTTCACTTATTTTTTTCTGTTTTCCAGATGTGTTTTCAGGTTTATTATGTGGAGACTGCCAACTGTGTGTGTTCATGCAAGGTGTTATCAAAAAGGCTTACTAAGATTATTTTTATTAATAATTCTATTTGAAAGAAATTAGAATCCATCTATACGAGCGTGGGGTTTTTTTCCCCATCTCTCCTACTCATTAGACATTTTGTAAAAATGTTTTTGCAGTTACCCAGGGTTGCAGATTCTATGCAGCACAGCTGCTAAATATCAAGGGGCACATGAAGTCATGTTGATCTAATGAGAATGGTGCTGCAAAGGCTACAACAGAAAAGCTCACGAAGTAATAAAGCCCCTAATTATCAGTATCTCCAAAATGCATTGTTAAAAGTTTTCTTCCGATATTTTGTATTTGTACAAAACTAACCCCAAAGAAAATGCTTCTCCTGCTTGTACCTCCTGGTGGCTAATTTTGAAATGCATAACTTAGCAGATTCTGCCTCAAATGGCAAACTAAATTAAGACTCTGACTCAGGAAAACAAATTTGCATATGTTTAATACTATGGAAAAGAGGAAACTGTTTAGTCTTGTGGGTTCAGTTGAGTGGATGGAGTCAGGAGAAGCAATTACTTAGTAGCTGAAGTTCTTTAATTTGCAATAGCTTGAAATTCTGGTTTAAAAGCTCCTGAGGGTGTACAAGTTTAGGACTTTTTTTAAAATTTTTTTTTTTTTTTTTTTTCCCAATTCAAAACAAAGCAGACTGTCCAACTGTAAATGGGGGGGAAAAACCCAAACAAATTCAATGTGTTTTCCCTTGCCAATTATTTTGCAATTTTTAGAACAGTTTACATTTACACTCAATTTTAATAGCATCCTTTGAGTCCCTATTATTAAAGACCATGAAGTTTTCAGAATCCCATGACTGACGCTGGTTCTTCATTCCATGCCATCAGGATAACAGATGCTTTAATTCCATACATGTGTTAAATAGGAAACAAAGAGAGAAGAATTGACACGATCTAGTTACGCTCTTTTTATATCACTCATTTTTATTATTTTTTCCCTTCCTTAATGACTTGCATCATTTTTCTCTCCACTATCACGGGTCTCTTAGGCAATACAGCATTAAGCTGAAGTTTGATGGTGGCTGAACAGAGGGGTTGAAGTGTCGTCCTGGTGACAGATAAGAGACAGAGGAGCAACGTAGAAGAAAAATAATCTTATTTTTATTGTGTGGCAGTGAAATTTATACTGAAGTCTTTTAATAAAATCTCGTTTGAGTCAAAGCAGTCACCAGAGACAATTAGCAGAGCGAGTCAGAGGGGAAATGAGTTGCAGAAATGCTGAGGGACTGAAAGAAAAGAATGTGGGAGTTAAAAATTTGGAAATCCCATTCATCAGCAGCTAAGCGAACTTACAGTATTTAGAGATTTGACATAAATACATGAAAGAGGATTTCAACACCTTCTGTCCCCTCCTCACCAACTTTCATGTTGCTGCCCAAATTTGCTTCCCATTCTTTTCTCAGGTGTTCCAAAGAAGCACCAACCCTCTTGCAGAGATGATTTTCCATGAAAAGCAGATTATCCAGGCAGGAACAGGTGGTTCTTGGTAATTACTGATGTAAAGTAAATAAGAGGGAAAACATAGCAGGATTAGCATTAAAGAATGCAGTTTCTTGGCAACTGAGTATAAAAAGCAGTTAGTAGAATACAATGGCACAACAAAAGCGCAAGGGACTGGGAAGCAGTGAGAGAATAATACAAGGTAGAAGCAGCAATAACAAGAAAATGAGGACAAGCTGGGGACAGTTATGAGGAGTGGGAGTGGTTCAGAGTTGCATGTGTGTGGCAGCTGGTGTCTGGTGTTAATTTCTTTCACAGCAACATCAGCGGTACCACTGCCTTATTCTGTGGGTTGCCAAAAAGACACTGAGTCGTAATTCTCTCTGCTATTCTTGGGTAGAAATTAGTGAAGTCCTTAAAACAGCTAGAAGCTGCCATTAGAAGTGAAATTCTAAAATTAATTTGCTGCCCTTGTATTCATACTTCCTAAAAGCTTTTACATGGCAGTGAGAGGGCAAGGGCGCTGAAGTATTAGATGCCATTTTTAAAAAACATATGTGAAAAAGCAGTTATAAAACACATGAAATGTCATGCTAAAACAGATCTCTGGAGTAGCAATGGGAAGAAAGACACACAGACCTTCTTGCTTGCCTCGAAGTAGACCGTTTATTGCAACAATTTGAACCCTTTTATGCCCTAAACTTAACCCAAAACGAGCATGCATTGGCTGCCTGCCAGAGCGATGTCCCCTCTCACATGTCCCTCCACCCAACCACCTTCTTGGTCACACAGTCACCACGTGTCTTGCCAGCCAATCACTGCCTCATGCACGAGGCGACCATTAACCCATTCTGTGTTCATCTGACCCGCAGCTGAACCCTTCCCAGACTGCTTTTTGGTGAACAGGAGTGAACAGAAATGAACAGGATTTAACAAAGGTGAAAAAGGCCCCTAAGGCCTTGCTTATTTCCTATGCTCTGATGCAGACAAAGGGAGGCAGCTGTTTGCCCAGTCAAGGTTGGCCAATGTGGGTGTAGGAATCGGGAATTCGCGGGCACCTTCCTGGCTCTGCCATATCAGTGACGTGCAGTGGTCACTCAGTGAATGCTGCTGTTGCCAACATATGCATAAAAAGCCCATAAATTTGTTGTAGATCATTTCTCAGGAGAGGCAAAATAATTTCATGGAATTAATTATTATGTGCAGATCTATTTTTTTTTCAGGTTTGGTATGAGTTAGTGACTGAGTAGCAAAACAGACTTGCAATTCCTTTATGAATCCCACAAGCTGGGCTTTTCATTTTCCCTTAAAGGCAGGGCAGCCGAATGAAACACTGAAATCTACTCAGTGTAAGCAAGTGTCGGAGGATAACAGGAAATTCATTTCTCCCTAAGGTTGTGTTGAAGGTCTTGACTACTCTTTTACAGAGTATCATCAGTATTAGTCCATCTTACTCTCTTTGGTCTTACACAACTACTGAAAGGATTGAGCTCTCACAAAGAAAACCCTCCATCTTCTGCATGAACATCAAACCTACTCAGAACTATGCACATCCAGATTTATTTTTGTTGGGGTTATGTCAGTCACTAACATCATTAATCATAATTTATTGAAAGGTGTCATGTGGCCAAGGGAAACAGGGACAGGAAACCAGAGAATTACTGCCTGGTAACCAGGTCTTTCAGGGTGACATGCAGTTTCTCTGCAAATGGCAAATTCAGTAGTATGTGCCTACAAAATCTTATCTATAACAAGCCTAGGAGTTTTCCTTCCCAGGAGAGATTTCGGAGGTGTAAATGAGGAGGCCACAGTTTGTAATTTTGCCCTATTACTATCTGATATTAATAGCAGTGGGGGTCTCTTAGCTCTGCCTTCTCATATTTGGTCTCCCTCATAGCAGCAGATGGGAGACAATTTCTGATATAGAAACAGATTGTCGCAGGAGTTTGGTCTGATTTGTAAGTCACTGATATTTTAGCTTTCCCTCAGCAGGAGTGGTGATTCCTAAACCCACCGTGGCTCTGTGCTTACTTGTTTTACTGTTATGAAGATGCTGATGTTGTGCCTGCACTGGAAGTGTGCTGCACATTCAGGGTAGGTGGACCAAAGAATCTGCTACAGTGACACAGAACTCTTCTCCTTGGGATAAAAAAAATTCATATTGGAAATCCTACTGCAGGTATCAGCAGGGGCCAGGGACTCTCTGTAAGAGATGGAGGTAATGGAGAAGGATCCAGAAACAGGACAACTTGGGCAGAGGAACCAAAACCCCAGATCCTGGAAAAGCCTGACTTCAACTGTCATTTAAAGAGCATTGTTGTATTATGAGAAAGTTTTAATACTAGTTCTCCGCACTTCTTCATCAAGTTAGTTTCATCATCTGTTGGACAAAAGTGATAAAAGGAGTGGAAAATGTAGGTCTGTTTCCTGTTATTTTTATTCCTTAGCAGTTTTAAATCTGATATATTTGCCCACTAGTTTCATTGTGTGTCTTCAACTGTTAGTCTTAGTCTGCTGCTTCAATGTATTTTATTGCCCATTATGTCTTTTCACTAATCATTAATAACTTTACAAAACTAACAGCAACTAATTAGCTCAAAGAGCCTTCAATCTTTATTTGAAGGCTATTTGTTACTCCAAAGCTCAGTTTGATCACCTGGGATCAACCCATTTCTTGCCTTTCCCTTAGAGAGAATCTTACAAAAGCAGTGATTCCATTAGAGTGAAGAACAATTAATACACTTAAAATCTGCCTGCCATGCAGGTTTTCCTCTAGAAATGACATGAGCAATGCTATCCTGGAGTATTTTAAGGATTTTCTTCTGAAATGATGCTTTTGACACTTAAGTCTTTCAGATTCTGCCCTCCAAAAGAGAACACTCTCCACTAAGCCAGAGCTTTCTACGGCCGTCCCTTGAGCACCGAGGTTAATGGCTATTATATATTTAATAGCCACAAGAAATACAGGAGTGGACTATCCACATCTGATCAGGCTGCCATTGTTAAGAGATTTTCCTTGCCTATTACCTTGTCTGTTTCACCACTTTTGTCTCACTTTCCACCAATTCTACCTTGATTATCTCATGAAAGATGTAGATGTTGGAGCTTCCAGACACCAGGTGTGGCACATTCCCTACCTGATCTAGAGCCCACGCTGTTTAACCTGTCAGTCTGTTTAACCTGTCAGTCTGTGGCTGTAAAGCCTCCTTTGCCTCCAGAGAAACCCTTCTGTGCATCCAGGCATTAAATTCCTGGTGCCTCTCTGAGAGGAAAAAAAGCCACATCATTATTTTCTCCAGTGTCTCCTTAAAACTCCTTGTTTGTGATGCCAGAAAATCCACATAGGGCTTCTGAAAACATCTTTTGTAATTCTAAACATTTCAGCAATCCAGGACACGTTTTTCTCTGTCAATTTGTAGGTATGTGCTCACCACTTGTACCCATCAGCTCATTTCATTCTGATCCCAGCTGTACCTACTGTCCGTTGAGTGATGATGAAAGTGCTTCTGTCTTTTTTTTGCCCACAACATCTCATGCATTGGAGCCTTTTACATAACACCAACTTCTGTAACAATCTGTAACATGCATGCACAGATTTTCAGTGGCTTGTAACTAACATTTTTCATAGGTAAACCAGAGGTCAGATCTCTAATCTGGCCACTCGCAGCTGTGTTTTAATTTCTGGATGCAGAAACCATTCTGAAATTTATTTGTTCATCTAAATTTGTTTTGGGGTTTTTCAATTGGGGTTTTTTACTGTGTTGGAAACATATGGGGTTTGGAGAAACGTTTCGTTTCAGTTTTAGTCCATAATTATTTTTGTGTGATATCACACGGATATATGTGAATTGACAATGAAGGAAATAAATAATGAGAGTGAAAAACAACATCTTGTTTGGGTTTGCAAAGCTTATATGCAAAAGTGACAATCCCTCTCTCTTTCTGTATTTCTTGTAAGCCCTCTCTAATATGAAAGGCTGCAATAAGATCTCAATGTAATTAATGTAACAGTAGGTGTAAAACATCAGGAATCTTTGTCATATCCTTAAGATCTTCTTTACACCCTTTGTTAGTGCAGCTCACTAGTTTTTCTATCCATGATGCTTAGAGAGCAGCACAACAGTGATTTATGAGGTTGGCTACATAAGGGTTAGAGTTGTATTTGCAGTTTGTTATATCAGAGATTAAAGGTGTTAACCAAGCATTTCTATTACAACTGTTAATTCTCTCAAAATTTCTTAAAAAAAAAAAAAAACAAACAACCCAACCAGACTTTTTCTATAAGGGTTGTTTGGGGTTTTTTTGTTTGTTTCTTTTTTTAATTGCGAATAGGTTTGGTATCTATCTCTCTGTAGATTTTATTTTCTAGTCGAATATTGTTCTGCTAGGGTTTTTGGTTTGTTTGGGTTTTTTTCTCTTTTGATTTCAGCAACTGTTGGAACAATATGCTTTTCTCCAGGACACAGTATGAATGTACAGCAGATGATATAAAGTACACAAGAGTCTTGTGATTCACTTCTAAGAGGAAAGTACATTATTCTTGGGTGAAATGAAACTTTTAGCTCACTTGCCCTTTTCCTGAGCTATATGAGGCATTCTCCCTTCGCTCCCTCTGCTTTTATTCCTGTCACATACTTCCAGGGAGAGTAGGAAGAATTGGGACAAGGTTTTATTGCACTGCAACACTCTCACAACCTCGTTCTCATGTGCATCATGGCAGAGAGCACATGCCCCTCTCAAAGAGGGTCTTTGAGTAGGTTTTTTTAGTGCATCATCTCTCTGTAACCCATCCTTTAGCCCTCAGGGTTAAGAAGAACCTTAATGTATCCTGTCTGTACTTATCCATAGGCAGCCTCTGAAAAACAAAGGTCCACCACTCAAAGGTCCACCAATGAGTGCTTTCTTTCTGAGTCTTCCCGCTGGTGCTCTGTCCTCAGTCTCTGCAGTATGAAAAAAACAGCTAAAGTTCATGTTGGGAAGTGTTGGTGTTCACAAAAACCCAAACCATTTTGTAAATAACTGAAACCAGTAAGGATTTTGGGGTAGAGCAGACATACGGATATGTTCATGTTCATTTCAACACTGCAGTCCTTACCATGGAGTTGGAAATCAAGGCCCATGTCTAGATTAGAAAATTCAATATATTTTGAAACATCTTTGCCCAATGGCATGAACAGGCACACCAGAGACCACGGCTGATCATCATGAGCTCTTTTTGTTTCCAGAACAAGATTTTTAAAGAAAATTTCCAGTTAGTAAAGGTTCTTGGAGTTTTGTTTCTGCCATATCATGACCAGGAATTATAGAGGGACCTGGTGGTCAGCAGAAGCCAAAGCTGTGCCAGGGACTGACCTCATGAAATGCTGGCATAGCCAACTGGTCTTCTGTGTCCAGGAATGGTCCCAGCCAGCAATAAGTGTACTCATGAGGATATAAACTTAGTTTTCAAAAAGATGATCACCATATTAAAAGCCTTAAATTGTCCTTTATGATAAAGGCCCTGACTTGTAGTCATAGATGACATGCACACTTGTATCTGGTTTTTTTTACTGAAAACATTAAAGATATTACGCAAATATCATTTGTTCAGGTTTACCTGAAACTTTTCAGTGTCCTGTCAGTGGAAAAATTTAGCAAGACAGATGAAAGTGTCCCCCTGCTGTCCTAGATATGATGGGTTGGATTCCAGCTTTAGACTAATTTGCGATCGCTGAGAAAGTATGTTTCTTGCTACTTCTCATTTGAGATGGCAGTTAGTTTAATTGCTTTGAGACTCACGTTGCATACCCGATAATTGACCTACTCTCTCAAGACAATGAATTTGAATTGCTTGAGGACCTGGGTTTTCAGTTCTTCGAAAAGGCTCGTGGCAGGCAGGGTCTGTGCTGTGAGAGAGAAATTTTGGTTCACCTTGCAGACTCTGGATGCTCATGGGGCTGCACGTTTTCCTGAGTCCCAGGATTCTCCTCCACAGACCCTGACCTGGTTTTACCCAAGGAAGTTCATTGCCAGGAGTAACTGGGAAATCTTCTGTAACAGAGGAGAAGATGACTAAATTAATGGGCTGGCTTTGGAGTGCACCAGCTCTGCAGTTTACCTCCACTGCAGAGGTTTCTCAGAAGAATCACTGTAACATAGCAACATCCACCCGAGGTTCCTCTGTTTCAGTCTTATGTTTTTCTTACTAAATATCTCAGTTCCCTAATGAAAGTACTGTGTGGCATTTAGCAGCTGTGGGACCACTAGTCTTCCCAAGGAATGTAACTGAGTTGTATAGGTGTTACTCTAACATCTCGAAGTGTTTAGCACTGTTGCTGTCCCTCCTGGTTTCTCTTGCGCAGCCTTTTCAGAGTGATTCACAGTGATTCCTTCTGTTGGGTGGTTCAGGAGCTCTGCAGTAAAGTGGGGGAGTGTTTCGTATTAAGTTTACCATAGTAATTCACAGCAATATCTGAGGGTGTTGACGTACTCTGCATGTGCAAGGCGCTGTCGGAGGAGTTGTCAGCTGTGCCAGCTCCTGTCCTCACCTCCTCTGACACCTATAATATTATGGATGTACTAATATCAGGATGTGGGATAGCTGTACAGATGAATATGTATGTTCACACATAAATACAAGTGCATATCCACAATATGATTTAAAGCAGCTTCCTATGTACCCTCACTTTCTGATAGCAAGTAAAAATACAGAGCCCCAAGGTTGTCTCTGCTGCTGACTCTGTGCATGTTAATATGGGGGAGATTCACCAACTAGATTATTTCCTGCAAGATGGAGATGAACTATCCTATACTAATTTATCTCCCATCTGTTAAGGAGCCCCAAACCAGCTGACTTCCTAAGGATTGGCAGGGTTCTCAGGGAATATACAGGAACTTCACAGTTGACAGCAAAAATAACATAAATTGTGTTTTCCTGGAGATGATGACAGACACAATGTCTCAGTTTAGTTTATGGCATAAGTTACAACTCCTCATGTTTGAATGGAATAATTCTGAGAAAATTTAGTCTGTCATGCTAATTTTTAACCTCAACTCTACTGATTTTTTTTTTTAATTTAAGTTGCTCTGTTCTCTAACAGAGAAAAGATAAGCACACATGGGTAGCCACGGCTCCTTTTAGAACCAGCTCAAGCATGTCCTTCCTGCTGGTGCCCCAAAAATAACAGGGCTAATCTTGCTGTGAGTGGTCTTTTGTCACCTTTGCCTTTTCAGCTTTGGAATGACCCACTGCTTTTTATTTTAGATTAAATTGCGTGGATATCATGGGCCTTGTACTGGGAAGCAGAAAATCTGGTCAGGTGTCAAATAACATGAATCAGTCTGGGTTTCTTGCAGGACTGTCTGCTTGGAAAAGTCTTTTCAACCAAATCAGGCATTTGCAGAAAATAGCATAAAAGGAGAGAGAAAAAATAACTCAGGAAGAAAGATGTAAAAGAAAAAAAAGAATTAGGGTTTTCCCAGTTATACATAACCCTAACGTTTTAAGTACATTCTCAATTAGTTTCTATTAAAACCACTTCTGGCTTTCAGAGAAACTTGGATTTGAGTTCTTTATAAAGAGGAATATTTTTCAGCTGTAGCTGAAAGTTTAAATAGGCCTTTTTCAATGCTCTGACAAATTGACTTTCTAAATGGTGGTGAAAAAGGCATTAACATGACACTAACATTCATACTGTGAGGAGAAATAAATGAATGAATCAACAGGAAGAATGTGATGAAGTGAGACTAAAATGGAACTATTCACCTTTGCACTTTCTCCCACAGTTATATTTGACACAAACTTCTTAAATCTGACATATTCTCTTGATTTTACCTAGAATTTCTTGGTCTGTAGTGATCCAGCAGAACACTGTTCATTTATTTATTTTGCTTATCTGGGATTTATGGGCCCATTAGTAAAGTTGTACTACTGTGGGGAATTTGGGAACCTGGCCTAGGTTTTATCTTAAATAAGGAAAAGAAAGATAGAGATATGGATTAGTGGGAGGAGAGAGAGTCTCTGTGCTTGCCTCTGCCATCACTGTGTTAATACAAAGAGCATTTCCTTTATTCATTAACATCTATGAATAACTGAAACACCCTTTGGGGGGGCGTGTAGATAATGGAAACCTCGTAAAATGCACGTGGGGAATGTGTGTGTGAAATGTTTGTTCATCCTCCTCATTGCTGATGCCCATGAGCAGAGTCTCTCTCCAAAGGATGGCAGTGGAATTTCCTCTGTAAATTAAATTCCTCTGATTCCAGAAGCAGCTGCACAAAGGCAGCTTTTGGGAGGTGCTTGGGGCTGGAGCAGGTGACAATAAACTGGGATGGAGGGGAAACTCATTGCCCTTCTTCAGCACCCTGAGATGTGATGGATTACCCCATCTTCCTGTTATCAAAATACAACACATTTTGCAAGATCTTATTATTAAAATGAGACAACACTTGTGCTTTCTAACAGGTCTTAACAGCAGACACTTTCTGAATGCCAGGTTCATTTTGACTCATGTTGTATCTATATAATTTTAATCTTATCTGCCTGAGAGAAGTTCTCTTTACAGAATAGCTGAGGAGACAGCTGCAAATTCAATGAGAGGTTCACCAGGAAAACAGACATAATATACTTGAGATTTTTCCTAAGGCATATTGTAAAAAATAAACAACCCAACTCAAAAACTAGCATTTAATAATTATACCAGTCACAGTTGAATAAAATAAAATTATTTTTATTTTATAGACAAAATTTAACTATGCGCATCTTCTCCAGTTCTATATTTTGAAATAAAAAAGTTCTATAACTAATATTTTGTTCAAGTGGCAGAAATTTCAACATGGAAAACAATGCAAATTGTAACTTCTCCCCTACACAAGGTTTAATACACTTAAATAGACACAATTATTGTTACATTCTTGCAGAAGTCAACTAGAACAGGTTTAAAAATTAATAAAATACAAAGAAATGCCACACTTTGTAGCTGTGATGAATGAGGAGAGTGTTTCAAATTGTTTAGGTACTATTTGTCACATTTGTGTTCATCTGCATACAGTGAATGAACACATACTCTGTTAGAAACAAAGTACATTTTAAAATCTACCAGCTGGTGAAAGACTTCCTTTGACTCAAGCATGGATTTTCCCTTATCCGTTACTCAAATCCTTTTCTTGCTACACTTTTCCTCAATACTTAATGGGTTTGTAATTGCCTGTGTCTCTATGATTTGCCCCTGGCAGAACACCCGCCTGTGGTTGTACCAAGGACACAATTTCCTCATCACTGGCAGCTTTGTTCACTTGCCAGTGGAAATGTCTTTGTCCAAATCCCTTTTCCCACTAGCCTGGTTCTTTGCAAACCTCTGTCAAATCCAGCAGCTGAAATTTGCCCTGTTTACACGACAGATTGCAGATCAGTCTAAGATCACCTCTTAGACAGGAACAGGAATCTTTCCTACAGTACAACATGGTTTTCCCAGGGAAAACATTCCTGGGCCTTTACCTGTCTTGCAGACCAGATTTCATAAGCCGTGCAGTGAACTGGTGGACGATGCAGGAACTGCAACTGTACAACTGAAATTTTGTTTACCTTTTTGTGCTTTCTGTACAAAAAGCATACCTTTTTGTACAGAAAGCACAAAGGTACGTGTTACCTTTAGCCAAGGATTTCAGTGTTTGTCTCTGCATCCTCACAATTAGCTACATTAATGGGTGCTACAGTAATCCACCACAGCTGCCGTTTAGCTTTAAATAGCTTTTTAAACCATCAATGTTTTTTAAAGATTGTCCTCAGTAAAAATACTTTAATAGAAGTAATTTTGACCCTCCGTCTGCTCTCTCCCCCGAAAAAAGCAAAGGGAGAGGAGCATCAGGAAATAGATCTTCTGTTTGAAAGACAGCAGGATCCCTTCCTGCTGTAGTACAAAACCTCCACAAAACCCCTAAATTGTAGGGGCAGTGCCGCCGGGAGGCTAGGTATGGCCTGGGGGAAAGGGAAGGGGAAAGGAAGATGAGGAAGAGGAAGAGGAAGAGGTTTCAGGAAGGGAAGGTTTCGGGAAGGGAACGTTTCGGGAAGGTTTCGGGAAGGTTTCGGGAAGGTTTCGGGAAGGTTTCGGGAAGGTTTCGGGAAGGGAAGGGAAGGG
>VZTF01005464.1:50644-79248 GCA_013397755.1 Cnemophilus loriae | reverse complement strand
GAAGATGAAGCGAGAAGGGAATATAAGGGGAAAGGATAAAGGGAAAATGGAAAAGGGAAAAGCGAAAAGGGAAAAGGGAAAATGGGAAATGGATATCCTGAATTGAAAATAACATCCAGGATCTCACGGAAGTGAGAACAATTTATGATTGCAAAGGCTGATAAATTTTTCTGCAGACCAGAATTTTGTACGCCCAGTTTTCTCCCCTGCTGTGAGACCCTCCATTTTCTGGTGTCCCCTGTGTGCCACGGGAAGGTTCCGATGTCAGAGATTTGCACACACAAAGTGTGACTGAGAAACCACCTCACAAAGAAAGATGTGGTTCTGAAATACTGTTCAGAAATCCTAAAAGAGCATGTACATGATGACATTTCCATTTAAATGAGCAGAGGGAACAAGAAACAATTAAATATGAAGTCATAAACAGTTCCAATGCAGTGAAACAGGTTTTCATTGTAATCTCACTACTTCTGGCACAGTAATTGCATATTAAGAGAGATAAAAATTCTGATTAGAAACAAGTGTATTTTATAAAATTGCATTCAGTTAACAGATGCAGTTCTTATGAAATGATGCTGAAGGTGGAAGATGTGCTTATAGTTTGTTAAATTTATTTTAGTGGATGAACGTCTTTTAAAATAAGATTCTTCTAATGATTATAAGTTTATTTGCAATGTCCTGTCTCAAACTTCGATTTTATCTGCATTTTGATTAGCTAAAAGGAGAACAGGCAAGTAGTGGGTGAATGAAGGTCCGACAGAATCCTGGGGGTACGTCAGGAGCACTGTTTTTCAGTCTGAATTTGCCTACTGAAACAGCCTTTCCCCCCCATGAATGAGAAATGAGAAGATGCAAGCACAACAAGAAAAGGTTTGAATTTCTCCTACCTCCATTTCTCCTTCTTTTTTTCTTATTGAAGTGGAAACTAAAAATCAGCTGAACATTGCCAATTCACACTTTTTTAGGAGTTTTACTGTTTGAAAGACCCTGCTCTCTGCTCAGAAGAGCCAAGGAGCTCCATCCTGAACAGACTCAGGTGCCCCCCTCGACACTGCTGGTAAATGATGCAGCCCAGCTGGATTTGCTCATGAAGCACGATGTGCTCAAGGCTTTTTATCTGTTGGACTTCAGTAATTATGCAGCCTGGGAAAGCTCATCTTTCCTGCATTACTTCAGATCATCACATTTACAGAGAAATTCACCTGGATTTTTCAAACTCTGAGACCCAAAGACAAAAATGATCCCTTTTCTGTAGCTTTACAAATGGTAATTTTTAAAAATTGCCTGATGTCCAGTGCAGACAAGTCCTAGCCATACTCCTAAGACACGCCTGGCCCACGCATAGTGGTTCACACCACAAGGAGATAGTGAAGCTCCAGTGACTGACACTGATGGGCTGTTCTGACCCAATCATTCTTACCCTTTATCAAAAATTCAGATAAAGAAATCAGAAGGTCTGAAAGATTAACACTGAAGTGCAGTAGGTCATGGTTTCAGAGAGTTGTAGGTTTATGTATTTTTTAAGCTTGAAAATCAGAAAGGCAAAGGGTAAAAATTGGCTGACACAAAACCAGAAGAGTCAGAGGTCTACAGGCTAATTTTGTAGGCCACATTGTGTAAGTCAAACCATTTATCTTCTTTTTCTACTTTAAAATCTACATAAATGACTGGATTACTGAAAACAAAATCAATTTTTAAAACAAAGATTCATGGATTCTGCTAAGTTAATTAAAAAACATTTGTCTCTTACAATAACTAGAGCATGAAACGTTTTTTCAGCATCATCCATATTTGTTTTGCCTTAGCTCTAGAAATATGAGTTAATTAAAACGCCTGGGGTGTTTAATTTACTACAGTGTGCTGGATCCAGACCTCTGAGTTTAATCAAAGGTCTCTCTCCATCACAAAAGATAAAGAGCTTTGTTGGATACGTGAGGCCTTATGGTTGTTTGGGTTTTTTTAAAGCCCTGTTGTGGGATGTGACAATACAGAGTAAATGAGACTCTGTACACTGAAAGATCTGAGGAAGCACCATACAAGTGCTTGTCACTGACCCTTAGAGGGGTTCACATTACTTTGTTTATCAATGCAGTGACCTTAGGCATGGCCTCCCCCCCAGTGAAGCCATTTTCCCATCCCTGCTGTTTCTATCACATGGCTGTGACATGCTAGGGGCACACAAAAGTGTGATAAACCCTAATTCTTTGTAGTTTACAGCTGCAATGAGCAAGAAGGACAAGAGTGACAGGAAAACAGAGGTTGAAAGACTTCCCAATGCAACTCCATGCCTGAGCTGGAAATGCAGTTCATCTTCAGTCTAGTACCTTAATCCATTCAGAAAGAAACACCTGAGTGTGTCTCAGGATTGCTGGAAAGCTAAAAATTAAAATGGTCTGATGGACTGATGGCTGGAAAATCCAGTGAGGTTATTCATTACAAAGATACCATCTTTGGCTCTGTGACCTTGCATCAATTTGTGTAAAGTGGGTGGTTAGGGAAGATAAAACAATGGCCCACCTTGTGCTGGTACCCTTGCCTGGGCATGTGCCATTGGCTGTTGTTGGAAACTGCCCCTGGACTCCACAACTGAGAGTGCCTGGAGGTCATCTGAACCCTGCAGGTCACAGACTCTCAGACCAGTTCAGGTCAGAAAGGAGATCTGGAGCTGGGTGCTTCAGCCCCATCAGGGTCATCTTCCAAATTAGATTCAACTTTTAAATCATATGGATGCTCAGGGTTACACCATTCACATTCTGAACCCCTCCAAGGATGAGGATATCACAGTGTTGCTTGTCCTTGGTCCAGGAGGTTGGACATTCTCATTATGAAAATCTCTTCTCCTGTTCTCTGCTCAGAGATTCTCCTGCTGTTGCATCTTTTATGTAGAGCTTTGGAGTTTAGGAGTTTGCTTTTGTTTTCATTGTTTTCTATTTTGGGCTTTTGTTTGTTTGGTTGGTGTTTTTGTGGTTCTTTTTTTTTGTTTGTTTTTTGGGGTTTTTTTTCCCGTGTGTGAAACTTCAAATCAAAAGAAGCAAGTAAGCAGAAGTTAAAAAAGAAGGAGGTGTAAACACCTATTTTGAGTAGGCTGCCCTTTCTCAGTATGAGCTAGGTGCTAAAACTCTTCTGCAGACACAAAATCATTGTATCAAGCTTAGATCATTAATTCCACTTTATAGGGGATGAAATTGTTTTATTCCATTTCAATGCCTTTTTTACAGCCTCTGAAATGCTTTGTAAAAGAAGCATAAAGCTGAATCTCATCTATTAGTTATCTTCTCCTATATGAAGGAATCCTTCCTCTCTTTCTGCATACATTAAGAAGTTTATTTCTTCAGAGTACCTTCAGCACTGGGCATCCCTTAAAAACCACAAGAACTTCTTACCAGGGTGCCTCTTGTTAAAAAGCAGGCAGCATTTGGTACATTTGCTGGGCAGCAAACCACTTCCAAAGCAGGATGGATTTTTATCTTTCTCCTGGAACATGACCCTGTATGAGTTGACACCACTGGGAGGGAATTTCTGGTTTTCCTAAGGAGAGAATAAAAAATCCTTCTATGAACACATCTATCTTGGTGTTCTTTCTTTGGCAGGACACCTGTGTATACCACCTGCAAGGGGGGAAGATGCTCCAGGAGAGGGGGTAGCTTCTGTTCATCCACCCCATCTCTGTTGTTTTTGTGCCTCCTGATGAGCAAATCTCACACCGGACAAGTCTCACAACATTTCCTGTTTGTGGGTGCCCAGGGAATGCCAAGATCACAGGACAGATCTGTTTTCACCTCAGTTTTCATGGTTTCTTGTCTGCTTTTTGCACATAGAAATGAGATTGCAGAGTAAGAACGGAGGGGAAATATGGACTAACACAGCAGAGTGTGTCCTGATAGAAAACACCTGGGAGATAAGGCAAATAAACTTGTTCCTTACTCCTAGCTATAGGTAAGGAATAAACCTTGGACTATCCAGCTGCTGCTGGTTTCAGTTTTGCTGTGTGCTGTATGAATTTTGCACCAAAAATTAATTTCACAAAATTTTTAGCATGAAGAAATATGAAGACAGAAAAAGAGGGTGAAGACCAAGGGTGGTGCCAAATCCCAGACATTCAGTAACAGTCTGCAGTGCAAAGTCACAAAAGAAGCTACAACTTTCTGCTCTCACTCTTCGTTTTTTCATTTCTAAAGCAGAGCCTTCAACCCGTGCATTTGAAAAGCTCTGCCACATGGCACAAGCTGTATTTTCCTCTAGGAGTAAAAACAAACTTCACGGGATACACGTGAGCTTTTGATTGGCTGCTGCTAGAAAACGTTTTGACGCTACAGAGCTAAATTTGTAAGGCACAGACTGAGTCTTTGCTGGTGATACACTCAGCCAAAGGAGAGTCAGAGCAGCACAGAGCTATCCACAGGCATATTGACATTTAAAAATATTCCCTGCTGGCTTGAATGGCTTCTTTCTTAGAGTCTCCATGCTATTACACCAAACTTTCTTGAATGACATCCACAGATGAGCATCCTAAAGCAGCTAAATTTCATTTCACTGCACTGACTGTCTGTTTCAAATATTTAGTTGACTAGCAGCCAACATAATTTGATGAGGTTGTGATTCGAACCATCGCCTTAAAGACAAGGGAATAAATGTATCTGAAGAATTAGTTGTTTCAGTGTAGTGGTTTGACACCAACCGGGCGGAAACACCAATTAAAGTGTAGTGGTTTGAGTTCGCCAATCCAATTTAAGTGCAGTAATTTAAATTTGGGCCTATTATTTAGGACATTTCCCTCTGTGAGATAAGGGTTAGGAGAAGCAAAGCAGGCTCAAACTTTAGAGAATATAAAGAAAGTTTTATTAACAGAACTAAAAAGAAAAAAAAAAGAAATAAAAAGAGAACCAAATAATAAAAATTAGATTAAACCTTCAGAAAACCTCTCCTCCTCCCCCCCAAACTTCTCTTTCAGATATTTCCCCACTGCCAATGCAAAGACACAACATCTGATGTTTCTCAGTCAGTTTGCCACCTCTAGAATAACCTTTCTTCATTTCACTTAGAGCGCAGAGTCTCTCTTAGCCATACTATGGAGATTCTCCACAAGAAAACAGTTCTCTCGTGGCTTCAGCATCACAGTGAATCAGCCGCCCGGGGTTACAGCATCTGACCCCTGTGAAAGTCCTTCCCACACCTTGCAGCCTTCCCACAGCTGCTTTCGTGGGCCACGTCAGTTTATGGGGTATAGTTTTAAGGATGAGCTGTTCTAATATAAAAGAAAAGTTCTCTCATCTCTCCAAAGTCATCTTCATCTTCATCTCTGAAAGCAAAGGTCATCTTCTCTATCCACCCCCGGGGCAAGGGGTCCTCATTTCTCTCTCTCCCCCTTTAAGCTTCTCTTCAATTGCAGCCCACCTCTGCATCTGCTGGCTTCTCAAGCCTGAACACCTTTGCCCATAACTGCTATGAATCTCCACCCCCAAAGCTGGGGCATCTTTAGAACGCTCCAAGTCCCCCCATAAAATGTCATGAGTTACAGGAAACAGTCTGATGGGTCAATCACCCATCCTCCATAGCTTCACAAGAGAATTTCAGCCCCAGAGCTAGGGCATCTCCTCATCCTCCTCTTTCTTTAGTTCAGTCCTCTTGCTTCACTGACTTCAGTGTCTCGGTGTAGCTTCCTTCACATGCTTTCACCCCTTTCTCTGACTCGGGAGAGAATCGGTGTCTGAAAGGTTAATCTTGTCCTGGGCCGGTGGATGGTCATGTTATCTCGGCCCGGGCAGCGGCCGGAGGAGCCGGGGGAGGGACAGGAGGAGGAGGGTGAGGGAGAAGGCCGTTCTCCCACATTGCCAGCTGCATCAGGATTTTAGGAGTTGCAGCAAACCGGGGGGGCCTCCCCCACTCGGCCCGGCCGAGCGAGGGGGGCTGCTGGAGGTGGCCAGAGGTGGGGGCCTGACCCAGCCCGGTGGATGGTAAAAGGGAGCCAGGCCCCGGCCCTCGTGGGGGGAAGGCAGGGGAGGGGAAAGGCTCGGCCCGGCAGATGGTAAAAGGGGGCCAGGCCCGGCCCTCGGGGAGCCGGAGGAGAGGGGAGAGGGCCAGCCAGGCTGGCCCAAAGGCCTACCCTGGCAAAAAACCTCCTCTCCCGCTCCTGTTACCTGTTGGAACGCCGGAAGCCAAAGAGGAAGTTCCCAGTGTCCAGCTCCCTAAATACTGTATCTCGCAGAGGGCGTACCTTAAATGTTATTGGCCCACGACACCCTGCCACTCCACAGGACCTGGCAGGGAGAAATTCACCTAGAAACCTGTCAACCCATGACATTCAGTCATAGGAAAAGAAGAACAGCTGTGAGAATAACATAGTTTTCCTTTGCTTATTTTTAGTTCTCTGAGAAAATGGTAGACATGATGCCTTCATAGAATTTCTTTACTCTTGCTCAAATGAAGCCATAGATTTTTTAACATTTCTTTTTAATGAAACATGAGAATTTGTTGTCTGCCTTCATTCAACACAAGCGGGGGAAAGTTTATCAGACTTACAAACATCTGTCCTTTATTTACTCTGAAAGACGGTTTGTATTCCTAGTAAGTGAAAACTTTGTGGCTTGATGTTTCAACCAGAAATTACAAACAGTTGTTTTCTTGTAACACCTTTCACTTTCTTTTGAATGAAGATTGAATTCCCTGGGCCAATTCAATGGCAAACACACTCCTCCAAAGCCTCAATTCTGTGTTTTCGTTATTAAAATTGCTTCAACAATCCCCAGGTCATCTCTGTGGAGGGACCAGACCAGGTGACTGCAGGGCAAGACGAGGTGACCGACAGACCTGGAGGGGAATTCTCCCTCCTACACCAGTGATGCTCCTGCCAGAAATCACCAGGCCCCCTGTTCAAAAGCTGGAGTGCTACCTTCCACTCTGAAAATGTCTCTTTCATCACATTTCTACTGGAATAAAAGAACACTTTAATAGAAATAGCAAGTGCAGTATTGGTTTAGTAATGATAACATGGGTGAACTGCACCACGCAATAATTGCTTAGTCAGGTCCTAATACTTAGGGCATTTATTGGCACACTGAAGTAATCTCAGAGGATCTCTTCTCAGGCATTAGAAAATCATCTTTATGAGCAAAATGACACCTTATAAGTGTAAATGAGATGTAGCTAATGCTGCCAGTTTCTGTTTTCCTATTCTATTGAGAATTCAGCACATAAAATCACATTGCCAAATGGTTTATAGTACTCCAGGTGCAGTTGTAGTGGGCAGGAAGAAAAGCCTGGCATGCAAGAAAGGTAGAGAGTGAATTACTGGGCCTTCTGTTTCATTGGTTAAAAGCATTTGTGTCAGGAATTAAAATATGTAAATATACTGATTGTAGTCCATACATTGCCCTTACTTTTTAATGGAAAACAGAAAATAGGGGCTGAAGAGAAGGGCTGAGTGACCAAAAGTCTTTCTCTTGTTTAGAATTGTTACCCTTAAGAAAAATTGAAGGTCTTCTATCTACCAAAAAAAAAGTATCTCTCAAAAAAACGTAAGATGAAAGGCTGTATAACCTAGATCAAATTATTGGCAATTAGCATGGCACCGGAAAGTCACAGACAGCTTTATTTCATAAATTTGTTTTTGATTGCTATCACTAAATAAAAACCAAGTGACAAAGAGATAAGAAATGCAGGAGAATGAAGTTGTAATTGGGTTGTCCTAACTCACAGTTTCTCCAGTGACTCATATGGCTGTAGCTAAATAAAAGGAAAAGTAAAGGAAGGAAAAAGCCTTTATCTTTCTTACAGTTTTTAAAGCAAGGAAAGCCTTTATCTTTTTTACAGTTCATTAACATTACACAAGAAACACTTTCAGGTGGACAAAATAATCCATACGAGCTATAAGGACATGACTTCAACAGTAAAGTGAGACGTAGGTGCAGAAAAATGCAAGTTTCCACTTCATGATTTTTGAGTTCCCTTCCCTGAGAATGCTCAGGCTTGTTTCTCAAGTTCATAAATATGAGTTTGAGGTCCATTAAATGTTTAAAGATTTTTCTGCATTGCACCATGAAACTCGCAGGCATCTTGAGGCACATCCTTCCTTCGGGCTGCACAGGTGAGTGATTTTTTCCCTCTTAGCCACAGGCACTGCAGCACTTCCAGTCTTGACATTTTACCCTTTTCAGAGCTGTTCACCTTAGTAAACACAGAAGTGCAGGAAATGCTTCCAAAAGTTTGCATTTTGTTTTTTTCTGTGGTTGATGCTTTACTTATTAAAACAAACACTGCATCCAGATGAGAAAAAGTATAACACCCAGGCTAAGAATGTGAAATTTACTTATTGATTATGGGAGGTCTTTACGGGAAATTAATTGGAGAATCTCAAAATCACCACTGAGATTTAAAGATCTCATTGCAATTGTTATTGCTCATTTAAAGCAAGCTTGAATTCAAATTTCTATACTCAAAGAAAGCCAGAGATCAGGTGATAAGAAAGTAGTCTGAAGGAAAGGTGTGAAAGCAATGCAATGGAAGAAACATAGATAAAATGCTTTCAGCAGGAAATGCAAGAATTGGGGGTGGCAGTGAAAGATGAGTGCAATGGAAGATAATCTGGGTTTGTGCAGTTTTGGAAATATAACAACTTAGTTGCATTTTTTTGCTGTCATATTTATTTATCGATGCTACAGTAATCTGTTCAATCTGGTAAGAGCTGAGGACACTCAGGACTGGCAGGGGACATTCATCAAGTGGTGGAGGATGCTGCCTGGAGAGGGTTTTCTCTGACAAAGAGGTTTTCCTACTGTTCCCAGACATAAATCTTCACTCTGGGGAAAGAGTCTGGATCTCGCTACATCTGGCAGATGATTTGCCACGACTTTTTCCACAGCTGCTCTGATTTTGAGCTGTCCTGGAGCTTTTAAATTCTCATTGAGGGGCTGTGCTTTTGCTGCCATGGCACACCGGGTTGGTTCATGCCACTGTCCCCCAGTCTGTCACAAGCCAGGGGGTAGCAGGGGTGACTAACTCCGTGCAGGATCAGAGGGAATAGCATTCCATCACTGGGGTCAGAACTGGCACTCTGACAGGGGGGCTTCAATTCCTGTAGCAGAGATTCTGGCACACCAGGTACAGCAAAAACGATGCAACTGATTAAAGTCGTGTGAATTCCTCACCTGAGTCTTGAGACTGAGCCTTACACCTCAGTGGCCAAGCCTTCCAAAGGTGAGGAATGTCTTTTACCACGGAAAAGAAATTACTTCTGCTGTTGATTTTTTGTAGGATTTCATTTCAGTTTTAAAAGTTCTTCATCAATAGATATTTTCATTGTGCATTGCTGGGATTTAGATGGCAAAAGAGAAATACTAGCATTAGGAAACTTGTTGTTGTTGTTCTTGTTGTTGACCTTGAAGATAATTTACTTTGACAGTAAGTTTTCTTACAGTAGATTAAGATCCCTTTACTTAGACATGTGAATATTTAACCAGTTTTTCATTCTATAATATCTGTCATCTGAACTGTAAATCCTTTTACTTAACTAACAGTGCTTTTATTAACTTCCAAATTATGAATGTATAAAGGGAAAAAACTGCCTAAGATGAATTTTCACCCCCCTTTGCTCTGACTACTTAGTTTTCAGTCTGGGAAGAAAATTTAAAAGATTTAAAATACTGTCTCCTGTATTCTCTTTAAAAAAGTGTGCTGGTTATTAACCAGAAATAACACACACACCTAGTCTGTTTCAGTGACCATATTCTAGTGGAATCTTATCTGTATGCAATACATGCTCAGAGCCACAGAAATCACTGAAAATGTTTGTTTCAGGCGTACTTTATAAACAGAGCTATCTGGAGCAGTATTTCAGTTCAGATTAGGTTGGGTTAGATAGGACAGACTTTTTAACTTTAATTTTTTTTTCCAGAAAATCTCTTTTGTATTAATAAAGACTCTGAATATTTCTCACAATTCAGAAATGCCTAAAAACTGTGAATGTCTGTGGGCAGAAGTTTTTGAGGCCTGTGGGGTTTGAGTTGCTTCCGGGGAAGGAGGGAGCTGTTACCAAGATCTCTTTCCAAGTGAATTTCCTATGGCTCCTGTTGGCAGCTATTCACTGCTGATCACTTCCTCATTGGAATTAATGCAGATGATCCTTCCCCTGCACAATGTTTGGAGCTGGGCTCTGCTCTGTGCCTGAGGAACTGAAACAAGGCTTTGTTCTGCCAAATCCCCTTCATGAGCTTACCCTGGAATTTCTGTCACGTGTGTGTGTGTGTATATGTGAAGGCAACAGGAGAAATATGTTTTTCTGATGTGTGAGAGCTGTGGTTGAGTCAGCCAAAGTGGTTTGAGCGCTCCATTTTCTCGGGTTAGAGATAATTAGAGAAGCTGGAGAAGGTCTGGTAGCAGTAGGAGGGGTGAGAATGGTGCAGAGATGCACTGTGAGTGCAGAACTGAGACCATGCTGGAGACCCTGCACCTGCTTTGTCATGTCAAAGGGAAGATTCAATACCACAAAAGTTACAGCTCTGTCAGGATTTTTGATGTCACAGAACACATGGTACTTCTCAATGCAGTGCCCCTGTTTGCCTGCAGTCATGGGGACAGGAGGAAGTCACAAAAGCTTCTCTTGGGTTTGGATTTTTTTCCATGCCTGCCAAGTAACCATATTCCTTTTTCACACTGTGCTGTGGCCCCACAGCCTCTCAAGGGGTCTCTTGCTGAGCTAATTGTAAGAGACATCTTACAAACTTGAGCTGGCAAAGACACCTTTTAACTCTTGTCCTTTTGTTCATTCAGTTTATGACTTCTTCCAGTTGGTTTTCAAGCATTCGTAGATTCATACTCAGTGGTTTGAATAAAATAAAGTGACTCTGTGATAGCTCATGTTGTGAATGATGAGTAAATGAAGTTATGACCTCACTAAATTCAGAGATGTGGCAAAACACTTTCACACAGTAGATGATGTGACTCTAGGCAGAGTTAATTGTTATTTTATGTAAGAATGTAATTAAAGGGGATTGAGAACAATGGGAAATAGGCTGATGACTTGTTTACAAGGTTGCATTAGAAGGACTGTAGCATAAAGAACAAGAGTGAATAAGGCTGAACCATATTATGAGAAGAGACTTTATATTGTTACACAGAATAAATCAGACTCTAGCTGTGTGACCAGTGCAAGTCAGTGTGGTCTTGCCATAACAAATGGTGGGAGATGTGAACATATATTATGTAAGATTTACAATTGAAGACTTTCTGGCTTGTCTCCATCCTCGCAAGATTTTTAATGCTCTGATAAAAACACTCAGCCAACAGACACAAATTCTTCTTACCAGTGTGCCTTGCCAGCGGTGACAAACAGAACATTATCATACTCAGACTTGAAAACTTAAGTCTTACTTCAATGCGTTTAAGGCTCTCTGTAGACTAATTGTAATCAAGCTCATCAAACTCTACACTGATGTGTTGGATGCTCAGAAATCTCTTTTCTAAATACCCATTTACTCCTTGCATTAAGCTGTGTAGGTTGTGTCTCTTTCTGGTTCATCAGTCTTTGAAGGAATGGAAATTACAAAAGAAGCGAAATCAATCATTCCTGGTTGTTTGTATCATTAGAAGCTTCTGCTGTCTCATGCCAGCACAATTCTACTCTTTTCAAGGGTGGTCTGCAAGCTGACGATTGTGTCCCATGTCTGAAAAAAGAGATAGAAATGGGACTGGAACAATCTGTCTAGACATAAAGGCAATCTGGCTGAAATGCCCCCAAAAATCAAATGTTTCTGGTTGTCTATTATGTGTACAAGAACAATGAAAAAGTTATCTATTTTTACCCTGTGCCAGTTCACATCAATTTTTACATTTTTGAGGGAACCATCACAAAAGTGCTGCTGGTAAATGTGGTGACAAAGAAGGATCTGTCTGGAAACCCTGAGAGTTAAGGTCAGCGGAAACTTCATGATGGGGCACAACTGGCAGGACAAAGAATCCTGGGTGTATGCAGAACAAAATAACTGGATAACAAACTGAGCTTCCAGGAAGATAGGAATCAGCAACAACTATTCCAGGAGCTGCTGTGTCTGCATGAAAATGTAAAAGTAACTCACAGTCTGTTCAAAATGAACTTTGTTGATTGACCACATGAATATCCATTTTACTCTTGCAATATATATGTACTTGGTTTCCTGGTGGTAATTTTGTGGTGACCAGCAGTGTGTTTATGTGTGTACACACATGCTTTTGTTTTTATTGGTAGTAATTTTGCTACTACAATAATTTGTAGTAAGGAAATACTCAAAACCCCAGACCTTGATGTGTTCCTACATTGCAGAATTATAAGAGTCATAGTCATGATTTTTACACACCTCTGCTCCAAATCCTTGTTGCTTCTGTAGTGTTCCCCTGGATATCATGCAAATCTCTCTGTAATCTAAATCAAGGGTCATCTGTGACAGAGGAGCCTGTCAGTCTTGTTTCCATCTGCATCAAAGCTATTGATGAACTCAGCAGCCTGCAAAACTGAAGAACCATCAAAATTCAGAAGATCAAACAGCTGAACAGGATGTAAGGTCTGGGAGCCATCAGCTGACTGCAGCCAGGTGCGTTTTTTAGTTTTTCTCTTCCTAAGGGGGAATAGACTTAATATTTTGCTCTTTTTGAGGTCTGGCAGTTGGATCAAGATCAACAACAAAAATGCTATATGAATAGATTTTCTACATTTATGTATTCCCCAGTGTAGTACAAAAATTTGAATGGTCAAAATCTTTTTTTCTTCATTTATCTTTCTTTTCTGCTCTCTATTATTATATCCACTAATATCAACCTTTCTATGATACCATATATTTGAGATTTTGGGTGAAATAGGCTTTGGGTAAAGTAAACCTTTCTAGGATCAAAATTTCAGAGAAATTCCATCAAAATTAAAGCACATGCAGATTTTACACCCTTGCTTAACAAGCATGTTATTGAACTGCAGCTACAAATATTGATTCTTATGAGTATTAGTCTTCTAATCAGTAAGAGAAAATCAAGCTGCCCTGAGACTGTCTGAGACTCACTGCTGCCCTTAAAACAAAAAAATTAATTGTCTCCATAGAACACAATTTTCTCTTTTTTTTTTCTTAGCACCTTTCTCTGAGGGGAAAAAAAGCATAAAACCCTCAATAAATATTTACTGCTACTTAACTGTGTAATTTTTTTTTTTTTTACTGTAAATTAAAATAGTGAATTTGGAATGCAAGAACATAAAATTGACTACTTTGGACCAGCCCAAGTTCAGCATCCCTGAGGGTGAGTGAAAATAAATGCTCAAGAGACTGTAGAAATGAATGTGATACTTCTTCCAGTTCTGCTCCATGGCTCTGCTTGCAAGTCCTGGCTTCCAGAGTGAAGATTCATTCGCATGCAGTCAGTAGCTCTCCATGGTTTTCGCTTTGTGTAAAATTGTCCTGTTTCCAGTTGAAAGCATGGTAACTTTCAGCATCAACAAAATATGGAGTATTACTGCTTGCCCATTCCTTTGCTGTTTGATGTACATGTCCCATCTTTCAGCTTTCATATGTATTTGTGTAATTACTTGCAAAAGACAAAAATAAAGGACCCATATTTTGCTGGGGATTATAGAATCAAGACAAGAATGAAATAAGAACAGTAATGTTAGGGCCTGTTATGATGAAGCAAGGCAAAAACACAGCAAACTTTAGGTAGTACCAACCATTTGTAGTTAGGGGCATCTGTAATAATTTCATTTATTACACCACTCAATTAAATTTTCCTCATCAAACTCGAGAATGGTATTATTGACAGATTTATGAACGTACGCATAAAGCACATGAAAAGCTACCCAAAATCACAAATGTACATAGCTGTGATGTAGTCAGTCTTGTAAAATGAGACTAAAGTCCTTTGTTAAATATATGTTTTTCAGATAAGGCCATCGGCATGTGGGGTGTTCTGCTGTTCGGTTCATTTGTACATAAAACTAAAGGAATATTATTGTGAAGTGTTACACCTTCTTCTCACGCCACTGGGAAGTTTTTGTTGAATAGACATTTGAAAGATTTTGTTTCACCTGGAAGAAATTAAAATAGATGTGGTTTGATAAACAGCTCTGTAGAATTGCTGGCTTACTGAAAATGAGCCAGATACTTTAGTTCGGAAGTGTGAAAACTTTTCGGAAGTGTTCAGAAAACTTTAGTTTTCTGTCATCACTATCATAAGAAATACCTCTAGGAAACTTTTTTTCTACTGCGAGTGATCAGAATGAGGGAGGTTATGCTGAATATCACAAAGATATTTTGAAGATTTTCCTAGTTTAGGCTTGTCCTCACTTCATACAAATATCGTGATTCTGGGGTTTCAGGTGAGTTATTTTCTTTTCTTTTTTAGAAAGAGGAAGGATAAATAATTGATTAGTTAGAGATAACCTAGCTCAATGAACAGGATGGTGTTTTCCTGAGGAAAAGCAAAAAAAATGTAAGGATAAAAAAACCCTCCTATATTCCAGATTTTGGCAAGTTATGTACCTGTACCTCTTTAGTAAACACTTACATTGTCAAGGAAGACTTTTTATCTTAAATCTTTAGTTCCATATCCCTGAATTCTCATCTGATGTGCCTGCATAGTAGCAACATTATCAGTTAAATAATTATATTATAATATGTATTAGGAATATAATTATATAAATAAATATTACAGCACAAAAATTGTTGGATGGACTTGGAGTTTTCATACCTTATGTATGCTTTTGTTTTTTCACACATCTAATGAGACCGTGCCTGTATCTACAGCTGTTCAAGTTTAAGCCTAAAGGAATTACATGCTGAAATTTTGCGTTTTAATTTTATTTAATTTTTGCATGGTTATTATCATTATCATTATGACTATTATTTTATTTAAAATTGTATTTCTAAACCTTTTCTTCTGTCTCTAAGAGTACAAAGGACATGTTTGCCTTTAAGGTCACTAAAAAGCAGTCATTTTTCCTCTAATAACTTTTTCCAACTGGACAAAATTGCTGTTCAGTACCTTGGGAGAAAAGCTTGAACAAGCTTTAGCTGTTTGAAATGTAATTTCAGAGTGCTGTAAATACTTTAATTCCCCAAGAAGGCTGGAGAGCACTTAAAATGTTATGAAAATATTTACAGTTATTTTCAATGATGAATCATCTGCATTTACTTACAGAGTAAGTTCTTCATTGTAAGCAACTCCCAAACTCTTTCTAGTAGAGTAGCTAAAGTTTCAGCCTGACAGCTCAGCAGATGAACCTTTACTTTTATTTTTTTTCCCAGTGGTCCTCCTCTATCCTATGATATCAAGGTATTTATAGAAGTAGATATTAATTATAATATTTTTACCTGTATTTTCTAGTTCACAGCCCACAGATTTGCATGGCCTGAAGAAGAATCAGGCTGAAAATATGGTAAAGTCTCAGCTGCAGGAATGCATTTCAGACAGTTGGCCTGACACCCTTGGCAGGGGGGTACTAGCTGTATAAATGATGACTGCTTAAACTCTGCATTTAAAAATCCAAAAGCAAGTAAGATAAATCAGTGATTTTTATATATTTTCATAATCAGCATTACCAGCAAGATGTCCAGTACCAATCTTTAGGTCGTCTCAGCTTAAATCCTCATGTCAGTCATGTTGTGTGACCAGTGGCAAATGGCAAGAAAAGGTGTCAGGGTTTAAGGCTTGAGGTGACATTTCGAAACCAGGCTGCCATTAACCTTTTTTTACAACATGTTTTTGGATCAGACCCTTGGCAGCTATGGTGCTGTGCTTCCACGGAACCCAGTCAGCAGAGCTAATGCCGTGGCAACTGAGAGCCCACCCAGGGCTCATAAAATTCAAATACCTGAGTCTTATTTATAATGACAGTATGACATTAAAGGAACCTCAAAGTGACACTCGGGCACTTGTGTGCTGGAGTGAGCGCTGAATCATCTGTGCCACATCGCAGCTGAACAGTGTCACACAATTTGTGTATGTCAAAGCCTCAGAAGAACAGCACCATCCACTGTGTGTGCTCTGTGCACTGTCACAGAAATTTTAGCAGTTTGGTTTGGTTGTTGTTTTGTGTTCTGTGTTGGTTTGGGTTTTACTGGTTTATGTTTTGTGTTGATTTGGGCTGTTTGCCCCTCACTCTGGTTAATGCCAAATGACAGGTAGTAGTGATTTTGCTGCCCCATTGTTGTCCCAAGGGCTGTGAAACTTCACACACCAACTGCAGCCTTCCAAAAATTAAAAAGTACCAAAGAACCCCTACTGAGAAGTGCAGTCTGTGTTGGTACTAACACCAGCCTCTAATTAATACGCAGAAAAAGACAGAGGAATTAAATCCTCATTAAGACAATTTTCTCTCTCTCTCTTTTTTTTTAAATTGTCCATCAAATAGTTCATCAAAAAGGGTAATATATTCTATATCTTCTATATTCTACCAGTTCAGGATGTCTCATCCTACATATTAACTACTTGCTGTCAACATATTAAGTACTTGCTAGTTACTAGTGATGAAGCATAATATTTTGCAGCATTTTCTTTTGGTTATAGACTTCCCTTTTCTTTCATACTCTAGAAATCCAAGAATAAAAAGGAAAGCTAGCAATCAACAAACTGGTACAATCAATTTTTGTAATGTTCATAATGGAAAGAAGAATGGAATCTGCAGGTGAGAGTTCATCAAAACTCCAACAAGGCACGTGCAGCAGATTAAATTCAGAACTTCATGAAATCTAGATCATTGCAAGGTAAGTCTGGCTGTGTGTACAATGAAGTGCAGCCAGTACCAAGTTTAGAAGAAATAAAAATACCTCTATGCCACTCGAACCGTTTCAGTGACCCCTGAAATAAAGCCTTTTTCCTCCTTCCGGTTTGTTTGCATTCTTCTGAAACACAGGCAAAGCCTGCTTTGCAGTGAGCATCGTATTGCTGTTACAGGTTGCCTGTTCTGAAATCCCAGAAGGAGCAACGAACTTCATTTTTTAATGGCACGAGAAAGATGGAGACATTTTGTAGTTTCTGCAGGTCAGTGAGGCTTTTTCATTCCTGCCTAGCAGGAGGGGTAGGCAGAGACTGTGGCTCTCATTAAAAATGTGAGAACAAGCTGCCTGAACACATCTGAAGAGCTGCACTTGCTGAGAACATGCACAGATTGTGACATAGATAAGGAACCACATAACCATGTCCAAATGACTTTCATGGAACAAAAGCGTCTGTATCTAATGTGGTTACGCCTCAAAACTTTACAGAACCTCTCCATTTTGCATCAGTTCCCCAGATGGAGCCTGAATTCTCTTTCAGATAGAATGTGCCTCCCTGAAGCTTCAATTATTTGGGTTTAGTTGTTTCTGGTTTTGGTTTTGCTTGTTTGTGTGTTTGCCTTTCAAAGTAGCACAAGAAATAGCTTTCAAAGGTTTGTGTTATATCGCAGCATTTGGCCACCGCATGGGTCTTACAATCTTCAAAAACATGATAATCAACAAATAATTGACACGTATAAATGAAATTTATTTTTACTAGCCATTATTGCAAATACAGAATTCTCTGCTCAAAACAAAGACAAGCCAGTCTTCCCTCTTATTTCCTTTTGAACAGGTTCAGTAGAAGGTTGTCTCTTAGGACATGAATTCAAATGGAATTTTTGATCTCTGGTATAACTGACTGTGACGTTTAAAGGCTCTATGGAAAGTAACATCTCTTATTTTCCCCATTTAAAAGCTGGCAATAACAGCTAATTCCTCAGCAGGAGCTAACGAACGATGTATACAGCAACATCCTGTTTTGCAAATTAGAAATGTGTGCTTAAAGACAACGGTGGGAAACTGAGGATTCGTTAAGTTCTGGTGTCCTTTTCCTTGCACATAGACTCATCAGCGTGGTGTGAGTTATATTGCCAGTGATCCAAAGGCTGTTGAGGCAAACCCAGTAGCCTGGCTGGGTTTCTCCTCCGGGGTTGATACACGGGTTACCAAGCCTGCGGCGTAGTGATTTACCTTAATGAGCCCTTAAAAACTCCATCTGAGTGACAAAAGGGTGTTCTTACTCCATCCAGCAGCCAGCCTGGGCAATGCTGTGAGCTGGGGGAGCGCTTGCCTGCAGGGCAGTCGCCCAGCAGCAGTCACACGCCGGCAGCCATTGGTAATTATCAGCCTATTTGGAACTTGTAAAGCTGTTCTCTTGTGGCTGGAGGGCCAGCAGCTGAACTGCAGCCTAGACAAACAGCCAGCCATTCTGCCTCTGCACACCAACAGCATTATTTACAACATTTTGGTAGATATCTGGTTCATTTCTTACAGGTCCGTGCTTATTGAGGTATTTATTAGTCGGCAAGGCATTGCTGTCTGTTTATTGATTGAGAGCCTTTTTTGGGTCGCCTGAAACAAGGACATTGAGGGGCTGGAGGGTGTCCAGAGAAGGGAACAGAGCTGGGGAAGGGTCTGGAGCACCAGGAGCGGCTGAAGGAGCTGGGGGGAGGGCTCAGCCTGGAGAAAAGGAGGCTCAGGGGGAACCTTCTCACTCTCATAACTCCCTGACAGGTCCGACCCTGTGCGTCAGGCGCCTCTCCCATGTAATGAGCAATAGGACAAGAGGAAATGGCCTCAAGCTGCCCAAGGAGGTTTAGACTGAGTATTAGGGAAAATTTCCTCCTGAAAATACTCGTCAGACATTGGAACAGGGCAGTGGATTTCTATGAGTTTAATAGAGATATATATTATATAGATAACATGTATGTATGAGTGTGTACATGTAGATGCTTTTATTCTTTATTTAGGTCAAATCCATACAAATATGTGAATGAAAGTGCCCAGAGAAATTTTGGCTGCCCCATACCTGTCAGTGTCCAAGGCCAGGCTGGAAGGTGCTTGGAGCAACCTGGACTAGTGAAGGGTGTCCCTGCCCATGGCACAGGATGGAACTGGATGATCCTTAAGGTCCCTTCCAACCCAAACCATTTCATGACTTAATGATTGAACCGCAGAAAGGATCAAAGCCTCTCTGCCGGAATGGCATTGTCCTCCAGAGGAGCATTGGCAGAAAAGCAGATATTTCACTTGGCAGTGTCCTGTAAAGGCTCTGGAGACACAGCTTTGATGATGGGTAATGAGCAGATGCTGCTGTGGCTGCTTTTCCTTTCTTGTTGCTCTTCTGTTGTGTGGTTAAATGGTGGAGGACTGGGATCAGAACTGCTCATGAGTAGGGGTGTCCTAGAAACAGACTGAAAGGCCAGAGGCAGCTTTTTTTCCCATATTCGTTTTCTTTTCAAAGGCTTCAGCAATAATACCCAGCACTTTCCTCTGATGGAATTCCCTACACAGACATCACAGCACTTTTGAAAGGACTGAGTCACTTTTCCCACTTCACACATGTAGATAGACAATATCAGGCTTAGAAAGGAAAGAACGGGACATGATTCGCAGCCAGGTCTGTGAAAGTGGCTGTGAGGAATATTTATCCCAGGTAAACAGCTGTTTGTTTCTCACTGCCCATCTGTGGGCCTGGCTTGCAACACATGAATCCATGGTCAACAAAAGTGTCTGCAAGTTGAATGGGTTATATCTGGTGTTTGAAAGATGGTGGCGTAGTCTTTTATCATGACCTGCAGCTGGAATAGGTATTTTATTTCAAAATCTGTGCCTGCATTGAAACAGATTCATCTCCAGCTGCTTGACAAAAGCCTGTGTTCCATTGTGACCAAAAGCCTCCTTCCCATTGTCACTGGTGTTGGTCTGACAGACTTCAAGGAGGATTTCAGGGCTTTCCCTCTTCACACCAAAGCTCCCTTTTTGCCACAAGGCAAGCTGCCTTTAGCAGTTCCACTGGGGGCTTAGATGTTCTCTCCAGCATGTAGAAGCAGGCAGCACACACAGACCCTGCCAGGAGAGATCAGACCTGACAGCCATGACAAATCTGTCACTCCAGCAGCTAAGGTTTCACTAGAGTGGTCCTGATACTCACATTTTTTGCTAAATTTTCTGAGTCACGTGAGTGACTGTGCAAGTAAGCCATAGATAATTCTTGGACATGGCTTTGGCCATGAGGGGAACACTTTGGGTAAGACAGGTAGCATAGAGCAAATCAGCTGCAAGGACACTAGGGAGTTGCATGAAGGGTGTCGTTGCTGTTTTGCTCTTGAAGCACTTTTGTCTTTTTTTATTTACCAGACTTGAAAAAAAGGTGAGAAACAATAATACTCTCCTGGACTTCAGCATTTCAGGGGACATTCTGTCACCTCCAGAAGCTATATCTACTTCAGAAATTTACTAACTTCCTCATTTTTGGGCAAAAAGCATCAATTTTCTGTGTCATAGATGACACATCTAAAACAGTGGCTACGTCTTAAGTGAGTACATCTTAAAAAGTAAACAAAGAAATATTGTCTTGCTGCTATAAACGCTTCCTATAAACACACAGAGGTGTGCTCCCATCAAACTAAGGAGAGAGAGAAGGATAATCCCATGGCATTGAGACAATGATAAAAAAGGCATAGATCTCCTTAGACCTTAACTTGCAGTCAACACTCCTTATGGCCTGAAACAGTAACTGAGGCATTCAACAAAAGGCTTCTTTTGCTTTAAGATTGTTAATTTCCTTTTGCTTGTTAGAACAATAGAAAGGTAAATATGAATGTATTAAAGTGAGCGTGTTTGATTTCCTGACTGTTTGAATCCGCTGGTTGCTGTGCTAAAAAGGCTGGGTTCAAAATCTTAGGAGGCAGTGGAGTTATACTGACACCTGACTGCTGCTCTGTGCTGTCACCATCAGCCTGTGCTGACAAAGAGGTCACCTGTCATTGCCAGTGTCCTTTGGGGTGCACAGGCAGCCTGTGGCAGCTTTTCAGAGTGGGTGGGCCAGCTCATACTGGAGTTATTTTGTCTACTTATTTTACAGATGTGAGAGGATGTGCTGTTTCTGGATCAGACTCATTCATTTGCTTCGAAAATGCTGCTGGATCAAGGCCTCTGCTTCATCCTCTACTGACACTTCCACTGCAGCTGCAGAGCTGAGCAGGAACGAGCACACAGGAGAGAGATCAGGACAGTCATAGACCACTAAACTCAGAGGGACCAATTAGGTCCTGAAAACTCTGTGGTATTTTTGGGTATCTTCTCCAAACACTGCAGGTCAAAACACTTGTGGTTTTTAGCAGCTGCAATGCAGAAGCCAAAGAAGCAGCTCAAAGAAGACTGTTAACGGTGAGGGCTGACAGGCTGAGGAAAAAAGCAAGGGATCAAAACTGAAAGAAACTGCTGGTGAATTTGAAGACACTCTTTGTGAAAGCAGTTGAGTTGGTATAATCAAGTGTAGGCTAGCACAGGGCTAACAAGAAGAGAAACCACAAAGGCAGAGAGTTGAAATGTGAACTCCTGAGAGCCTTTGTAATGGCAAAAGTTCATCACGTTCTGTTCGTGGCTGTGACCCACAGAACCAGTTGCAAATCCTGCTGAGCCTAAGTGCAGAAAGGTCACAGAAGCCACCAGCTACTCGGAAACCACTGAGTGAATCCCATTTAGGGAGGCAAACTCCAGGCACCTCTTCTTTCCAAGGTGAAGCCCATACGTACAGAAAGTAATGTGTGGATTAGGATATTTTTCCAAACTGGCATGTAGTTCAAACAGCTGATATTGATTTATCAAGATATTATACAGTGTTTTTCAAGCTCCACAGCAACCCTTTCCTTCCTTCTGATTTTAATTCCATACCATAGCAAGCCTTCCATGGTGAGGCTGAGACAACAAGTGGGGAACTGAAATAGAGAAGCGTAGATGTGATAAACAAAAAAGATTTTAAAAAACCATTTTACAGAACTTCACAGTTTTCCTCAATTTCTTCTTCTTCTTCTTTTTTTTTTTTTTAATTTATACTACTTAATTATTGGTTTTTCACAAAGAAAATCTCACTACAGTGGCTTTCCACTGTTCACAGGAGCTAAACTGTGTGTGGCCCAGTAACATTGGGCTGATTCTGCTGCAACAGAGCTTTTCATGATGGACAATGAGGTAAAGATGTGGAAAATAGGCTTGGCAAAGTTGAAAATTAACAAATCAAAACTACTTTCTTTTTCTCAATAATGCAGTTCTGCCAGAACCTCACTTACTAAATTGGCCTATTCTTGGTTGGTTTTCTCAGGCACAGGTAACAGCATGAACAAAACCGTGTTATTCCTAATAACATCTCATAATGTGAATTACTACATTTGGATCATGTCATCACAGTCCTGGTCTTCTGAATGATATTTGCAAGTTTTTGGAGGGGGTTTTGGGGCATCTGAATTCCTGCTTTTCCTTTGATTTTTACATAAATAATTAAAACAAACAAACAAAACTCCACAGTCTAGACAAATTATTCATTTGTTTAAATGCATCTATCAAGGAGAATTTGTTGTATGTTAACGTGGAGAAGACTGGTGAGATAGGTCTGGCTGCAGTGGTTAGGGGATTCAGTGGCAAGAAGAATGGCAAGGAAATTCTGTTAGAACTGTAACTTCAGTATTCCACGTGTGTCGGATTTATAGTGATACAAGCCCAAAAAACCTAAAACAAAAAAAAAATAACCAGACCATAAAGAAACAGAAACTTTTAAAAAACTTGAAAAGTATCTACTTGCGCTTTTCCAAACTAGTTACACTTCTGAACACTTATGCACATTGTGGCCCTGTACAGTGAATTTTAGCACGTGTATAAAAGTTGACATCTCTGTCTGGGAGACGTTTTGACCCCACTTTTATAAATACCCTCTAAGAACACGAAGAGTCTGTGAGATCTTTGAGATGTTCAGTCTTGCTCAAGAAACAGAGAGCAGCTTAGGGGTGTTTGTGTGCAAATCCAGCATTCGTTGGAAACGCAGCAGTAATTGCATTTACCTGTGAACTCTCCCAGGAGAAACTTCTGGTTTTCCATCCCCTTCAGCCTTGTCAGGTAAGGGATCACTTCAGTCATGCTGGCTCCTCTGCAGAGTCCAGAGGGAAACCCAGGGGAGTGTGGAGAACGTAGGAAGCAGGACTTGCTGTGCTTCAAAAGAAAATGGTCATAGAAATGGTGCAGAGCTTCAGGGAGGGGGCTGTGAGCAGCCACGAGGAGAAAATGGAGCAATTATGCAGCTAATAATGGCAAACCCATTTAGTCATGAATTTCTCATTACTCTAGCCTTACTCTCTCAGAAGGTGATTAATATATTTTTGATCAAAGAACAGAGCAGTAAAGCGGGAACACAGATCCTGCCAGGAGGCCCATGAGTCAATGTGCAGAGCAGTAATAATTCCAGAACCTGACAGCTGCAGACAATTTCATGGGCACATTGTGAATGGCCACAGTGCACAAGCTCTGGCTGCATCCAACAGATTGGGAAGGCAAGCCACACCAGCCAGAAGAGTCTTCAGAGCACGTGTGGCATTCAGGTGTGGCTCAGTGCAAGAACCACTTCAAGGGTATCTGTATCATAACTGGAAGCAATAAGAGGGTGCATTTATAGACACTTTCTCCTCTGGCTGTGCAGAGAATATGATTTCATGGTGTGGAAGGCAAGAGAAAATTAGTTGTTTCAGTCATAGGAAATGAAGAACAGCTGTGAGAATAAAATAGTTTTCCTTTGCTTATTTTAAGTCTCCTCTCCTCTCCTCTCCTCTCCTCTCCTCAATTTCTCTGGGTTTCTCCTGTAGCCTAGAGATAACATTATCATGTTTTGGGACTGCTGTCTCTGATAGCTTAGGGTGGGACAAATGAAGAGAGACTGAGGGACAGAAAAGAAGAATAGAAGGAAGGCCAAAGAATACAATCAAATTATGGAATCAGTGTCATGTATTTCTTAAGTTGGGTTTTTCTTTTTTCTTTCTGCTGAATTGGGTTCTACTTCCCAGAGGAAGATTCTGGGATGTGTGTAAACATTTCAGGTCCAGGTATCTAAAGACTTGTGCAGTAATAGCAGACTTCTGGAGTTACAGAATTGTTGGTTATCAGATTCTGGGAGCTCAGACTTAAATAATGGATTGGATCCAACTGTGTGCCCTGGGTACCTATTGACAATCTGTCCTAGGTTAAAAATAGGTTTATTCTATTACCACCTCCACAGCTGTTGAAACAGCTGGGGCACTGTTATCTCCTGCTATCCGGGGGCCTATTGTCTCTGCTAATGGGCCATTGAGAACCCACCACATGACTCAGGAGTCATCTCATCCCATTGTAAGAGGCTCCACCCAGGGGGAAGGAGCCAAGCAGTCCCACCTGAATATAAGGTGGACTCTGGGACCGTATCGTAGCTCCGGCCCACTGGATCTCCAGAGGACAAGAGCTTTCACTGGACCACCAGGACCTTTTCTTTCTACCCGATCAGCGCTTCAGAGAACCATTTCATCTGGACTGCTACCACCACCCTGAACAGGGTGTCAGGTTGTATTCTGACTCTGTCAGTGGTTACCATTGTTGTTTATATTAATAAAGAACTGTTTGGTTTTTTTTCTCATATCATTGCCTAAAAGCTCCTTAATTTCAGAACTATATTAATTCGGAGGGAAGGGGGGTGCATTTTCTCTTCCAAGGGAGGCTCCTGCCTTCCTTAGCAGACTCCTGTCTTTTCAAACCAAGACACAATCCCCTTCAAAATCTTAGAAACTGCCAGGAGTTACTTTTCAGATTATTGATTATTTTGTCTCTTATATGTGTAGAATAAATAGAATGTAAAGCTTTAAGTCTAGCCCTAAATATTAGTACAACTATAAACATCGCTCCATCTGTAATTCTAGCCCTAAATGAAAACTGTAACCCTAAACCAAACCCTAAAAGCTAGCTCTAAACCCCTACACCCAACCCAGGGTAGCCTGTGCCAGTGCTCGGTCATCTGCACAGTGAAAAAGTGTTTGCTGATGTTGGTGCAGCCTCCTGAATTTCAGTTTGTGCCAGTTCCTTCTTGAGGAGGGTCTGGTTCCATCTGCTTTGCATCTCTGCTTCAGTAAAGTGTGTTCCACACGCTCCAGACAATATTCATTGTTAACTGAATTCCCATCTAGCTGAAAGAAATAATGACTTCTTGTAAAATAATTAGAGGGAATGTGCACCATCTGCCAGAATACTCGATTAGAATAGACCTCAAATTGCCCTTCAAATGTTATAGTTAATTGACAAAAGTACCTGCAAATCTTGATGGATAAAACATTATTTTGGCTGCTCCTGTAGACACGTAAAAGGAGAAAACATTTGAACACTCTCTACCCTGTGTTTGATTTGGTGATTTCCTGAGTTGTAATGATTGTTGATGATGTTTGCCCAGCTCTTGATGGGACAAGGGGAAGGCAAGTTCGTTGGATTTTTTATTCTGTCCCTGTCTATCCTCGTGTTCCTGTGCAATGAGCATGAAATTTGTTCCACCTTTGGGTGTCTTGTTTGGAAGGAGCAATAGCACAATAATCTGTCAATATTTACATCTCACAATGTTCGCAGCTTCCCAGGTGTGAGCAAAATTCCCAGTGAGTTAAATTTTGAGACGGTGTAAATCAACCAATGCACAGTGAACTATGAAATCTGCTTTTATAGTCAACCACTTTCTATAATGTAAATAAAATAGTTATTCTCAGAGCATAAATTCTGAAAGTCACACTGGTTACATTCGTGCTTTTTTCACAGTGTGGAAGTTTTTATGGCAAGTGGTTTAGATTTTCTTCTAACCCCTCCTTTAAAAAAAAAATTAACAAAGTGCCCACAATGTGTTTCCATGATGGCAGTGATTTCTGCAGTTTTCTTTCTTATTTTTTCTGTAACTCAATACTGTAAGTTACTTTCACAACAGAATAATTTCTGCTGTGGCCTAGCATTAACAAAAACCAAGATTTTTTTACATTTAAAAAGGTGGAAAAGAAATAAAATACACAGGATAGAGGAGAACAAGTCTATTAACAGTAACTTATACCGAGAATATTTGGAACATGAACTGAAAGGGAAGATTGCTAGGAAGTCAGGCACATTTAAAAAGACTGACAGTTCATAGAGGCAGAAATGGAAATAGACAAATGCGGTCAAGTATTATTTGTAACAATCTACAGGATGTGAATGAACATGGTGGATATTAATCTGCTGCATATAGAGGGCCATAAACCTCTCAGTGTCCTATATGTATTTTAAAATATCCTAAGCATATATGTATATATATATATATAAGTACACACACGCACCTTCCTTTTGTGTTGTATCCTTTAAATTTTTTTTTTTTTTAAGCGATAAAATGATGGCTTTCTGAAGAAATGTAGCATTCAGGGATATTTGCCTAAGAAGGATAATTAAAAATATTAATAAATAAGTTTTATGTTTTCTGTGTCATCCTTTTTTGGGACTCTTATAGCACTGAGAATTATGTTACGAGTTTAGACATCTCTCAGAGAAAACTAATGTCCTAGAGCTGCAAATTCTTCAAACATTGCTGTTTTGCTGAATCTTTCCTTCTCTTGAACAAACCATGCATGACTAAATGACTCTAATTTGAGTCAAAATCAGGCTATATGGCCTAACACTGTATGGTTAACCCATTAGCATAATAAATATGTGCAGGATCATTGTGGTATTATGGTATTTGAGTACAGGGCTCTGTATTTTGCTGAATGCCTGCTTAGAATTTCTTGTCTGCTGCTGAGTGGTGCCAAGAAGAGCTCACAGGGATGGCCAGAGGCAGCATCACAGCACAGCCAGTTGGGCTGAGCTCTTCCTGACGGGGGGATCCTCACTCTGTCAGCTCTGTTTCACCCTTTTCAGCAAGGCTGAGAGGTAATTTGAGTTACCAAAGGGAGTGGCTCTATCCTGGTGTGAATGAACACCGTGCCTGATGGAGCTTCAGCTCAGGCATCGGTTATTATTATGCTAATTGATATTCTCTTCTTGTCATTAAGTGAAATGTTCTCTTTATAACAGGAATTTTAATTTAAAGAGGGTAAGTTCTACTTGAATTTTATCTGGAATTAGCATGTTGTCTAGAACAGCAAACAATTATTTTCAGTAGCCAATCTTCGAATACTTCTTCTGTTCCTCCAGGTCTTTTTCCAGTCCTGGTGAAGAATGACATCTCCGAAGTGCTTAAAAGTTTGTCAGATCTGTCAATGCTGAGATAACAGGTTAGTTTTGGACAGGATTACAGTTCCTATTAAGTTCCCTCCCCTCGCTCCAGATCTTCCTCCCTCCAAGCAGTATGCCGTATGTCCAGGAGTATTTTGTGTACTGCAAGGTTTTGAGGTAGTGACAGTCTGCCATAACTTTGAACCTGTGTTTTGTATCCTTACAGCACTGGCAAAATAAGAGAAAATATTTGCTTTGGCATAGTGGTTGGCTTCAATGGACCCAGTACTAGTCAAAAGTGCAAAATAGCAACAAAAATACAGTCTTTATCTGTAGAGGTCCATCCTTCTCCCTTCGGATTCTCAATATTTTCTTACTTATACTTTCTTGTCCGTACCTGTATTAACCTCATACACAGACTCTTAGTTGTGTAAAATTTTATGAAATAATTAGGGAAGATAAGCTACTTTTGTCAAATGATTTAACAGTTTAATTGGAGAACTTGTTCAGGGCACAAGTATAACAGGAGTTCAAGTAAAATCTAATTTACATCATCAGTTTATCCACCAGTGCTGCTCAATTCACCGATTTGTTGGTGGCTTTAAACAGAGTTGCACCGGTCATCTGTGAGTGTGATAGATCAAATCAGGGCAGACCAAATCAATAAATCTTCTCTTTTCCTACAAGTTTCACAGGGCTGAGGCTGGCCAGTTTGAGCAGATTTAGACCTTCAGAAGCCCACTGTCCTCTCTGATACTGACTTTAGTATTGATCCTTAACAGGGCATTCCTGTTAATGAGCTGTGTCTTGTTCAGACTGTTCTGCAGCCCAAAGATAGGAAAAAAAAATCAACATATTTCTCTCCAAGTGTTTGTGCTTAGAAATAACAAGAAGCAGAAAGGCTTCATGGTCAGTGACATCTGTGACAACATGAACTGATCTACACAGACTGTTTAGTTGCACCTGGAATGGCTGTGCCATCTGAAAGCTCCCAGGCTTTTGCTGACACTGTGAAGAAAATAAAAAAAATAAAAAGATAAGACAAAACCAGAACTCTTGCAAGAAAAGGAATAAAATACTGAAGATCAGGGATTAATCCTTATGATCTGGGGTTTGTTTCCTTTGCTGCCAGTAAACAAACGGTTTAAAGTCTGTTTTTGTGTTTCTTGAGATGGTGATATTTATAGAGTTGTTAATGGAAAAGAATTAGAAAAAGAAATTGCTGTGCAAGAGTAATAATTTATCTGTGGATTGAAGTGCTTTCACACAGTGATTTATTGGTCTTATTTTAACACCAGGGGGTGATAAATTACCTTGAAGTGGTGTCATATATCGTAGCAATGGGGAACAAAGACACACGGACCTCCTTGCTTGTCCCCAAGAAGATCATTTATTCAAAGCAACGAGCGAGTTTTATACCTTTCTCAAGCACCGTATTTCCTTACAGGGTATCGGCCTATCCCATGTTGCCACTTCAGCAAACACACCCTCTCGGTGCCCTTCTATGGGGTGATCACGCCCGTCAGCTTCTGGCAGACTCCTTCTTGGAGGGGCCCCACCACTTTCCTGGAGGGGCCCACCACCTGGCACCCCCCAAGGACAAGGCCGGACAAG
>VZTF01005464.1:38368-50587 GCA_013397755.1 Cnemophilus loriae | reverse complement strand
GTCCCACACCCCGCGACTCCATCTCATCTTGCCTACATCTCACTCTTTTTAGTTTTAGTCAAACAAGAGTTATGAAATTAAACATTTTTAAGGCTTAATCATGCAGTCCCCATGCGTCTTGCCAGCCAATCACTGCCTCGTGCACGAGGCGACCATTAACCCACACTGCGTTCATCTGACCCGCAGTTGAACCCTTCCCAGACTGCTTTTTGGTGAACAGGAGTGAACAGAAATGAACAGGATTTAACCCACGATATATGATCAGCTGTGTCTACGAAGCAGATTCCCTATTTCTTCCTGTAAGACTTTTTATGCTTCATGATTAGGGATTTTTTTTTGACAAATATTTCACAAAGCTGTCACTTAAAATCTTCTAAGAGGTACCCTATGAACCTACAGGTGCATAATAAGGTACACTAAAGTATGCATGAAATGGCAAAGCAAAACTTTCCACCTCTTAAGACAAACCTTGACAAATGCCACAGATGCAAAATGGTGACAGCAGGTGGCAAATTGCTGCAGCATCAACACACCAGGGTGAATCAGGGACTTGCAGGGGTTAAGAAATGAATTGCTAAAAGTCTGCTCACTAAACAATATACATTGTTCTGCTTAACATTTACTGTGCTTACCAAGCAGAAAGAAAGGATGTGAGGGGGATGCTAGACCATTGTGAAAGGGAAACAGATGTGACCAAAGACCCTGGTTTCAGGGTCCAAAACCAGCTCAAACTGGCTTCGAGGTTCAAACTCGGACCAGAAGCCCAGAGAGCATGCGCAAGGAGGCAGGGTGAAAAGTTCAACCAGAGGAAGACTCCTTACTTCATCTGAGGAAGACCTGTACTTCATCCTTGGGACCCCTGCCCATGACCACCAGGAGGCACTGAGCATGTGCGAACCTATGGAAATGACTTTTTAGCTCATTATAATACAAAGCGGGGATAAGTCATGAATATGTCTAGATGCGTTGTGAAACCTAATGCCTATGTAACTTGTAACCTAATACAAACGGTGCTAAAACATCTTAGAGTCACGCATGAATTTGGAGGAGCTATCCCCCTTGCGCCCGGCGCCAAATTAAACATACCTACTTTACAGCTATCGGAGTTGTGGAGTCTTTCCTGGCATCAAGGTTGCAGTGGAGGTTGAATGGAGCCCTCTGTGCTTTTCCAGGAGTCGACAGTTATGGATTCTCCCAAGTTCTACATTTGTATTAAAAATCAAGGCTGCTGAAAATGTCTTTAAAACTCTTTCTGTGAGTTGCCCAACAGCTAACAGTAGCCCTCCCAATACTTTTGTGTGGATACAACACACAGCTGTGCACACAGAAAAACATCTTCACTCTGGACTGGAGATGCTGCATCTTCTGCAGCTCAGTCCATTAGAAATTCACCCTTATGGATTCTTCCCCAAAGGGCAGAAAGGCCTCTCCTGACCCCCGAAACTGGCTTCCAGAGTTACAGAAGTTGGAGGGTTTTATGAAGTAGTTCCTATGTCTGTGTCCTCTGTTCCTATTTTCTAACATAGAATTAGGCTGCAAAGCCCAGATAGTCAATTAGGGTTTAATTTAGAAAAAATATTGAGCTCTGTGGCATAGAGCTGCTTCTCCGAGAGGACCCATGTGAATCAGTGGTACAGTAGTGCTAAGCTATCTTTAATATTAATATCACACACTTCACATTTACTGCAAGGATGTCAGGCCTGCTTCCAGCTGTCTATGTTAGGAGGAGGTTGAAGCCTCCTCTGATACCTTTTCAGTCCTTGCTTGTGGCTTCTGATCAGCACCCCAAGTGTTACAGTCTCATAATAATAACAATCTTGCAGACTTTTTCTAACCTTTCTGCTTCTCTTGTAGCTCTTAACTACTCATGCTTTCCAGCCATCTCTTTTTTTCTATTTTCAGCCTCAGAACAGACTCTTTACAGGAATGGCCACAGGAGCATCCAGGATACAGACAGAATTGTTTAGCTATTCCTACTCAAAACTTTTTGTGCTTGTCCTGCATGTTTTGCTTCTCACCACGAAGTCATCTTTGTACATTATGTCCAAACTCCTTGAGCACTGGGGAATCCCAGAGACAGTGTGGAATGGGCATTAAATCAATGTGTCAACCTTGGTGGAACTGTCAGAAGAGTTTTTGAAACGATGAGGTCAAAATCATAGCATTCATTTCTACTTTTAATCATTGACTAAATGTACTCATAGTACTTTATAATTTTTCTAAATTTAAAATTAAGGTTTTTTTCATTGTATGAGGATTTCTTTTTAATTGCAATTTCTGCATGACAGAAGAATAGAGAGAGAAAAAAACCCTTTTAAAAAAGGTGGAAGCCGATATCCAATATTTTTCAATAAATGCAACAAACTAAAACACGTGTCAGCTCAGGAGATCTCTAATCAAAATTTGGCTTGTCTGTGGTGGATCCTAGTCACACAGAGCCAAAACTTGGGTGACTCACTCACCTGCAGATCTCCAGAGGGTTGCTGCCTTGCCTTTGTGAGACAGAAATAGTTGCCACAGTGGGAAATGTTTTGGAGATTTTAGTAGATCATTATGATGGTGATGATGATGAAAACAAAGAGGATGTTTTTTTCTGTAGTCCAAAATCCACTGATTCAACCTCCCTTGGAAAGGTCTGAGCTGGAAAGAGGCATTTCCTTCTGTGCCCCTCACGGGCCGTGCTGCGTGTTATCCATCAAGACAAGGCAAGCAGCACAAGGAATCACAGCGAGGGTGACAGCTGCCACACTGTCAGTGACACAGCCACAGCCAAACCCTGGGGACAGAGCCGCTTTGCCTGACCCAGAGCACTCAGAGCTCAGATGTGGTGCTGGAGCAGCGGGCATGGCCGGCACTCTGGGTGTGAGAGAAAAGGAAAGGAGAAGTCAGATGTTCCTTTGGGATCGCCCAGTCAGAGCTAAACTTGAGAAATTCCAGTGATCCAGTCCCGCCACAGCTGAGAGCTGCAGCATGTTTTGGGAAGATAATCCCTTATGACAGTGTTAGTTACAGTCAGAGACATCAGCTTCATTTATATCTCCCCGAACACACTGAGTACAGTTCACAGATTAGGCTTGGGTGAGCTGGTGATGCTGCACTCAAAGACTCTTCTCCTACCTATTTTAAAACACTTTAACTTACAAATATCTCTTATAAACTTTTTTTTTTTTTTCATCTTAGAAAACTAAGTTCATGCTGCAGGCTGTCATCCTGTCTGGAATGCCTTAATCATGAGAATAAAATCTGTCACCTGAGCTCAAGGGCAAAGCTCTTTTACATGGCAGTAGCATTAACCTCAGACCCTAAAATGGAATACAGCTGCACACTGCGGATCTTTTCCACTTGTCGCTAATTAAATCCCGTTTATATGAGTATGTCAAGAACAACATTTCATTTGCAAACACAAGCAACATCACTGTCAGCAAAAACTTCTCCAATGAACCAGAGGTTAGGAGTGAACCCTTCAATGAGAACCACCTAATCTGTTGCCTGAGAAACATTAAAATAATGGAACGCTTCTGCTTTCCATGAGAAAGAAGAAATTTTTCCATTAGCTGTAATAAGTAGGAAAAATCAAGAGGTTGTGTTCTTTTATCTTTTAAGCTGGCAGTAGGCAAATTGACCTCTGTGACACTGCACTCAGTGAAGAAGCGGGGTGCATTTTTCAAGCGGATTTTACTTCGCATTAGGGTAATGCTGCAGGAACCCACCTGCAGTTCCCACTAATGTCCCTGTCTTACCTCTAAGCCAATTAGTAATTCACCTCTATAATTTGCATGCACTTTGAGACAAAAAACTGAAGCGTTTGCTTAATGATGTATCCAAGCACACATGTGAAAGAATAGCTGAAAAATAAATGAGCTGAGTAAGACTTAAAGCTTTGGAAATAGTCATAACATGATGAGGAGTTGGAGGCCACGACTGTGATCCCAGCAGGGAGCCCAGGGTGTGCAGGGAACAGGGAGCACACACGATACATCATTAGCAGAATGAATTGGTGCATGCAGGGCAGATTTCCCATTGGCACTGCACCTAATGCAGCTGCAGGAGCTCATTAAGTTGCATCCGCAGAGCTCATTAGGGCTTCACTTTTTATTTATATTTATTTTACGTCGGCAAGTTCAGTGCTGCTTTGGGGAAGTTTCAGCGGAGGTGTGAGCGCCACAGCACCACACTCAGCTCTCCCAGGCTGGGTCTGTCAGCTGTGTGCTGTGTTGGAAGGTGTTTAATTTATCCTCCCTCCTCACAGCACTGGATCTTGGCAGTGTTCAAGCTGAGGATCTGAAGGAACAGCTAATTGATGGTCAGTATTAGTACTCCTTTCTGCTGATTCTCATGATAAAACAGCAAGTTCTTGCAGCTGATCCCAGTAGTCTGAGTAATTAACCAAGACAAAAATAGGTCATGTCCTGGTGGCACTGCAGCTTTCGGAGTTGGTGACTTTAGGAGTTGGGTCCTCCAGGAGGAGGACTGGAAAATCCCTACACAAAGCTGAACACAGACTAGTTTTTCTAACTACTGTAGTTACAGCTCTTTTAAATTTGGATGGATCTCTTCGAGTATTACTGTTAATTAAAAGCTTAACAGAAGAATCAGAAGGTCTGTCTTGCCTCCTTTTAGGTGACTTAGGAGAAATTAATTTATCCCTTTTTCCTCTTCTATTCCCTGTCTGGGTGGATCGCTCATTATAAGTATCACAGCAAACACCACAAGTACCACAGAAAGTAGCTAGGATTGTTTTAATGGCATAAATGTATTTCATTATAGCTATAACTCCAACTATTCACAGATTATGTCCTGCTGTCAGTTCCAATTAATGTATGATTCTATATTAAACTCTCATTTTCCTCTTTCCTTGTTATATCACATTTTTATAACTTGGTTAAGACTTTGTATATTAGCATGACTAGCTGCTCCAGAAGTAAAATAAAATGTACAGAATCTTTCCACTTTATATTTGCCCAAGCTGTTTCTTAGCTTGTGCTTAAAAACCCAGCATGCACCAAAGCAGCCATGAACATTACAGAGCCCTATTTAGAGGAGTGTGTGAATTCTGGAACACTATAAAATATGAGTGTTCAACCACTGTCATACCCACCATACCCCAATGCTCTCATGGTGCATTCTGAATATATCTACATACCATATTTAATGCTGTCTGGTAAACTTGTTAGTTATTTATTATCTTTTGATGCTGAAGTTCTAGGTGAAAGAAAACCTGTGGGTAAGTAAAACTCTAACTTTAGTCTCACGTAACACTTTTCTCTTTGTTTCTGGCTTGTGAAAGGTCATAGAGTGATAAAACCCTAGAATGGTTTGGGTTGGAAGGGACCCTAAACACCATTTCATTTCAACCCCCCTGCCATGGGCAGGGACACCTTCCACTATTCCAGGTTGCTCCAAGCCCTGTTTAACCTGGCTTTGGACACTTCCAGGGATGGGGCAGCCACAGCTTCTCTGGGCAACCTGTGCCAGGGCCTCACCACCCTCTCAGGGAAGAATTCCTTACTAATATCTAAGGAATAAACCATCAGAACCATCAGACTTTGTCTTTCAAGAGACATTTCTTAGACAACTTTTTTTTTCCCTTAATATATACCAAATTTTTTCCTAGTTCTCTGGGGTGTTGAGAAGCTTCCATAATATTTATGCCATGTTTCTGGCAAGTGCTGGAGTCTGGGTGATCAAGGGGAACTTCAAACTCGCAGTATGGGGCAGCAGAAAATACAGGCAAATGTCGTATTAATCAAGCACATCAAGATGAACATTTATTGTCCTGGCCAATTCCATTCAAAAGTGTGGTCCAGGTGTCTGAAACTCTTCCCATTTCTGTGACAGTGATGTGACCAGCACCTTTTGGGAGCCACAACCCACCTGTCCTGCAAACTTTGGTGCTGTAGGTCCACCCCACTGCTTTAGAGAGCAGAGGGAATATCACTTGCTGTTTTGGAGGTTCCTTCCTACAGCTGCATCAGTGGCTGGTCTATATATTCTGTTCTTAAAACCCCTCCTCTGTGTTGGCACAAATCATCCTTGCATTCTTTTCCCGGGTCGTTTGTACCTGTGGGAAAAGTTTTAAGTGCCTGTATGCATGAAAGCAAGGTTTGAGTCCTTACCTGGGTGTCTTAATCCACTCACAAGAGGAAGAATATCTGTTTACAACCTCTTTGGCTTCATCTGACTATTTTGAAGTTAACACTGAGTAAATATTCAGTGTAGAGTTAATACCCCATGGGGCTGTACTAGTTCTCTGGGAAAGAAATCCACCATTTGTACAAGTGTGAGCCACAGGACAAGTGATGATTTGAATTGTCACCATATTGTGATTTACAGCTCCATGGGCTTCCATGACTCAGTCATCTGAAAGTGATGAGAAAAACACAGGAGAACAGCCAACATAAAATCAAAGAGTATGACTATGTCCAGTAGATTTTAAGAAAAGATTCCATCAAAATTCAGTGATTATCTGGCATTAAATGGAACTTGCATTTTTAGAAAGGCTGTATTTTAGGAAATCAGCCTCAAATTGATGTCCAGACAGCCTCTACTTAGTGAGCTGAAATATTGTGCTGCCAGTGGCATGGGAAGAACTCAGGTACCTGGGGCTTCTGAAGCACTTTGTACCATCATTAAGGCATTTTCACCTTACACCTGAGCTGTTTTCTGTGTGCTGAGGTATTTTTCACTATGATTAAATTTTTATTGTTCTTTACATGTGACACTCTGGATTGACTGATCTTTTATGCATGCAGATGACTAGTCAGAAGCTGTAGAGAGCAGGTATTTTTAAAGAAAAATACAGAGAGTTCTATTCAGTGTGTTTATTCATTGTTAATATTCATTAGTAATTCACTTCTTTATGGAAAGAGTGCCTTTTTATTCCCATTTGGTTCTTGTTTTCTCTATTCAGAGCAGTTTAAAGTTTTTCTGAGGTTGCTTGTAGGACTAAAGCTCATGACCTACTCTTTATAATAATTCAGATTAAGTTCTCATCAGTCTACCTCTTTAGTGAAAGAATATTTTTTTCTGTCATTCACTGGCAAATTACCAATCTGAAAGTTGCATGCTTTCCATAAAGTGACAGCAGGCTTGAGGTAATTGTCATCTGTCTCTAGATAGCTTGGTTGCTTAGAAATCCAACCTGTAGACTCTCTGGTTTGACAGAAAAAACAACTTAATAAAGCACACATAGTGCTAAGAACATTATATAGAGCACAGGTATCAGATAAATTGTAAGGTGAAAGTCTTCTTGGAAACCAGAGTGCTCAATAGCTCTGAAAATGAAGCAAAAACTATCAAAAGCCTTTTCTACCTGGGAAAAATATATAGTTAAATACTTGCACAAAAATTGCTACGTCAGTGAGTGACCTCTTGTATTCTAGTCTTGGCACATGCCACGCTGGAGGACAAAACTCAGAAAACAATGATATTTCTTGTTCATTTTGGAATGTGCAGGTAGTTTTGATTATTCATTCTTGGTTTGTTGTTGTTTTCTTTTTTTTTTTTCCTCGAGGATTAAAATGACAGCATTTTAAACTAGAGAACTGGTGTCATTCATTTAAAATATCCAAAATAAATAACCAGAGATTGAGGGGTTTCTTGTGGTGCTGAACAAAAAGAAACTGTTCTTAAAAACATCTTTTAAAAAACACCATTTCTTGATGAAAATCTCTTCATCTGGGTAATTGCCACTTTTGTGTGTTCATCCTCTGATATTCATCTTCATTAAAGTGCAGGAGTGTGCTTTAATGAGGTTTAGCAGCCCATAAACACTGAGCTTTTCCTTGCATTAATGGATGTAAATTTTAAAAAGCAAGACACTGCAATCCAACTGATTTGATGAGGGCTGGATGATTATATGCACTTCAGGAGAATGTCTGAACAAGGGCTGTGGACACAGGGGATGCACAGGCAACCCACTCTGGTGTGCAGATCACAACACACTGCTTCCTTCTCACTTCTGTCAGTGATTTTACCTGATTCTTGGGGGCACAATTGTGCAGAAATTCTGCAGAGAATGAAAATCACAGCAGTTTTCTCCCATTTATGGTCATTTAGCGTTCTGAAAATTTGCAAAAATGTTTATTTTCATAGCTGACAGCACTAATTTTCTGACTAGGTTCTGTTTCTAAATCGTATCAGCCAGTGTGTGTGACAGACCAGATAAAGGTGGCACCTGGCTGACTTGCTGAAGTTGTCACCCTAGTGCACACATCCTCTCAATCTGCCTTCCCGAGGCTGCAAGAAATGCTGCTTCATCAACTTCATGCTTGAAAGGAGAGGAGAAAATAAAAAGCAAAGCTTACCTTGAAGCTTACTGTGTTAGGTTTTCTGATGGCCACTCCCTGCAAGACTGTTGCCACTGCTGCCACTCAGCAACGGAATACAACAGAAGTTCTGTCATTCCTTTAAAGCAGGAGGTGTATCCTCTCCAATGAGCATGCAAAATGTACAAAAATACATCCAACGTGTTCTGATGGAGATAGATAACATCAGAGCCGCAGCCCTGGAACCCCGTGGCCAGCAGGAAATGTGGACGCAAAATCTCTGTTCTGCACTGCTGCATGGACAAATATCTTCTTTTGGCAACATCTGTTCTCTTAATTCACTCAGCCAGAACTGGCACAGCACAGCAGGAGGGGAAGCACTTTCTGCTTTTTCTTTGTCACTTAACAATATTACTTTGTTCATCTCACTAACTTCACACTGTGGTGGGTCCAACCTAAACAGCCTGTGTGCAGGAACTACGAATGCTTGTTTAGTCACCACTCTCGTTTTTAATCAAATTTGAAGGCAAAACCTCACTGTTCTTAGATGTAATTACTCAGCTTGAGGCTATTCCAGGGAAATTTTTACACATAAAGGTAGACCAGGTGTGGAAAAAAGGAATAAACAGCTTCCAAAGGTAGTGTCTACTAAGAGTGCTGCTGGAAAAGGTGGATGGTTTTGAGTGCATTAGCAGTGCCATTACCTAAACCCTATGATTATTTATAAGAGTTGAGGTGGTCGCTGGAGAGAGCTGACTTTGCTCTGAGCACAGGCAGCTGCTGTAAATGATGGCAGCAGCACCAAGCTGTGACAGACTCTCTCAGGGGCCAGCTGGGCCTATGCCAAGGTAGAAACTGGAGTCTTTCTAAGAAAAGTGCTTATTAATGAGGAGGGAAGAGTTTAGCTGTGGCTGGTTTGGTTAGGTTTTGACAATATCTGGCAGTTTAACAACAAGGTTTTTGTGAAAGGAAGTTATCGATATATTTACCTTACAGGTATGCATGTTGTTTGTTATCTGTGACTCCACACAGGAGATTATGTCAACAGAGAGCTGGGCTTTGTGAGTGGCATGCCTGAAAGAAAAATTCAGCCACGGTACCCCCAGCAGTATTCCCAAAGCCAGCAAGAGGAATGGTCACAGCAGCAGGATCCCCCACCACTCTCTTCAAAATGAATTTGTCTTTGGCTTGCTTTTATCTTCCTTTTGGAAGAATGAGTCTTAGGAGGGCCTGGCTGAATTTTAGCTCTGTCTCGGAATGCTGTGACTGCAAACAGCACCACTGACTCCAGCAATACCCTACATCACGGTAAGTCGTGGCACAGGAAAAAGCAAGCTGTTAAAAGGGATGGCAAAGGAAGGAAGGTTCACCCAGCCCTGCTCCAGCACACCAGGATCCATCTCTGACCTGCACAGAGGAATCTGCATAGGAATGGACCCACGGCTTGCACTTTGCAGACCCCAGATCATCCTTCCCATTTCAGTCACTTCGCCCTTGCCATACACTCAGCCAACTTTCTTTCTTTATTTCATGTTTCTGCTTTAGACTATTGTCACCCTTTAATTTTTCTTGATCTTCTACATTTTAAGAGGAGAGGAGCCAAAGCAGAACACAGTTTTCAAACTGCAGATACCACATGAACTACTACAGTGTAAAACTTATCTTTTCTGTGCTCCATTCCTGTCCAAATAGTTCCTAAAAAATAATTTATTTTTTAACTCCGTGGGTGCCTTGACCTTTGTTTTCCTGGGACTGACTGTTACAGTGCTCATCTCCATGCCCATGGTTATGTGTGTAAAGCTGTCTGTGTTTCCTTTCCTATATATATCCCTCTTACTTTGTCTATATTGAATTTCCTTACCTTCAATCATGACTCCTTCCACAATTACACTGGTCCTCAGCTTACTATTCTGATGGTTTAGTAACATCTGTAGACTTTTTCACCAGTTCCCAATGACTAAGAAAAGGCTGGAGGCTGTGCCTAACATGCGAATGAGCCTGCCATGATTTATCTCTTCTCTTAAACAGCTTTGTGCAAAATTTGAGCAGTTGGATTGAGGCTGTGATTCTGAGCTGACCACCTTGGCTGGCCTAGCTGTATCTCTCAAAAAGAAGACTGGACCAAAGGATAAATCCATTCTACTAGCATTAGTCGGGGAAATGTTGGGTCACTGCAAAACAGCTAACTTCTTTATGCCAGTTTTCACTACTCCAGTTGCCTGGGAACCCCAAGGAACTATGGTGAGACAATGAGTTTTACACGACACCAGTGTCCATAGTCAGCTGGATGATGATAAGCGTAGGGTAGCTCAGCTTTCTGCTCCATTGCTCCTAAATATATACAGCTCTGTACTTATACTCTCTGTTCTTTCTCTGAAAATCTCCTGGTGCTGAAGCCAAAGTCAGTTTTATATCGATGGGTGGAATGTAGAATATTCCTTGCACACTACAAAATGCAAATGAATTGTGATGTACATTTCTAGATGATTCCAATCTATTATCTGTAGACATATTTTTAGGACTGAGGGACTGGGACTTTAGGCTGAGAAGTAGTGCCCCTTTATGGAAAATTACTGAAGCCATGGAAATGGATTTTAAAGTGTACATTATTTGCCGTATGCAGCTAACTAGCAAGAGAAGAAATTTTGCAGTTTTCCCCCTTTAAATGTTCCTGTCTTTCAACTGAAACTTTTTCTAATAAATCCTAATTCATGCTGCCCCTTATCTTGTCCAAATAACTGCTTCTTTGCCATTTGGAAGTGCGTGCAAGTCTGACACAGCTGCACACAGACTCATAGATACATTGAGAGACTGGCTTTAAAGTTACCAATCCAGTGTCTGACAGCAGATTCAGTAAGGCCAGGCATGACATCAATTAATATTTTAGTAGAGTGTTCTCATACTGCTTCACTGTAAGGGAGAAATTGCCTTTCAAGTTCACAAATTAATACAGAAAATGAGTCTGCTGCTGAGGCAAAGAAATTGTCATGGAATCTTGAGAAGGTAGTAATGAAAGGAATGCTCCTAGATAGATCTATTGTATTTCACATTGCAGCAGCCTAGATAAGCTCGAGTAATCTGTGAGGTCTGGTCATGAGTATAAAGCCAGTGTGCATTAGAGAAATACTTTACTGCTGAGTGTGTAATGTCTTTACACAGAGAGTTGCATGGAGCGGAGTCATTAGTGCTCTACTTCTCTTTAGTCTTTGTCATGCTTAATATTTTTTGTACATACTCTTATAACTACTCCTGAGAACCTTGTTTGCTCCTTGTTTTGCAAGGGTGACTTTGATCCACTGGTTTAGGTTCATTTCCTCTGTCACAGCCTGGACCACGCACAACATAACCCCTGTCAGTGCCATCATTATAAAGCATTGCCCTCTCACTGTTTGATGGCCAGCTTGGAGTCAAGGACAGTAAAATATTGTCTGCCTTTAAAAGGATGCATTGAAGCGAGGTTTCTCTCTTTCCATCCCCACTGCTCCTCTGAAGTGTAGTGAAGGGCAGGTCTCAGCACCTCAGTGCTCAGATTTAATGAGCCACACTTTTGCAGCTCTCTACAGTTTGGAGTACATGGACAAGAACACACCCTGAGGTTTGCAGGCTTTCAAGTGAAAGAAATATCAGTTCTCTTAGGGTTACCTAAAGTGTAGAAAGGAAGGGATGTGTGCTTGGGTGGTTTTTGGTTTTCCTGATCTAGTTGGTCCTGACCACTTTCTCAATAATGTTTATCTTCATATTCTGCAAAGAGTTCACATCTGCTCGGAACATTTGCGGATTTTAGAGAAAAAAACCCAACTAGGCAATTCCCTCTCCAGCCCTACAAACACCAAAATGCTCACTGACAGAGGTAGTCTTGGATCCCTGGGAAAGGGGTTGTTCCTTACCTGGAGCAGAAGCCCTTAGTACTGAAGGGCTCCATCCCAGAGCTATGTGCTCAAGAAAGAAGGTA
>VZTF01005464.1:7932-38326 GCA_013397755.1 Cnemophilus loriae | reverse complement strand
TTTCATAATAATGAGAATGGTCCTGAAGGCACCTGTCAACTCTCAAAAAAGAACCAACCCTAAAAATGAAATCAGAAGGACTGCAGGCACAATAGAAAAATCCACAGAATATACTCTCTGCATTTAGATGCTCATGAAAGGTGCCAGTGAGTGAAATAGTTCTTTGATGCACTCCGGGCTTCTTTAGGCCATGGCTGATATTTCATTGTGACAGTGGACCAATTTCTCCAACTGTCTGAAATAGGAGAGGATAATAAAGCCGATGTTTCCTTAGTAGAATTAAGACCAGAAGATACACAAGCGGAGATCTAAATAATTTCTAATCTCATTTTTTATGACACATTTCTGAATTATTTTCATTGTGCACTTGCAATTAGAGAGCAGAACAGATGGTAGGGGTTCAGTTTAAAAAAAAAATAAAAAAAATATTTCTTTTGAAAGGCGATGGTACCAAGGATTTATTTACTACATCTGAAAGGTGTTTCTCACCTCTCTCTGTAACTGAAGTGTTTCTCCACTGGTATTAAATGGAAATGAGGGGAGACCTAAGGGCATGGCTTTGCTTGTGTGCATCCATTCTGAGTGAGTCACAGCACTCTGCACGTACCCTTTTGTTATTTCCTGATGAAAACCTCTCCACAGTGTCAAACGTAACGAGAACTATGGCAACTGCACACCATTGCTTGGTTTGAAGGGAGCAGGCAGCATTCTAGTCAGGAATCCCATGGCTTGCTGATACAAAATTGTACTGTTGTCACTCTGGTGTTTCCCACATAGTGCCTTGCAGGGTGAAGGAAATCCAGATGGTTTTGAGAAGAAGTTTTGCAGTCAGGAATATACCCTTTTCTGAGCACAGTGTTCTATGGAAATAAATGCCAGTGGGTGTAGTAATGAAGAAAAATGCAGCAGCTCGCAATTTCCATGAAATCACATTCGTTCCGTCTTGGCCAAAGACCCTGAATGAGTCTGTATCCAAATTCTCGGGTTCCTAAAGTTGGTCCTAGTGCCATTGACTGGCAGAGGATATAGTGTGATGTCACAAAAATCAGATGTGCCTTTGCAAATGTGTATGAACCATATAGATTAACTTTTAATATTGCATATTACTGTGTACACTCAGAAATACTGTAATATTAGGAATCTGCTCTGGTGTTCCTCATTTTGTATAATATTATTAAAAATACACTTGTAGGTAGCCTCCAAAAGTCAAAAGAACTGCTTGCCAAGACCCTAGTTGACCGATCACAAAGAAGATTAATGGATTATGTATGAAGCATTTTTATTTTTAAATCCTTAGTTTGGGTTGCACTGTTGTCTTTGCTTGTTTCGTTTTTTTTTCCTCCAACGTTTCCCCTCTTATTGTGATGACATCTAAAAAAATTGCCTAAGTTCATAAGTAGGAGCAGACTTTTAATGACACTTAAAAAGCTGAGGCATGATTTCACCTCCCACTTCTGTTCGCTTTATGGTAGGAACATATTTTACAGATGAATGGCTCTGGAATATAACTCTAGGTGATATTAAATAAATAGGTAGAGGGGCATAGCTTATCATAATTCATCGTAAAGTTTTGCCTCTAAATAAAGATACACAGTTGCTGAACAAAAAGCATTTGTCTGTGAAATGGGCTGTAAAGTCACTGAAATACTATTTGCCAGATGTAAAATTGAAACGGTTACTTGCTTCGTTCACTGCAGTAGCCAAGAACTGTGTGCACTGCAAATCCAGAGTCTGCAAAAATAAATTTCTGACACATGTCCAAGTCGTGTTTCAATTTTGGGTGTGAAACATGAGTGCTGCAAGATGTGAAATGTTCCTGTCTCTACTGTGGGGAAATAAATAAGTTCTTCTATTTTCCGGATTTGTAAGGAAAGAAGGAACATAAATCACACCTGGCAAAATTTCATATAAGTAAAGTAGCACCTCTCCCCAGGCTCAAATACAGAAATACACACACTTGTGTCTGAAGCCAGGCCAATAACAGGCTGGTGGTAGTGATGTGGAGGCTATGGGTAACATGTTCTCAGTAGGTAAAATGTAGATAAAATGTTCTCAGTTCTGAATCTCGGTGAAATGTGTGACCGGCTTGATGTCTCCACCTTCACTTCCTGTGGGACAGGACTTTGCATGGTGAGGAATCTTTGTGTTCAACAGACACTTCATGGACACACATAAATTGAATGTTTTGCCTCATTTTAATATTTCTAGAACAACCTACACGTGCATACAGAAAGAATTTGTACTGCTGTTAAGGCAGCATAATTTAGCTTGCATTATGAATCAGATAGGGGTGTTCAAAGACAAAATCAGAACCTAAATAAACCACAGTTCTTGCCATATACAACACTCTGTGGCAGTGATTTACAGCTTCACTCCCAGACCTGTATTATGACTTTTGCAAAATTCCTTCTCAAAAGTCTGTACTTCGCTATTTCAGCAACAGCTTCTTATGTGCACTTTAAAAACAATTTCTCCAACATAAATTTATCAGCTTTTAAGTAAAAATACAATTAAAAAAAAAAAGAACTTTCAAATAAATTCTTCATATTTTAATATTAATCTAAAATTAATTTCTAAATTCATGTGTAAAACTCAGACAATTCTTCATTGCTTTGCAAGGAAGTGAAAAAAACAACCCTGAACACTTAATGCTTTACTAGCTTTGTTGTTTTTAACTATGTGGGCTCACTGAAAACAATCCAGCTGGTCTCATATGTTTCCCTGAATAAATGGCATGCATCACCCCCTACACTCTTCTTAGAAATATTTCTGATTTTTAAAATGGGGTAGAATTTCTACTACTTTTTAGTTTGCATTGTTTGGAGAGATTTTGCCTTAAGCAGTGTCAGTCACTGTAATAATAACAAAATATTGTCCAGAGAGCCACAGCTGGCTAATTTCAGGTGTGTGCTACTGCTCTGATGGACGACAAGTGACCATGACACTGAAGGTAGGCAAAATAGATTAACTGCTGAAGGAAGGCAAAAGCTAAAGTGATCCATCTGGCAATAATCAGAGCTAAAACAACCATGGAGACCTCGTCTGGGCATGCAGTTGGCACAGCAGGATAGGAGTTGGTTTGTCAGTGGCTGATCATCGCCCGTCAGTGTATCACATCTGCCTCATCCTCACCATGGCAAATACTGATTTTCAGTATGAAGGATGCATTTGAAATGGAATGTAATCCTAGCAATCTCTCAACACTGATTTTTAATTGCTCCTTGCCTGGCAACAGCTCATAGAGGTGCTGTTATCTGTGGCTTAGAGACCGAAGGGATGAAAGGAATCAGGATGAAAGAACACCCCAGAGCCCAGAATGGGCAGGCACTGCTGGCTGTGAGGTGAAGGCACGAATCTGTAGCACAGCTCAGAAGCTGTGATATGAAGCAGTGGGAGCAAAAATGATCTGCAGGGCAAGGTGAAAATTTGATTGTGCAGCACTACACAGAGTTTGCCTGCAGAGTTTAAATTACCCAACATTGCAGAAAGCCAGAGACGTGACCAAGGGTTTGTTGGTTTGAGTTATAAATGTACCAAAATTGGCTGTAGCTCTGCAAAAACAGGGAATGAAGTTTCTGCAGTCCAAAGCAGGCCTTGCTTCTATGAAAATTAATGATTGAATGAAAGAGGAGGAAAAAGGCATTTATTAATCTGACCCCCAGAAATACTGATATGCATGGATATTTTAGATTTGCTAGGGACACATCCATGAAACAGGACATAATAGAGATTAACCCAAAGCCTAATTTAGCAAATTAACAGCAAGAGAAATTATTTGATTCAGCCATATTATATCCTGTTGACTTTAATATATGATGATAAATTCAATTCAGTGTAACAGAATAAATCCCTGCAGTTCTTCAAATTCCTGTTGTCATAACTTTTCCAGTGGAACACAGTGACAGCTTTTGCTGGCTTCACAACTGTCTTCCACAGCAAATGGCAGAAAATTTTTCCTCACAAAGTGCAATTTCCATTATGCTCATATTCAGCTACTCTCCATTTTGTCTCTGTGTTTTATTTCACCAGGCAGAGCAATACAACTCACATAAACCTAAACTCTCTCACTATGAATGAATAAATAGTGAGTATTTGGAGAACCCTGAAGATATCTTCAGTTGTGTAAAGAGGCAAAAAACCACATAAGCGTAAATAAAAGTCCATCAGGAGAACCCGGTGTGTTTGTTTGCTGCTGTCACATTTACAATGGTATCAGTGTCGGTTTCTGCATGGACAATCCAGAGGTAAAAAAATTATTCAAAAATTATCTGGAGGTAAAAAATTATTAATGTAAACACTGAAATGTCTTTATTTCTGTGCTGTGCTTTCAACATTCACATGGTACATTATAGTAATGATCTCTTTCTGTTTGAGTGTCTGATCTGTCTCTCCTCATCCTTCCCCTTCCTTTTGTGTTGATTTTCCCACTTTTATGTTTCACTGGATGTCTCCTTACCCACTCCTCATTCTCTGCTTTCTCTGCCGACATATACTTGAAAAGATTCTCTTTTCTCTTTCTACTCCCTTTTAAAATAAGTTAAATGTCTCATTAATAAACTTCAAGAATGTTTAGAATGCAAAAATCCTGCACACAGATCACTGAATAGCTCCACGGTTAAAATCAGATACTACAAAGAACAGTGTACTTAGTATATTAAAAAAAGCTTTACAATTAAAATTAAGTTTAAGTTCATCAGAAAGTCCAATATTAGGAAAAAATGAAATGCAAAATCTAAAACTTTGGACCACACTATGTCCACTAAGACCTGAAAACAATGAGAAATATTAATATTATTAAATCATTATCAAATTATTTATTCTTTCACTTACACAATGCTACAAACATTTTCAAAACCAAAGCATTGATTATATACAGTAACTGTGGCAAGCACAGATTTAATTCCTGCCTGTGTACAATTGGCCTACGGAAAAAGTCTCCAGTTAGATAATTTTGAATTTTATAAACAACAGATTGTCTCGGACCACACCCTATTAGTTAATAAAGAGAAAAAAGCACTTTTACAAGTATAATATAATGTCAAATTGTTTAACTTAGACACAATTCTTACTTTCTATTTCACAAAATTCAGCATTTTGGGAAGCAAAATTGTGACAGTTGTGGTAGACAAGTCTGTGTAAAATCAGATTTTAGTGTATATTTGATATTTCACTCAGAATCTGCATAATATGTTTAGTATACAAAAGTGTTTTACACATTTAAAACTTACAGGACAGATTAAGAAGGTGTGAAGTTAGCTGTAAATGTGTGGCCACCTCATGATTTTCTACCCGTATTTATTTATTTATTNTTTTTTTCATTTTAAGTCAAACTAAAGTGATTTCTTTTTTGAACATGGTGATGAAAACACAGTGGGCTGGACATCCACAATATCGTGTTTACAGAGTGCCTTTGCGGAGTGGAACTGAGCATTTGCCAGTATATATATCCACACACAAAAAAAATTAGCAGAAGTCAATAACAAGACTGGATTTTCTTCATAAGTGGCTTCCTGCTGGAGAGCTCCTGCAATGTTAGAGTAGAAATGCCAGTACATTTACAAAGGGCCTCTTGACTGTTCATAATTCCAAATATCTTATCTCATTAAAAACTATGCCAGGACAGATGCTGCTGTTGTTATTCAAGCCCAGGACTGAAAGAAAGAAAAAGTATTACATTATTCTATTATAGAAATATTTTAATGAAAAATCTCAGCTTTTTTGATTATCTCTTCATTCAATTTGCATTTTCATTGGCACTTCAAACATATCTGCTTTGGTTCTGTTCTTTGTTTTGTTGTTCTGTCTGCATTTCATTGAATTGTTACATAAGAAATGGTTGATTTAATCAAGCGCACAAGATTTGCTTTTCGTTACTTTAATGCAGCAATATCAATGACACAGTAACGCCTTTTCAGTAGGGGTGTATTCTGAACACAGTTTATCTGATCAAGACAAATATTTTGCTGAGCATCACTATTTCCTTCAGTTCAGATCTTGTTTAATACCACAGTATGTGCTAAATTCTCCTCTGTATTCTACAGGTATAAAGCTGTTTCAATGCAAATTGAGAAGCTATTTGTACAATTGAAACAGAAGCATGAATTTCACATAAAATATCCTGGAAGAGATTACCTTAAAAAATACCTCGCAAATATTTGCATTGGAATAGTAATTTGTGTTACAGACTTCCTTTGTTTGTGTCCTTAATTTGTTTAATACATAACCTAGAGAAGACCCAGAAAGGAAAGGGGAGTTTTGCCCCTGTGTGCATATATTTTTATATAGAGACATAAATGGAGGTTGAGGTGTTCTTAACTGCATTTCAGAATTAGTGACGACAGCAGCAGTTTATTTCATTCATCAAGGGGTGGATGAGTATTTATCTCTAGCCACTGCAGATTGTCTTCCCAGGTGCAGTTTCATTTGTTATCATACAAAAAAAGGGTGGATTAGTAATGATTTTCTGTGGATGTTTTGCAGGCACTTTCTCAAATTCACTTTTAATAAGGAAAGGCTTATAAAGTACAACATCAGCTCTATGAGCCATGCCAAAAGAGATGGTATTGGAGCTACCAGTGTGAAAATTAAGGTGATCCTTAGTTCTGACTGTGGCTTAGCAGGATGCTGTGTGCATTCTGAGACCACTCACGGCATCCATTCCCAGGATGGTCCAGGCAGTCGTCTACAAGGGCCAGACAGTGGAGGGATGGAGAGAGTGGACCAGCTCCTGGCCATTCACAATTAAATGCCTGAACATAGCCTCAGGTGCTCTCCAAGTGGAACCCTTGAATTTGTCACTGAACAAGTTATGTCTCTTTAAGAAGAAGTCTGTGCAGCAGTGGGGGAAACATGTTGGAAAATCCTTTTAACTTTAGCACAATAATGTATGATCCCTGTATTCGTGGTTAATGCTTAATTTTGTACCATACAGAGCTTAGTGCAAATAACAGGGCTTACTGTGGCCTTGTGATTCAGTCCCTGCATCTGTGACTAATAAGTCTTTGCCAGCTGATGCTTCCTTGTTTACTTATATCAGTGATTAATATGTACTAGCAGATATCTTAGATTTGAGAATAGGGTTGTGTTTCAGAGCCAAGAATGATAAGGGAAGTACAGTATGACCTGACCACATATTTGAGATACTCTCAAGGGGAAAAGATTCATCAGAAGGTCTGGAATAATATGCAAATAATTCCGCGGACAGCCCCAGTCAGGAATCATGCCTGTGCCGGGGTGATCGCAGCCAACCACGGGCATCTGGGGCTGTAAGAACTGAGCAAACCAACAGCTTGAGGAGATTCAAGATGAGACCCTTGGTTTAACCCAGAACAGAAATCTTCGTGTTTTCTCCTCTTCCCTGCCAGTTTCAGAAACATTTGCATGACCTTTTAGACTCAATCTCTGTTTTGAGCTACTGAACTTATACAACAGTCATATAAGGGAATCCTTCCACTCCACCCTCCTTCCCTCCCAGAAAAACCCCCCAAAACCATGAAGTACATCTGCAGTACCAATCTGTCTCTGGAAAGTACGGTTGTGGCAGACATGTCCTTGAGGGAATCCCTTCATCTTCCTCACTTTCTGTAAAACTCATTCTGTTCTGCAGGTACCACGTGCAAAGTAATTGATGATGGCAGTAAATGCCAGCCATTGTTTTCCTTAACACCAAATAACGGGTTTTATTTTGCAAACAACAGACAGACCAATATTCTGAGAAAGCTGAGGACGTTTTATCTTTCCCTTAGAGACATTTTGCAACACATTGGTAGAGTCACTTAAACTAGATGCAAACAGAAACCAAAAGTCATGTTACTCTGAATTTTCAAGCTGCGCAGGTGGAACTTAATGTATGAGGCTGGTGGATCAGAGAAGGAAGACACGTCAATGTCTTTGAAAGAGCTTCACAAAAGTCATCACATCTGATAAGGATGACATTTCAACTTTTCTGTGATGGTTTTCTCTGTGAAAAATGAATGAAAATGGATAATTTGGAAATGTGGTTAGAGATTAAGGCTTCCATTTTGGGCAGTGTTTGAGGGTGAATAATACTGTTACTGCTGAATTATGGTTAGCCCTTTAGGTTAGAATCTTGCAGATACTGGTGTTTCCAAAGCTATCAACAGATGTTAATCACAGATCAGGGAAACTTCAGTCCTGTGTTAATAAGTAAGACACTTCAGCCACCTTTCATGCATCGTGAGGATTTCAACACCTCCAGCTCTGGCTTGTTATCTTCTGGTGTAAGGCTAATTCTGTGCAGTCTGGGGCCTGCACTGTTCCACAGCCACTGCAGGGCGCCATGAAACCACCTCTGCTTACAAGCATCCATCTCTCAGCTCCCCTCAGGGCAGAAACAGCACCAGCCAAAATCACCCAGGGAATCAGGTGCACGCATTTGTACACAGGTATACACGTTATGCATATATACACCCCACAGATAATATCTATTTATATACTGGCACCTGCACTCTGTGCTGAACAGCTGTACCATAGTGGGCAGCAGCCCTGGCTGTCTGCCTTTGCTCTTGGTTCTGCTCTTAACTCCATGAGCTTTCTTTGCTAATGATGCTGACATTCTTTGCCACCTAACGAGGCAATTTCTGCTCACTAACAATGCATCTGTTTCCCTCGGCAGCTGTGGGAAGCCTGAAGTTTGTTCCTATTTGCTGGCCTCCTGCTGCCCCGGGATGCTGTCTCCAGCGTCTGAGTGTACAGACCAATTCCTGCTGCTGCTGGGCCTGCTGACGTGATTGTGATGGTTTATTTTTATCACAGAGAAACTGTGAATTCTGTCCTAAAGCCTTCATTAGGAGCTGTCGTATCTCCTCATTTTCCCTGTTGAGCATCAAGCCCATCACTATAAAGCTGCTTCTGTCCACCGTGAAATTGTTCCCCCAAAGTTGTCTCTTTCCACTTCTGATGAGCTCATGTCACCATGTGGAGATTCCTCCCCAAATTAATCAGATCCTGGCTTCTTAGCTCAGTCCCCTTCTCTGTCCTGCATGGTGGCATGACCATCCTGCAAGCACAGTGTGGGGGCTCACATCAGAGTGCTGAATATAGAAATAAATACACTCAGCAGTGTCTGCATTTGTATTCAAAATTATTGTTTTATATAAATTAATAATTCCTCTCTGTCTGGCTCTCTAGACCCCCCTTAATGGTTCTATTTTCATCCCTCTCCCTCGATAAATTCATGTTACCATCCAAACCAATATTCCTTCATAAGTTATTACTCCATAGCTCACCTGCTGGTCCTTCTCTTTGGTCTGGAAAAGAGATTGAATTGCTAATTACCTTCTATTGTGGCACTGGAAAGTATTTCCTCACCAATATCAATCTTTCCATGGGAAAGGAGGAAGGTAATGATACAATTATAATCTCACCTAATATTTTGATACCACATCAGAATGATGCCTGTTTACTTCTTTCAGGCATCCCATTTGCTCTGAGGCAACTCCATCATGTCACTTTATTGAACCACCTCTGCACTTACCAAGATTGTGGTCCCCGAATCAATCAGTATTTATGTCTCCAGCTGCTTGCACCAATGACAGGGAGCGTCCTCTACCAGTGCTGGGGCACAAAGTTACCTTCCACAGGTCATCTGAGAGGGCCTGTTTCTTCCTGTGCTTCCTGTCTTTCTCTTCATTTTCCATTCGGAAATTTAAACATCATTATTTTTTTTTTCCTTTGGCTAGAGTGTAACACTGTGGGAGGCTGAGTGGCAAATCTGTGCTTCACAGGAAACTTGTTCCTCAGTTTGCTTCACTTCACTGCATCTCCCAGAACACCTGGCACAGTAATACCTGGCTGAACAGGCTCCTCAAAAAAAACCTTAGTGAGCCTGAGGTTATCATAGCAAAAACAGAAGCTAAAATCGTATTTGGAAATTAGAAATGACTGAGTTCTTCAGTCCTGCTGGTGTGTAGTTGTAAAAAAATCTTTTTTCCTCTCTCTGTGTTTGTACACTTGTTTAACAAGGTCTTTCTTCTAAGAATGTTAACCACAAAGTTCCAGAGGAAAAACAGATTGTTGGGTTTTTGTTCTCTAACAATTAAAAACAAAAGAGAACAAGTAAATCCATAGAAATGCCTGATGTAAAATGCAAATAGAAATAAACTTGAGAGTTCTGCCAAAAATCCTAGGAAACAAAACCACATATCCTATAAAAAAATGCCATAATTATTCTACAAAGAAACTCCAACATGTTCCAGGAGAGAACATGAGTACAACAGTGCTGCACAGAATTATATGCTTCCAAGCTTCTACACTTCATGGGCAATATCAGCCTTCGAACTAACAGTTGAGTCACAGATATCTAAAAAATATAAATAAATAAAAAAAGAAAGAAGCCCCCCAAACTACAAACCACTTCTAGTTCAGCTGAGAGCCTCAGAAGAGTGCGTGTGTAGCTTTATGACAGAGAGTCTGAATGTCTTTCTGAGTCTCTATTCACAGTTGGGAAAGATGAACTTTAAGATGCATTGTTTAACAAGAGAAGCAGTGCTCTAACTGGTTTAAGCTGATAAGCTCACACTAGTACATGTGTAACTTATAAAAATTGAGAACTTTTTTAGTTGAAACGCAAGCTGCTTAAGGTGAATAAGCCTGTCTCCATGAATGGCAAATTATTTTATAGCACTCTGATTGTGTTTATTTACTTGAGAAAGACGAAAGAGACATTTGACAAGGCCTTTGTAACTGAGGCTTCCATCCATTAAAAGCCCTTTGAAAATCTTTCAGGAGAAATTCAATAGGAAGTGTTTATCTTCTTCAAAAGTAAAGCTTCTCAATTTAGATATAAGAGTATTTAAAAAAAAAAATAAAATAATGCTTACAGTTCTGTTTCTGGGGTTGAACAGAGGCAGCTGTGGACATCTGGTCACATATTCCTTGAAACAGGTGTTAGATTTCCATCGTAGACAGTTGTCTGAGACAATTTTCACACTGCATGAAGGCAGTGTGAGGAGAAGCATCAGGTCTCTGCTCTGCAGAATAGTCCTCCCCTTGTTTGTTTGCAAGAATCTGCTCAGTCCTGCTTGTCATTGTTGACTGATGTACATTCTTACAAGAGAGAGTTTTTGCAAGCAGAGCTCATAATTGTTCAGAAAAATTTATCTGTACCCCATAGCTTTTTGAGTTTGAGGACAGCAATTTAAAAGGTGTAGGATTATATGAAGAAGCTTGTTTCACTTCCATTAATGACAACTTTATTTCAACTGGTATGTTTATTTGCCTCTTTCTATTGAAAGCTTTTTGTGTTGTTCAGGCAGCAGTCTCCAAGCACAGAGCTGCTATGCTGCTCCTGCCACAGTAAAAAAATTACCACCATCTTTATTCCTGTTGTTTTTCTGTGTATGACCAAAATAAAATGTAGATTAAACCATGAAGAGGTCAGAGGTAGCAAAGGCCTGTCCTTGAGTTTCAACTTCTGTGCTTGTAAATTTTTATACCAAATCAGGAAAACAAGTGTTGCAGTATGTAGAGATTTCTTATCTGATCTTCAGTTCCATAATTCTGTCAAAGTAGAATAGTTATGTCCCATGTACTTGGTATTCGCCTGAAATTAGCCTACGCACAGTTGCCGAAGAGAGGGTTTAACAATTTCATCTGCATAAAGCTCTTCTGGCAACCCTCATCCTGCAACAGAGAAAGATTTGCAAGCAGCTGCTGGTGAATAGAATATATCCCAGTCAATAGAATGAAAATATGCAGGTGAATAAAGAAAACCTACTATGTGGTGAATAAAATGCATCACCAAATAATATATGATGAATAGAATAAAAATGCAGTAATCTGTTGTTTTTTTTTTTTAATTGGAACAACAAATCTTTTTAGCTCTCTTGTGGTACCCACTGTTGCATTTTGTATTTAGAAGTTTTGCTTGAAAGTGGTAAAGCTGAAGCTGTCAGTGGTCACATTTCTCATATTTCTGCCTGTTTTGTGTCTTTCTATCTTTTAGTGAAGGGAAATACAACTAATTCCCTTTCCATGTGTTGGTAGATGTGTTCACAAAGCCTCTCAGAATGGTAAGCTAAAGAAGGGACAAAACCAGCCCATGCCCAGCTGGATCCTAAACATGGTGATGTTTAAAATGGGTATAAAACTCCTAAGCCAAGACATTAAGCATCCACATAGCTCTGATTTGTATTTAGGACTTTAGCCTCTCAGGAGGTTGACCTAGGACCTCTACTTCTGTCTCTTTGCGCTTGTTTCTATTAGGGAAAACTACAGTACCTCTGGCACTTCCACTTGTTTAAATTAGGTATATTCAAAGTAGTGTTTTGAGTTGAATACTAGAAAGTCATGCGAGCATTTCAGTTTACCTAACATTTTGAGCAGAAGCAACATGCAGCCTTCCACCCTGCAAACTCTCTGCGCTCTGACAGTTCTTCCCAACCATAAACCCCCAGTGCAGCTCTAAGTCTTCACTACCCAAGACTAAACAACTCCAATCAGTGAATTCTGCCGCAAATACCAAGCTGGACTCAACACGTTCTACAAGAGACAATGTAGAACATTAAAAGACTATTATGTAGAATATTGAAATTGTATTTAGTTAGTGTAGCTGATTAATTAAAAAGGATAACCTGTAGACAGAGACTACTAACTATGATGAGTTATGTCCTGTTTAATGAAAAACCATTGCTGTGCAATTAGCAGTATTTTTGAAAAGCTGTTGTCCTGGCAAGGTCAATCAGTTTGACACTGCCACATTCCCTCATCTTGGGGTACTGGTAGGTACAGTATTTTCTTTTCCCTGTTAGGGAATTATCAGAAAAGGAAATGGAGACTCAGAGTTTGTATTTTTAGAGTAATTATTTCCTGCGTTACTTGGCTAGGAAATCACAGGCATGCGGTCACTCTAACTATGTTACTCTGTCAAGGAATAATACAGTAAAATCCCTATGGATATTTTTTTTGTATTTATGCATGACTGGTTTGGTAGTGAACTAAAAGCTCATTTTTGGTTCAAACATACAACTTCTGTCTGAAAAATAAAAAGTAAAATAAATCACAGACTAAAACTTAGAAATAGAGTTTAACTCTTCCTTGAGCTGACAGCTTATTGTTTTCCAGGAACAGCACGACACTGTCTCTTTGAGTAAAATGTCTTTTGAAGCAAAATTTGCATTTCTTTTGCAGATGTGTTATTTGCAGGAATACATTTCTCCCATTCAAACTGGAGAGTCCTTTATATTACTGTGTGAATTGCAGCTCATGAAGACATGGAGGTAATGACTTTAAACTGGGAGAGGGCAGGTTTAGTTTAGATACCTGGAAGAAATTCTTCCCTGTGAGGGTGGTGAGGCCCTGGCAAACGAGAAGCTGTGACTGCCGCATCCCTGGAAATGTTCAAGGCCAGGCTGGATGGAGCTTGAAGCAATCTAGTCTAGTGGAAGGTGTTGGCGTTCCTGTTTTTGCTCTAGTTTTAAGCTGCTGGGGGCTGCCAGCCTGTTTGACCATGTGTTCATGCAGTGAACTCAAACCATGGATATCTCATGTTGAGGGTTCAAGTGGGATAATTCAAAGGGCAGTTAAAAATTCTGGAGTATTCTAACAGATGAATTTTCTGCCTAAATTGTGAGAGAAGTGGGAAAGAAACACAGAAACATTAACTTCTATTTCCTCAATCCAACATATGTTATTTCTGAAGGGATCAAAATGCAGCATGACTCTGTATTAGAGATGCATATTCCTTATCTGAGCGTGGGACAAAATTATAGAAGAAATGGAATCACCTCTCTGTTTGTGTATACCTAACTGAATGTTTGATATATTTTGCTGTCAAAATTTTGGCTTCCAGATAAACACATGTATTTTTATAAATAAAAATCAATGTGCATAGAGATCATTCACTAGAAATGTGATGTGTGTCAAGGCTGGGCCCTCTGGTCCCAACTCTGTTCTTTGCCACAGTGTCTTCATCTACAGGCACAGACAGTTCAGTCTACACAGAACAACTACTTGTTATCATTATAAAACAAGTAATAATTAAACCAAATCGAGTTCATAGTAACCTGACTGCTTGACAGCTGCTATCTCAGCTAAGAAAGCTGAAACAGCTCAGGTCAAGACAAGGAGGTGAGGCAGACAAGGAGCAGAGGTGTTCTGAGACACTGCTTTCCAAAATTCATGTTTACTGGGCTGCATTTTTGTAATGCATAAAATCTAATTTTGCATGCATAACCAAAGAGTAGAAATAGCTCAGTCTGGGCAGAAAGGCACATCCTTTATGAGTCCTGGGTCAGAAAAAAGGAGAACAGAGTTTTGTGAGAAACGTCTTTCATCAGTTTACTTAGATCTGCCTCTTTTTTTCTTTTTTTTTTCGTTTGTTTGAAGAGGAGAAAATAGTGTTCTCCACATTTATGATAAATGTATATTCACATTACATTAATTAGTTTACTTGCCTACTGTGAAGTTTAGTGAAGTTACAACATAAGGGAATATAAGGGAATATAAGCTACAGATAAGGGAATATAAGTTATAGATAAGGGAAATATTGCACAATAACACTTGTTTATTTCTGAATACAGCTCTAAAGACTAAAGAAAAATTATGAATGAGAAACTCCTTTCAAACTGTGCAAATATCTGCTAGTGCAAATTTAACCTGCCCAAACTCTCACAATTAGCCTTTTTAATTTCTAATTACATAAATTCATTTAAGCTGCTCCTTACCCATAAGTTATGTCTTATTATTACTGCCATTTCAGTGACATCAGCTGAGAGTAAGTTAGACAATTTGTTGTCTTCCTTGAAATTGTGGAAGCTTTTGTTCACGCCTTCATTCTCAAGACTTTCCCAGGAAGTATGGTTAGATCTGAATACTAATGAAAAGTGAAGTAGTAGCCTCTTAATATGCAGAATTCCTAGGGAATATAACCAACTAGCCCACTGACTTCCTCTTTTTTTTTTTCTCCTTGAGATAAATTGCCAAAGTAACTGCTTTGTTCAGCTTTTCTGTGTTGTGTTGATGCTCTGCTTACTCCACAGTCACAGCATCACAGCGTAACTCAGATCAGAGGGATCTTTCAGCTGCTTCCTTTCAAGTGGAAATCCTGAACCATCTTTTTACTTGTCACTATTGACAATAACTATTTTGAGTTTGGTTTTAGTTTACTTTCTTTATTTTTTTTTCCTTAAATGCTTTGTCAACACCTGAATTTAGCAATCTTTCTTGTCCTGATGTTCTCTCATTTTTTCCCTTGAATCACATTCTAAACCAGTTCCATGCTTCCTCGTTCAGATCTCCATGAAAACCTTTCCCCTCAAACACCCTTTAAATCAAGTAGGAATGAAAAACCTAAGAAAGTGGAAGTGGAAAAAAATAGATGAGCTTGGACAGACAAAAATAATATCCACAGCTCAACACCCTGTTCCATACCTTGCACTATGACACTGGCAAGTTCAAATTCCTGATTCTGCAAACCAATTCCAGAATCTCAAGTTCTGGACCTGAACAGTATTATGAAATCACATTAAAAGACGCAACCTAGCTAATTTTTCAAGAATGCTGTTGCTTTGTCAGCAGGCAGGACTTTCTTAATTTCTCCATCTACAAATATCCAGCTTGTTTTCTGAAGTCTCTGCAGTGACCATACAGACTTGGTGCTGGACACTGATTCCAAGCAGTTTTCTGACCAATACAGTCTGAGAGTTGTTGGCTCAGGCTTTGCTTTACACCTTTGCTATAAAGAAATTCTACTAAGTTTTGGATTTATGATGCTTATGAGCTTACTGATCATGAGGAATACATTTCTTTATCACACGGTGTGAGAGCCACCACAAGGTAACAGTACATAGTCTTCTCCTGCACAGGAGCCACACAAGCCAGGAAATATTGGCAACTGTGCTTGTGAGGGCAAAGATTTGCAGTGGCTGCAATGAGAGACACAAGACATAATCATCATTAAGCACTTGTCACAGCACCTGCTGTCTGAAACAATAATGCTGTTTGACATCTCTGTTAACAGGGTCTGACATTTTAATGTTATCCTGCATATCCATCTTTGTGCAAATTGTTTGCCTCTTCCCTTGTGTCAAAATAGCAATTAATTTCTAGCCTGCCACTGACAACAATGCACTGAGTTTTATAAACGCTCAAAAATGTTGAGTAGTTAAGTCAAAGTGCTGGTGCTTGACATTGATTTATACCCACTTCATATGCGACCTGCCATTTTCTCATTAAAAAGTGAGACTTACTGCTTACCTGCCATTTTCCCTTTGATTATTGGTATGCTAGTTTGCATAAATTGGTTTGTCATGTATATGTCACACTGGGATTTCAAATACTGAGTTCATTTCCTTCTGAGTTGGGAATAGCAGAAGGAGGACATTTGAGAAAGAAAAAAGAAAACACAGTTGTCAGGTCACCGGCAAAGGACTTGACAACTGTGTATAAAGCAACTTCATTTTCCAGGTTCAGAGGTCCTTTCGATATGTTTTCCAGACCTGAAGTGCCTTAGGTGGGTGATACAATTAACATCAGTCAAAGGTATTTTTCCATCTTCTTCCATAGATTCTCCATAAGAGGAGAAAGTTTGTCTTGATATGGACAAAAATTTCCTCTGCCTCTGGTTCTTGGCCTTGAAGAAGATACATAAAATTTGGTTTATTAGAACTCCTGGTCTAAAAAAAAAAAAAATCTGTATTCCTTTTTCTTCCTCTCTAATCTTCTTAGTAGCCTTTTCCTGAAAGATTTCTAGTTAGGAAATTTCAACCAACATAAACATACTCTATTGCCCTGAACAACAGACACCACTTGAATTCAGTCTCTGCTGCCACTGAGCAAAGCCTCCTTTAAATCACTTTCCTTAGCTGTCCTTTCCTAGGGAATCAAAGCAAGCACTCTCCTTTCATTTTCAATGATTTTAAAAACTCACCTGCTAAAATGCTGTGCTAGAGCTCAGTTTCTCTGCCATAGGGAGTTTAATCATTGGTTTGAACGGAAGCAGACTACAAACACCTCTGGAGGTAGGAGAAGCATTATTAGGAAGACATCTACCATAGAAGAGATATGCAAAACCATTAGACACGTCTCTACGTATTTGATATGAAGAAAAGCAGTTTTTCTCAACTACAAGCATTACTAAGCCCTATTTTCAATGACATGTTGAGAAATCAATTGAAAACGTAACTGGAGTTTTGTCTAGTGATTGAATACTACAGCCAGGTTTAGCAGTAAAGGATGGAAGTTTTTTACTGAAAAACAGGATTTATGTTTTGTCACAATTGCTTTTGTCACTTGAGGATTTATCAGTCAATTAAGCAGAATTATTGAGACAAACCACTGTGCTCATTCACAGCTGACTTCAAAGAGATGCCAATAGCTGAATGTCCCTCTTTGTTTTAGGAGCACAAGGCACAACAGACAAAACCCTAAGCAAGTGTATGTGTTTCTTGGATTTGACGAATTTCTCTAATCTAATTTCTACACAAGCCTACCAATGGTTCCTCCACAAATGCCATTTGATGGCTTGTTATTTAATTCCTTACCACTGTATTATACAAACAGGATTTAATGGGAAATAATACATTGTGGTGCTTGGAGTTAGTAGCAAGGGTCATTTGGTGGGAGTTTGGTCAGTGCAGTCAGCATGAGCTATAGAGGCATTGTCTCTTAAAGGGACTTCCCATCAACACCTTGAGGAATCTGTGCTGGGTCACAGTGAGGTTTGTGCTGTTGAGAAAAACTCAGTGCTTCAGCCTTGATACTGTGTGAAATAATTTCATTTTTATAACACAATAGACTCTTAAACTGACAGAGATACTCACTTTGCTCCATGAACCAAGGCTTTTTCTGATGTTCTGTTGAAAGGTTGGATGGTGTCAGAGTCACTGAGTGCTATGACCAGGTCAAACTTTGACTGATCCAGTATTGGGTCAGTTAATTCAACAATTCCCAGGCAGTTTTGGCTCTGTGTGGTAACTTAATGAGATCTGCACCCAGGTCTCTTCCAGAACATGCCCCTGTCAAAGTGGTGTAGGTGTGGAAACAAAATACAAGGAATATAAATGTATACTATGAATTAAATTATAATCATATGAACAAGAAGGGGCGTAATTTATTTCTTAAACATTTTTTTACATAAGAAGCAGAAGTCAGAAAGCACCTATACTGGAAGAAATCATATGAGAACCTTAGTCAGGATGGTGCTTTATGATGATCTTGAAGTTCTAGTGACAAGAATTACTGTCGATGTAGAACAGAGATGTGGATCCTGCCAGGCATGTACGTTGTTTATGTACCTCACATTTTTAGGGAAGCAGGATACCTCAAACACAGGATAGCATTTTAGCATGGATATTCCTGAGAGTGTGGCTGGGGCATCCTTCTTCCCTGTGCTATTTCCCTCTGTAACATCCACCAACCCAAGAGTCTCTGTGTGACTGTGCTGTGTGCCTAATACTGTTTTAAATGCAGATTCTGGCATTTAATATGATTAAGTGAGAGTCTCATTACACAAACAATTTGCAACAAGATTATCTCTCGGGCTCAAAACCTTGAAGTAATTGAATGAAATAGTAAACCGCAAACAATAATAAATGTGCACGGAAGTTCGACAAGGAGGCAGTCAGATGCAAACAAAATTGAGCAGAGAAGCCCATTGCTAATGAAACATCACAAGCTGGAGTGAAACTGCCTGCCTCTAGGGAGCTGTTGGGATGCCAGTGTGTAAGTTAATGCGGTGCAGAGAGAGAAAAAAAAATAGGAACAGCAATAAATGGAATACAACAAATGCTTGGTGTCTGGGTTTTGATCAACTTGAAAGGCAATTACTTATTCGTGAGTATGTGAAATTGCCTACAGCATGGCTTGGGTATGTCCCCAAAAGTGCACTGCTCCTCTGAATAAGGCTGTCCAGGAAGGACTGGGTCATTGATATCTTTTATCTCATGGAAATATACAACATTTGGGTCCCACTGTCATGAATTTCCTGGTTTCAGAGTGGACTTTCTGGTTTCTCACACTAGCCTGCTGGATCTAGGATATCTCTTGGGTAAGTGCTCAAACTAGACGTTCCCTACCGCCTGTTTTCTGCTCCAAGGCTTTTACTCGATTGTAAAATCCACCAGTTTTTTTTTTTGTTTGTGTGTGCCTTTCAGCTGAAACTTTCCTGTGTGCCCTACTGCTAGCAGGTAAGATCTCCTTGCACTATAGGAAAAACATTTTTAACTCTCTTTGATTTGCACATAGTTATGTCACTGCCTTCACGTTTTCATCTCAGATGCTTAGACAATTTTTCCTCCAACAGCTGTGATAGCAGTATCCCTCTTAAGGTGATGCAGATATGGTGAGCACACAGCACTCAAACAGTTCCTGATCTTCTTCTGGGAACTAACTGCCAGTCCTGAACCCATCCTTTCCTATTTATTTCTACATTATACTTGTGGCAAAGGGTGTTCCTGCCAATGTTTTAGGTTACTTGGTCTAACCATAGCACCATGAATAGTAAAAGCTGAAGTGTATATGTTTCTGACCAATTTACCTGGAGTCTGTATCTGGGACTTACATTGCTGATATAAATGAGCAAATCCTGGAAAACAAGTAATAAGTCATTGAATTCAGCATATATTTCTTAGATTCCTTGGCTACAGAATGGAGAAGAGAATCTTCATCGTTTTCTTCCTTCTTACAGGTGTAGTCCTAACCCAGTATGAGAACACCTAGACTCCAGTTTTTACTTTGACATAACTAAAAATATTCGCATAGGAGGTAGAATCTCATCAGACAAAGGGAATCTTACTGCAACACCAGGTACAGAGTAGCCATGCTTTCAAGTCCAATAAATTCAAAATACAGGTTCTGAAACTTGCTCACCAACACTTAGGGGGCCACCTTAGTCTCTGGACTTTAGAGTGTAAGAAGATAGAACATAAACTATTACACAAAAAAACAAAACTGCAAAGCAAAAATGCCATAGCAACTGCCCTGAAAATGCACCTTAGTTTTGGGATGAACTTGGTGTGAAATGGTTCTTTTCTGAACTTCACAAGCAACTTCTGCCTCTTTCCTGCTTGCTTACTTGAGCTTCTTTTGTCTGCAAACACCATTTCAAGTTGTTCTAGTGCTGCTCCCACCTGAATCTAAAATCTCTCTGTACATTCCCCAGCCTCAGCTGAATATCTCCATGGACTGTTTTGTTTGATGACTGCACAAGTCTTGTTAACCCTGGAGCTGTGATGCTCTGGTTTGAGTCACCCTGTCTCCTGGACATGCTGCTCAGGTCTGCCAGGATTGTTATCCTCCCTCAAGTGAGCTGAGCTAGTGGAAGCATGCCAGGAACATTTAAGAGCCCAAGTACCTCAGCCAGAAGAAATTCTCATCATCTGTGCCTATTCAGGCTGTCTGTGACTCTTCCAGGGAGAACTGGCATTTGTTGCCTGGGTAGCTCCAGGAGGATTAAAGGTCATGGTGAAATATTCTGGTCAGGACTGTGGCAAAGGAACAAAACTGGGATTAAGGGGAGTTTTCGGTAATAATTACATCTCATTCTGGCTGCTCTCACAGGTAGTTTAGTCACTGCCTAAGATAGCTCAGAAGTGATTTTGGAATACTGCTCTTGGGCTTTAAATGGTATGGACTATTCCTCATCCAGGTGTGTAGCTGTGAGCCTGTGTGTTTATCAGTGACACACAAACTGAGAGAAGCAGATAAATTCTGCATGGCTCTTGGGGTTCAGATGTGACTGTCTGCCCTCCTGCATCCTTCTGCTTGCTGGAAAAACTTCTTGCCAAGCACTGGAAGATACATTTCCCTCTTCTTGTCCAGGAATATCAGCTTGGCCATCTGCATTCTTCAGCTCATGTCAAGGGAAGTACTGGGGACCTGGACTTCTCATCGACTCAAAACTTCACCTCATCTCATATGTTCAATGTGTCCTTCAGTGAAGAATGTCCTTTACTGGGGGAACCTGAAAATATTCTAAGCCAAAGTAAAAGAAAGCAAAAAAGGTAAGTCATGTGTTGTCAGTATTCAAGATAGAGAAACTGCAAATTTTTGCAAAAGGCTCCTGTGAGGAAACGGAACAAACAAAGCAGGGTTTACTCTGCTGAAGCTAAGAATAAAAGTCTGCTTTCTTATACATCGAATCCAGGCGTTGCACCTGCCGGGGATTTTACCTTTCTGTCTCTTTGGAAAGGTTTGGATTTGTGCTTTTTGTTGTGCGAAACGAAGATGGTTTTCACTGGGATCCCAGCACAGGCGTGTGTCCACCTGTTGAGGTCTCATCACAACTGCAGCAAACTCGGGGTGTTCTAACCTGCCTTGCAGAGTGTTTGATTTCCAAACACACCTTCTTTCACTCTGTCTGGAAATTGTGTGGTTCACACAGACAGCATGGTTCTGATATTATCTTATCCATAATCTAAACATAAAAACATCTTGCATGCACAGGCTGTTTACAAGGGAAGAACATTTTCCTTTAGGACTGAAATCACCACTAACTGCTTTAGAAATACCATTACTCGTTTGATGTCTCTCCAGGGAAAGCATAAAATATCTCCATTACGAAATATATTAGTTCCACTGTACTTATCTAAAAAATATTACTGTGTTTTGCAATAGTTATAACAACAGAAGATTGGCTTAGTGATCAATTTCCCATTTATTTGATGCTTACGTTTGAAATGATCGTTTCACACGGCGTGTTCTCGATTTTTTAAAGCTTTCTTCTTTGTTTCTTTCTACTTCAATCTTCTTTATTATTACTTCCATTACCATTGGAAATGTTGTGTCTTCTGCCCCTTGAACTTGCTAAGACAGATGGGCATGCTTCTGTTTTGGGCTGTTATAGTGTTATAATTTTTAATACTTCCTATAAAGCACTTTCGTACACATGTTCCCTATACAAGTCTAACTACTAGACCTAAGACAATGTAACTTTTACCATCAAAAAGGCTGTAAAGAAAGGAAAAAAAAAACCAGCAGTATATTCAGCTGATGGTTAATAATATGAAAGTTTCTTCTCTATGTTAAAAAAATAATATGCATTTCTTTGTCTTGCTAAAGGGCAAAAAATGTTTCAAGTTTTTTGAGCTTGCTCTTTTCCCTCTGCACACGTCATTCAGCTAGTAGTTTTGGTATTGAACTGAAGTGGAAGTTTCACAGCATGGGGAGAACAGACGGTCAAAGGATGCATTTTACACTTTCAGGAATTCTCCCGTCGGCTTCTGAAATGAACAGCAACAAACAGGCAGCTTTAAGGAAGGTGAATAAAAGCAAAGGCAATTTGGCTACTGTTCAGGGTTACGCCCTCATCCTGTCAGTGGGAATGTTGAGAGTATGAACCGACTGAAATGGGTGCTGGCAGCAACACTCACAGTGCCTGAAGGATGTGACAGAACAGCATGGGACATGATGAAACAGCACAGGACAGAATGAGGATCCCTTGTGCAGCCACTCTCCTCCTTTCTGACCTTGTGTTTCCCTAGATATCTCCTGCCCCTGTGTCTGGAGCCCTCAAGGACAGACAGCAGGATGGAAGAGGGACCCTCCAGTGTACCCAGGCTGGCCTGGGTGAAGGAGGAGGAGGAGGAAGGCCCTGGGACTGCCCTAAGATGCCCTCCTGAAAAGATGGACAAGTTACAGCCAGTGCGGGCAGGTGAGTGGCAGAGCTGGGTCACAGAATCAGTGATTGCAGCTGGCTTGGCCCCATCCCATCCCTTGTGGACATCCCCAGGGAAAGGGGGGAAGAGGGGATGGGGCTGATCCCCCATGGCAGTCATGCTCCATTCACTGAGCCTCCCTATGCTGGGCCTGCGTGGGGAGTGTGGTTCCAGGGAGGCTCAGCTGTGTTCTCCAGCCTTTCCCACAGCCCCTCAGCTCTGACTGTGCCTGGTCTTCCACCAGACCCGGTGGAGAACCTGACTCCAAGTTGAGAACTCTTGTAATGCTGAGGCTTGTGCTGCCGTGCTGGATTTGCTTGCACAGACAGTCCTTCAATCTGAAACATGTAAGTAGCTGTGGCCAGTGCCTGGTAAGGATTTTAACCCATTTTTAGTACATTTTTAAATCAAGAGCCTGATTTCCAGATGTGCTAATAATTGACAGAAAGCAGAACTTCCCTGTGGGAGCAGACGGAGAGTTACCACTTTTGGAAAGCAACTGCTAAGGATTTAGAGATCAGATTCATTGGCTCCTGGGCAGCAAATAACCACTGGATAACTCTGTGTGCACATAAAGGAATATGCACCTTAGAGGCATTTTCAGGTGGAAATAACCATGGACTAACTACATGGGTTGAGGTTTTCAAGGGCAAAAATGCAAGCTGTGTAACTTAATACCTGATAATTTTTCTCGTCTCTTTTTTCTTCTCCTTTTTTTTATTTCAAGAAAGCCAGAAGTTCTTTGGTTCCACACATAAAATTCATCAGAAACTAGTTTCTCTCAGCTTTATGTTTTCCCCTTTTGCCCTTTGCAAACATTACCACTGACAGATTTAAATATTTTTGTAACCACTAAAAATGTGAACTAGCCTGAACTATGACACCTCCAAGACCTCAGCAGAAAGCCACCATCTTCAAGACGATTGTTTGTTTACAGTTATATCTTGTTGCTTCTCTTCTAGCCCTTGTTTTAAAATGTATGTTTAAAAATCCTGGAACGTATGTGATAGTTTCCTAGATTGTGTCATTTTTGTCACAGCTTTTTGCTTTTATTTCCAAGTCAAAGTAGGAAAAAATATAAAATCAGCATCTTCCATTGTAATTTTCCCTCTGCAGAGGGACTTGAAGACAACTTGAAGTCTTTAAAGTGAATAATATTCTCTCCTTTTAAATCTCATGGAGAGATTTGTTGGTTCAATTGTTTTCCCCATCCTGGGCTCATGTTATCACTATCACCTTGCAGTCATGGTGAGAAACACGCAACCATTATTATTTGTGTTTTGTCAGCTACCTGGTTATCTAGCAATATCCTTAGATGCCTTTAATTAGGAATAAATCCCTCTGGACCCCACTTCATTCATTTGATTGTGACAGGAATATTGCATGAAAGCCTCACATTGCTTCCTACTGCTTTTCCTGGCATTTGTACAGAAGATTTTTTAGTTCAGTGTTATCAAGTCTATTTCTAATGTATTCCAGCTTTGTACCCACTGGCATCTCTCTGCCATATGTGAAATATTCAGGCAAATACATTTTTTCTGTGTAAAGGCAATATCAATTGGCCAGTTTCAGGGTTATTATAAACCCTGCTTTGTTCTGAAATATGCACGGAAGGCACAAGTTATTTTCTCATAGCTTCCTTTGCCTTTGCTTCTCTAGAAACCTCTGTGATTATTTTATAAGAATTTTGATTCCTTTTTTTAGGCAGGATCTATGCCTGATGATCCACACTCTGATTCCTGCTTGTCTAATTAAGCAGCTCAGCACTCTTACAAGGCCACAGTTGTTTCTGGCATGAACTTCTGTAGCAAGCACGCTTGTGGGGAGAACGTCTGTGAGAAGATAAAGCTAAGTATGACATTCTCCCTCAACCCCAAGAAAACTGGGGAAAAACCCCAAAAACCTGGAAAAAGATCCACCTCAATCTGTTAATTTTTCATGCTTTTGATTCTGTTGTTGTCAGGGAATTGTATTTTTTTCCTTGTCAATACTCAACATTCCTAAGGGAGGTAATTCATAAAAAAACCTAGTAATTCATAGAATCACAGAATCATTAAGGCTGGAAAATACTTGTGAGGCCACTAAGTGCAAATATCAACCCAGCAGCACCACCTCATATTCATCACTAAATCCTGTTCTCAGGTGCCATATCCACACATCTTTGGAACCCTTCCAGGGATGATGACTCCACCGTTTACATGGGCAGTCAGTTCCAACGCTTTGCATACCCTTCTGTGGAAAAAGTTTTCCTAATATCGAATCTAAACCTCCAATGGGACAACTTGAGGACGTTTCTTCTTGTCCTGTCCCTTGTTCCCTGGCAGCAGAGCCTGACCCCGACCTGGCTGCACCCTCCTGTCACGGAGTGGTGGAGAGTGAGATGGTCCCCCTTGAGCCTTCTTTTCTCTAGGCTCAGCCCCACCAAGTTCTCTCAGCCGCTTCTCGTGCTCCAGATCCTTCCTCAGCTCTGTTCCTTTCCCTGGACATGCTCCAGCCTCTCAAAGTCCTTCTGCTTGTGAGAGGCCCAGAACTGGACACGGCACTCAGGGTGTTGCCTCAGCAGTGCCCAGCACAGGGGACGGGCACTGCCCTGGTCCTGCTGCCACACCAGGGCTCGGACAGTCCAGGGGCCATTGGCCTTCTTGGCCCCCTGGGCACACCTGGGCTCGTGTCCAGCTGCTGTCACCAGCACCCCCAGGGCCTTTCCCAGCTTTCCAGCCACTCCACCCCAGCCCGGAGCTGCAGGGGGGTGTTGTGAGCCAAGGGCAGGGCCCAGCACTTCCCCTGGTTGTACCTCACCCCTTTGGCCTCATCCCATGGATCCAGCCTGTGCAGACCCCTCTGCAGAGCCCTCCCGCCCTCCAGCAGATCCACACCCCCACCCAGCCTGGTGCTGTCTGTGATCTTGGTGAGGGTGCACTTGATTCCCTCAACCAGGTAGTCCATGAAGATGTTAAACAGCGCTGATGAGCTGTTCCTCCAGCTCCCTCAGTACTCTTGGCTGATTCTCATCCAGCCCCATGGACTTGTGTGGGGCTGAGTTGCATAGCAGTTCACTGACCATTCTCTCATGGATTACGGGGGCTTCATTCCGCTGCCTGCCTCTCTCTTCCAGCTCAGGGGGCTGAGTACCTTGAGAACAACTGGTCTTGTTATTAAAGACTGAGGCAAAGAAGGCAGCTCCTCGTTCTTTGTCTCTCTGTTTCCCCCCGCATCCAACAAAGGATTCTCCCCAACCCTCCTTTTGTTGCTGATATATTTGCATAAACACTTTTTGTTGCCTTTTACAGCAGTGGTCAGATTAAGTTCTAACTGGTCTTTGGCCCTTCTAATTTTCTCCCTGCATGACCTCACAGCATCCTTGTAATCCTCCTGAGCTGCCTGCTCCTTTTTTCCAGAGGCAGAAACTGGAAGTCACACATGGATGTTTCATCACTGTCTGTTGCAAGCCTCAGTGCACAGGGCCAAGTAAAATAACCCAAGGAAAATAAGGAATTTGTATTTTATGTGCTTCAATGTCCTCTTTTCTTCCCCACACACCTGATCAAATGTTGTCAGTTAATCCTTTTGAATGCACAAGAGTTAACAACAAATTGATTTAGATTTTGGAAATAAGGATTTCTCTGTCTCCCTAAAAAAAAAGAAAAAAAAAATGTTGCATGTTTATGGCTAATTTCTGTGTTTATATATTGCTCTGTTTCTGAGTAAAGCATGCCTACAATTTTGTACAGAATGTACAAGTGTACAATATCTTCTTCCCATGAGGCTATGGATGATGGAACTGCCTTATATAAAGCCCAGCATTTGAAATATGCATACCTTTCTTTAAAATAGTAATGCAAAACAATATGAGGTGGGAGGGGTAAGATTTATTGTGGAGATGGTAAGGAGGTGGCTGCAAATTTTTCAAATATTTATTAATAGGCTCTTTTGTGCCATCCATTACCATAGTAACAGAATAGCTCATGCAATCATGGCCTCATTCTTCATTTTCTGAACATAAATAGATGGGAACTGAGATGCACAGATGAGAAGACTAAAAACCCAGTGTCAAAACCGGATTTCTGCCCTGGAGACAGTCTAAAATTTAGATTTCTGGAGTGCTATCCATTGCTTTAATCCAAATTTATCTATCTTTTTACTGCAGGACAAAGTAACTAAATATTTAGTCACCAAATAAATTAAACTTTTTCATTTTTTCAGTGTTTTGCTAATCATCTTGACTGATTTACCTGATGGTGCATGTGTAAAGCTTTCCTTGTGAGCAGCAAGCATGGGAGCAAAACCACAGCATGTTTCAGTTCTGCTGATTGACCCTTTGGGCCCAATGTATTTCTTGCTTTGTTTCTGAAGGTTTACAATACCTAGGTAGCACTGGCACTGTATGTTTGTCTCAAAATGTAAATTTTGATTGAATTTGTTTGAAAAGAACTGAAATACTTAACTTTGGGCTAACGAGAGTGTATACATCTGTCAGACCCATCCCAAGGATTTTTGGAAGCATTAGTTCTTCTTCACCAGTGTCTCACACTATTTAACACTAAAGCATCACTGGAAGACACAGACTAAGTCTTATCCACTCAAAATGAAAAAATTTATTGGGATTTTTCTGAATACTTCAATGTTGCAACAAAATCCCTTTTTCTTCTGGATGAAGCATATTTCTGAGGAAACTGTGTTTTCTAGCATGAAGAACACTGGTGAAAAATACTCAGTCTGTTCCAGCAGATCTTTAGGCTTCTAAAATGTGACTTCTGGTGCTGGGGTCTCGTGTGCCCTTGCCCTCAAAGATATTGTTTCCTACGAGGGCCAGCATCAGAGAGCCCCAAACAGGCCAGTATCGCTGCAGGGCTGGGCTTTTCAGTGGGTGGCTCTTTCAGCTTTGGTCCTGCCCTTTGCTTTTCCTGGATGGACAGCAAGGGATACCTCCTGAGCTGTTTTCTGGCTCTTGCCCTTCATCTCACCTGGGTGAAGCTGTTGGCCAGCTGAGCTCCACTCCCTCCTCCTGGGAGCAACTTTTGCCATCCAGCTTTTGCCAGCCCACTCTTGTGGGCTGAGTTGTGAGCTGCTGACAGCTCAGGAGCATTTCTCAAGGTAACCACTTATCTTCTTTTTTGGAGGAACATCAGAAACAAGAAGATGATGTACTAAATGTTATTACTTTTTCTTGCCCTCTTCAACTGCCTTTACTAATGTTTCCTTCTCTCCAACAAAAGGAATGACATCTATAATGAAACTTGCAGGATCCACGTGTAGGATCAGTGTCCATATGAGCCATACTTCTGTATTACCTTCTTTTCCTCTGCCTGGTTTGATGCACCATTCCCTTTCTTCCTGCCCTCCTTTTAGATCATTCCTTTCTCCATCAGTGCAAATATTTCTTTCCCCTCACTGACTGAAAAATCTCTAATTGGTTGTATCTTTCCTCTGACTGTACATCAGCAAACTGTACCTTTTTCACTCATGGCTTAGGCGGAAACTGTGTCAGGCACTATCAGAGTTTTCCTCTTCTCTGTGATAAAGTTTGAGTCAACCTTCCCTCATGACTCCTCTGGAAGCATCACCTGGAGCTTTTTCAGAGACTTTTCCATTTCCTGCAGCCCTGGGGCTGTTGGCTGAGGGTTTGGTGTGAGATCAGAGAAAGGCATCAGGACAAGGAGGGGGAAAGACATGCCCAGAGACTGTGTCAGGGAAAGAGACATTTATTTTTTCTTTAGTGAAGATTTTCCCCAGGCCTCTTTGTGCTGCCGGTGGGGCTTCTTCCTGATCTGGGGAGCATCCAGGGGCCTGTGAGCCTTCCTCTTTGGGCAGCACCGTGGCTCCCCAGACAAGCAGTCACTGTCCTGGCTGGGAGTGGAAGGGCTGTGGCTGGAGTCCTGGGCAGAGAGACCCGGGGCCACTTCCTGCCCTGGCTCCTCCTGGGGATGGATCTGCTCTGTGGGGATGGGGACAGAAGGGAGGTGGCTGGGACCATTGTGGGGTCCAGCTGGACCCCATCTCCAGCTAGAGCTGCTGGAGCTGGAGCTGCTGGAGCTGGAGGTAGCTCCAGGGTTGTCCCCCTTATCCCTGGCAGCATGGGAGTGCAGCAGGCCCCTGGCCCTCTCACTGCACCAGCTCTCAATAACACTGATGATGCTGTAGACCAATGGTCCTGTATGCTCCTGGAGTAAATGCTGCAACTTCTGGACCAGGACCTCTGCAACTGGGCCATGCATGCATAGGCTGTGCAGGATGCTGCTCTCTGCACTCTCTACCAGCCACCACTGATCCCAGTATATACCCACCAGCCTCTGGTGCAGCCAGGGCTGCACCAGGTCCAAGAGATCCCGCTGTTGGCAAAAAAGTCCCGCCCAGACCTCAGGCAGGAGGCCACCCAAAACCCCTGGGCAATGGGGGCTGTTTTCAGTCAGGCCACTGGCAGCTGTCTCTGCCGGGCTGCTGGACTCTGATGGCCCTTCCATGTCCATGTCCACGTCCATATCCCTGTGCATGTCTGTGTGTTACAGAAGCCTACGGAAGAGCTGAGGACCACAGGCTGCTCCCTCTCGCAGACATCCTTGTCAGCAGTCCAGGATCAAGCCAGTCTGACCCAGGCTCTGCTGGCACCTAATATAGCAGTGAGGGACATGATGCTACAATCATCCACCTTAGATGTCACAATCTATCTCTTGGTAGCATCATCCTCTGCCACCAGTGATGACACAATTGAATGTGACAATTGAAATATGTAAGATATAGATGCAGTGTATTACATAAGACGCAAGGTCACAGTCCGTCCCCTGGTGATGTCACAAAGGACATCAAGGCCTTGGCTGTGACTTCAGCCCCCTCGGTTGCCCTCACACTTCACCTTCTCCAGTACAATTCCTGTCAAAATAAACAGCTCAGTCCTGATCACCTTCTTCCCCATTGCTTCCACCTTAGATACATCTGGTCCCAGGTCTGGGATTTTGCACAGCATTATTTAGGCAATGTCAAATTTGAAGTTGATGGTGCTCTTCTCCTGCAAGATTCCCTTTCTCAACACATCCCAAGTTCTCCCCTCCAGGTTTTATGTTCATGTTGGCCGTCACTCAAGCAACTCTCCTTCACAGATTGTGAAATCCAGCTGTTCCTCACAGTGCCAACTGAAACTTTTCCTGGCTTCCTGGACCAGCCTATGCTGCAATTTCTGATGGTCATTAATAGAACTGTTTGCAACCTCATCAGTTGTCTGCAGCCATAAATCCATTAACACAGGTCTGATGGTTTGACTGTAAATGATGCTGCTGTCCTTAACACAGGTTACAAAACCCCCAAAAGTTCTAAAATGGGCAGCAGAATTAAGCGAGAGTGAACATGTAGGTATAAATGTTGAATTCTGAGGCCTTGTTTGTGTTTCAATGTCACATGCTCATAAAATGTTTTTACAGACATTAGAGCATCAGAGGTTTTTAAGAGAGGATCATGTCCTTTTAATGCTTCCCTCACAGGGGTGTGACATCCAGGTTGATGCACTTTCTGTTGGGTTGATGAGTACTGATTTTTATTAGTAGCTCAGAAAATAGGAGCACAGTAAGTCTTGTATTGCTGCACATGAAACTCAGGCAGTAGGAGAAAAGGTTTTTTTATGAGCATATCCTTAAAATTTCCATTAAGACTTGAAATGATAAGAAAAAGAAAAAGAAAGAAAAAGAAAAAGAAAGAAAAAGAAAAAGAAAAAGAAAAAGAAAGAAAAAGAAAAAGAAAAAGAAAAAGAAAAAGAAAAAGAAAAAGAAAAAGAAAAAGAAAAAGAAAAAGAA
>VZTF01005462.1:1211097-1279174 GCA_013397755.1 Cnemophilus loriae | reverse complement strand
CTGCTCGGAGCCCTCCCTGCAGGGTGGACTCTGTCAGGTGGATCCCATCTGGACCCGTGGGTCTCTAACTGGCAGAACAGGTCATTAACCATTTCCTCCTGGGTTATAGGGGGTTGGAACAAGATGATTTGTAAGGTCCCTTCCAAGCCAGGGTGTTCTGTGATTCTACGGGGGCTTCACTCAGTCACCACGTTCCAGCTCTGGGATCTGGGTATGCTGAGCTTTGGGATTGAAGAGTGAGGCAAAGGCACGAGGTAGCTCAGCCTTTCCCTCATCCCCTGGCACTGTCCTGCCCTCTGCATCCAGCAAAAGGTGGAAACTCCGCTGAGCCTTCCTTTTGTCGCCAATGCATTTATACAAAACTTTTTTCATTGTCTTTACCTGCAGTGGCCAAATTAAATTCTAGTTTCACTTCCAGTTTTCTCCCTTCATAACCTCAGAAAATTCTTTTAATCCCTCAAGGTACTTGCCCCTCCTCCAAAGATGATACACCCTCTTTTTATCCCTGAGTTCCAGCCTGAATTCTCTATTTAAGGAGATTCCAGGCCTGCAATTCCAGGCCAGTCTTTTTCCTTGACAAAATATGTATTATGGAGCTCTAAATGATTATATAAAATACCTTTCTGTGACATGCTTATGTATCCTTCCTTAATGCTTAGGATAACCATATAAAATAGGGTGGAAATAATTTGGAAAAATCAGTATAACCAGCCTTCAATCAGTGGACTTTACAATGTCTTGATATGAATATCTTGCTTAAAAAAACCCCTACATGTTTCCTAAACCAAATAGGAAATTAAGACTGAAAGTGGTACGTTCTTGCCATTTCTGTGTTACTATGAAGACTTCAGGGTGTCTGACAATGTAACTGAAAAAATGCAGTAGGAGATGGGTGTTATATCCTATCCTGAATTTTGTTAGTTGCCATTTTTGGTGAATATTAATTCAGTTCTATGTGACACCTCTCCTGAAACATTAGAATTCAATGATATAATGAAATTCAGAGTAGAACATGCCAGTGCTCATTTGAGGCCTATTTATCATATTCCCGTCAGCTGAATAAAAAAGATGACTTAGGAAGTGTTTTAGGTGAAATTACAGATTAGTTTTCTATGTGTTCATGCTAAAAGTTGGGTTCAATTTCAGCTGTGGTGGCCTATAAATTTGGTATTTTAAAGGCTTTTTTCCACTTTAGGTCTTAAAGTTCATTGTGTATCATCAAGCGATCCTTTTTGCTGCATTTTTAGCAACTAATCTCTGATCAAAGGAATATAAAAACCTAAACATCAAAAGTTCTTCTTAAGGGTTTACAAATCTCTGCTTTCTTCTGTATCACAGAATGTGGTGGCTAGCTGGGAGGATGCTGCATATTATTTTGGGGGAGGAAGCCTTCAATCACTTAAAGAGATCTACTGGTAATTTTTATTATTCTATATTATATTCGCTTTTCCATTTTTTTATCAGAGCCATCTGGAAGGTAGACGGCAATAAAGACATTGAGTATAATTATAGTAATTTAGACCCAAAAAAAAGAAAAAAAAAATAACATTGTTAAAAATTCTAGGATGACTTTCTGTTCCTGAAAAAGAAAAGCAGCAGAACTGACTGAAAGAATAACAAAACAAGGGGAGCAGAGAAGTCGGATAAATGCTGAATGCTGGGCATTTCCCTGGTCCTGGCAGTAACTGAACATGTCCATGCAGCAAAATTTTACAGGATTTATTTCTTTTAACTTCACATGTAGATCTCTTATCTTCATTAGTGTTCCTCTCTTCAGGAATTTTGCCACAGTGAGAAAATCTGAACATCCCCAAATAATGGAACATATCTCAAAGCTGAAGGAGCACGGCAGCAGTGTGGGAATGTGTGGTTGTACGTGTGGCTTGATGGGGAAAGCACTGGGATCCTCAGGAGTGGTGATGTCCTAGCAACGAGGAAGTTTAGTGTTTGTCAGGACAAAGCCTGGCTAAACCATAGAATCATGGAATCTCAGAATGGTTTGGTTGGAAGGGACCTTAAAAATCATCCAGTGCCACCCCTGTCCTGGGCAGGGACACCTTCCACTGTCCCGGGCTGCTCCAAGCCCCAGTGTCCAACCTGGCCTTGGGCACTGCCAGGGATCCAGGGGCAGCCACAGCTTCTCTGGGCACCCTGTGCCAGGGCCTCCCCACCCTGCCAGGGAACAATTCCTGCCTAATATCCCATCCATCCCTGCCCTCTGGCACTGGGAGCCATTCCCTGTGTCCTGTCCCTTCAGCCCTTAGCAATTGTGTCTCTCCATCTTTCCTTCAGCTCCTTCAGGTAAATCCTAGGGTCAGTTGTTTACTGTAGATGTGCTGCCTTTACTGTTAGAATCTCCAACAGATCTCAAAAGAGTTTTCAGTCAGCTCTGCTTTTTTTTTTTTTCCCCCACTATTTTTCAGTGAAAATCCCCTAAAATCCCATGTTTGCTGCCAAACATATTGTATTGTGATGATTTCTCGTGTACTTTGCCATGACACTGCATCCCTGAAAGCATATCTAATCAAAAAGCTACCATGCATGGAAGAGAGAAGAACACCTATTTCACAGGCCAGGTGAGACCTCTGAGACTCTCTGATCTCTTTTCACTTTTGATAAAGCTCAGGTGTGGTCTCTGCACTGGTTCCTTTGACTTTTCTGCTCTTTTTAACTCTTTGCTTGCTTGCTTCCCACTGGACGCAGTCCAGCATGTCCCCTGCTCCTGTTATTAACTATTGCTGGTCCTTTCAGATTGTCGTAAAATCATAGAATATCCTGAGTTGGAAGGGACCCACGAGGATCATCGAGTACAACTCCTGGCCCTGCACAGGACACCTCATTATTCTTCCTTTCTCACCCAATCTTTAGGATTTCCATTTTCCCCCCTTTTTTCCCCTTCCTGCTAGAGAGTCATCCTAGTGTTGTGGTTATTGGGTTTTTAATGTACTCTGGATTTGCCAATTTTAACTTTTGGATGCTTTTTTCCTTCCTCTCCCCGCTCTCCTGCCATAGGCACACAAGCATAGGGAAGAGCGAGCTGCACCCCTGGGGCTTTGAAGAGCTTTGGTGTTTCCAGGCTGTAGGTGGTGGGACAGTTGTGTTGTCTCCACATAGCTTATTTCATTCAGGGGAAACCTGGTTTAAACCAAATTGTGACAGGCCATGACGTCACACTGATGGAAGAATAAATAAAGGAGATAGTAAGGATGTCTGGGGAGAGGATCTGCTGCCAAACCCTTCTGAGGAGGTTCTGTGACCACCTGCCATCAGCTCCTGTGAAGCACAGGGGTCCCACACAGCATTTCTGAATGAGAATGTGGGGTGGCCCAGATGTACTAGGTATAGATTTTTAGGAGATCTGTGTTTTCCCCATACTTATCCAAGGTCATCCACGAGGATCATCGAGTACAACTCAAAGTAGCTTTATGCATAAAGCCATAACTATATGGCTTTTCCCTTCCTGTTGCTACTGTCCTGGAGAGTGATGCTAAACTCCCCATTGATCCGTGTGGGAGCTCAGCTGGACTAGCTCCAAAATGCTTTTGAAAGTCCTACTAGTTCTCCCCACACTTTGATTTATCCAGTCTATTCTAAAGGGCAATTTCAATCCCTAATGGAAGCCATCGGTATTTTCAAATGAGGCACCTTTTAAAATGTGGAAATAGCTTAGAGAATAATTCCTGGTAAAGTAAATGTTGAGTGTTAGCTTTTTGTTGTTGCTGTGCAGAAAAATACAGTTTTGCTTGGGGTCGATAAGAGATTGAAAAGTGTGGGTAATAATAAAAGCTGAAGTGGGAGTTACTTTAATAATGGGATGTCATGTGTAAGCCTATAAAATAAACAGTAATTATCACATTTGAGAAACGACTCTGTTAGAATTCACATTGCTCCTGACAGCTTCATCTGTACATCAAGCCTTTCTGGAATATGCACTTTCTTGTTCCTAATGAGCAAACAAATGAAACAGGAATTCTTACCCTGATAGGAGGTGTTGATTTCAACAAAACCGAAACAAAAAACTAGATAAAAGAGAGCCAGAGCAGCAGACTGCAGGATTAGTTCTTGCTAACACATTTTGCTGTTACAGAGCAAGATAAAAAACAGAGCTGGAATTTTATTATTTATGATTTTCCTCCATCTTTTAAATGGCACATGTTGATGGGAGTGGCCTTTATGTATTGCAGCAGAAAATCAGAAGTTTAATGAGCAGTAGTGGATTCAGAATAAACTTTGTGGATTTTGCAAAGACACGGTAATGTCTCATGATTGTGAATCATAAACTTGGGTATAGCACATTTTGAGGAAATAGTGGGCATTTGTTATGTTTTTATTCTTTTTGTCTCTATATCCCCACACACTCAACATTTAAGGTAAATGCCAGCAGTACTTGTCCTTTGAAGAATGTTTTGGGGCTTTTCTGTAATTTAATATAATATTAAACTACAGATTTTTTTCCAAATATAAATATATCCAAGAAAATAATCTACAGCTATTTGCTGTATCTCTTTTATAGCTTTTATTTAATAATTTTTACTTTTTGTTCAGCATTTACAATGGAATTTAGGTGTTTTTTTGCATTATTGAGAGAGATTGGAAGTGTAACACTAATTCCAGCAATGCAAAAAGCTCTTTGTCTTATCAAAATGAACTTCATCAATACCTAATTTATAAGAAGAGGGTGTTTAATTTGGCAGTTAATAACATATACTTGGTTATAAGATAAAATTAACTTCGATAGATATTTAAAGATATTTCAACATCTGTAACTTATCTTCTACACATTATTTCTGAATTTAGAATTCTGAGGCTTCGAGAGTCAGGGTCTGAGCTGAGGTGTGTCAAGAAATAGGAAGAGTTAAATTGAGGGAAGTAAGGAGCAGCAAATGAGTTGCTGGAATCTCATAGCACTGTCCCTTGGAAAGAGTTTAGCCACGTTATTAATTTTCTTCATTTATGTGGGGCAATGGGTCTGTGAACCTGAGGTGTTGTGTGAGAAGAGCAGGTGGGGCACACACCACACGGATGGATTCACCATGCCAGGTGTTTTTCCTTATTTTTCTTTTGTTTATTTAGGAAGTACATCTTCAGTAAAAGTGATTTCAGTGCGCTGACTTCATTCGCAGGGGTGTTAATGGCAAAGCCATTGATTTGGGCATCAGCATAGTTACAGACTTCTCTGCAGTTGGTCTGAATTTAGCCTTGTGTCCGTGGGCACGCTCTGGTGCCAAGGAAAACGGGGAGATGTGCGGTCCAACAGGGCAAAAAAGGGGCTCGGTGTTCACAAGGCACGCGGGGGAGGAGCAGCAGAGGGCAGGAGCAGCAAAGGGCAGGAGCCCTGCACGATGCTGCGGGCACAGGGAGCCCCTTGGCCGGGCAGGGCAGTCCCCGGGCACTCCCCGGGTACCACCCATGGCAGGCCTGATACCGATGTCCTGCCTGGCCGCAGTACCTGGGGAAGTGGCAGCAGCACACTGTGATTCCCAAACCTGTCTGTCACCCTGCTCAGCACAAATGGATGTTAAATTAGTCCCAGCGACAGCCTGGCGGTGGCAGGCGGCGCTGTCACTGCCGTCACCCCACGCCAGGGTCTCGGAGCCTCCAGCCAGCCCCAGGGCTGCTCTGGCAGCACCGAGGGAACAGCACTGTTGGAGAGACTCCGCAATTCCCTGGCAATCCCACTACAGCCCGAAGCCTTGCCGCGGCAGAGATCCTTTTTGGATAGGCATAATGTTTGAGCTGAACTTCTGATGCGGAGCTGCCACGCGAGAGGTGTTCCGTGGAAGCCGCAGGGCACAGGTGCCAGCAGGCCAGGCTGCAGCTCCGTCGGCTGCAATCCGAGTGCAGCACCTCAGCCATTCATTTCCCCCCATGGGGCTGGCTGCTGGCTCCCAGTTCCAGAGAGGGAGGTGCAGTCAGATGTTCCCACTCTCGGAATATGGCACCGTGTGCTGAGGGAGGGGACCGGGGCCAAGCAGTGCAGATGGCACGAGGGGCTGTGAAACCCCAGGGGCATCCTCCTGGGCAGGGTTTGAGCAGTAGGGCTCTGGAGGGAAGAGCCATATCTGAAATCTGAGGAAGCTGGGGAGTTTCTCTTCAGTTGTGCTTGGCTATCAGGGAATGTGCAGCCGGAGCACTGCGGCAGGTGACTGGTTTGGCTTTCCTGCTGGTCCTGCCACAGCTCACAGGCACTGGAACGTGGTCTGCAGCTCCCTGGGTGTGTTTTGCCCCACTGAAGTGTTTTACTCTATTTGATGGTGCCTTTATACAGCATTATTTTTGTTATAGAGGTTTCCTTTGTGGTGATGATGCAAAAGAAATACACCTTAAAGCCAGGGCAGGTTACGCACAAGGAATACGCAGCTGTAGGAGATTGATGTGCTGTGGAAGCCTGGAAGGAACAATCACACAGGACTAAAACACCCTCCTGAATATGCTGAGCTAATGGATTGATATTTTTTTGTGGTTTGTGTCAACCCCCATCTCTACTCAAAGCTTTTTAATGTTCCAGAGAGCCAAATACACAGGCAGAAAAGAGAAGAAAATCAAGGGGACAAATTAGCTGTGGTTTTGAAAGGATGAAATGAGGCAACAGAATGAATGATAGGCCACTATTCCTAGCATGATGTACCAGGAATCTTGTGTCCAAGTTCAACTCTCTCAGCCTCCAAAAATTCATAAATTCAGAAATCTCACCTGACTGTGGGCTGGGAGGAGCCTGTAATTTGTGTTCGGTTTGTGCTGGTTCATTGTTGCACTTAAGTCTTTGCACTTTAGCCATGGAATAAAATCTCTACAGAAATAGTTGTGATAAATGCGTGGCAGAGGACAGGACAGCACTAAACCCTAAGGATTTGGAATATCTTGGCTACTGCACACCATGTCAGGCAGTCAGGCCTGGGCTCTGGCTGTGCATTCTTTTCACAGGTTGGCTTCTGTCCTCACTGCAGCCTAGACCCAGCTGCATCACAAAATTGGGAAACTCTCATACATTCTGTAGCAAATATCAAAGGCACATCTACAGGTGGGGTGGAGAAGAAGATTGAGAGCAGCCCTGGGGAGAAGAGAACAGGGTTAGATGGGATATTGGGCAGGAATTGTTTCCTGGGAGGGTGGGGAGGCCCTGGCACAGGGTGCCCAGAGAAGCTGTGGCTGCCCCTGGATCCCTGGCAGTGCCCAAGGCCAGGCTGGACACTGGGGCTTGGAGCAGCCTGGGACAGTGGGAGGTGGCCCTGCCCATGGCAGGCGGTTGGAATTAAGTGAGCTTTAAGGGTCCCTTCCAAACCAAACCATTCTGAGATTCTGTGATTCTAATTCCAGTGGAAGACATTTATTTTCCAAATGTCTTCTTTTCAGCTGTTCACAGATAATGAAAGCAACTGTCCCTGGTGTTTGCATTTCTTTTCAGTCAATCTAATGCCTATTCTTTGCTTCCTCCTTTTTAAAAGCAAGGATCATCCCATATGTGGTGGTGCTATAGCTCTGCAGTAAATTTTACCTGAATTCACAAATCCATGGGAGTTAGTTTGCATTTGAAGGAGAGGTGCTAGTTTTTCCTTTTAAAAATTAACATTCAGAGATATAAGTCTTATTTACCAATGACCTGCTGTGTTGAGAATAACATTAATATACCACATAGCTTCAACTAAGCTAAGATTTCTATCTGGTAATTATTTTTTTTCCCACCTGAATTTTTCTGTCCCTCACTGAGAAAATGCTTTGTATTATACAATGGGGTTTTAAAAGCCACAAACTGATCTGGATTTGTGGTGCATAATTTCTAGTCATTTTTATGTATATTAATGTTAAATCATGTTCTTGATTTCCATAAATGACCCACATAACATGCCAAAATTCTTCCACATTTTAAACAGCCCTGGGTTTTGATGAACAAAAATTGATAGGTATGAAATGAACAAAAGAATACTGATGACACATAATATAAGCCTTGATCTAAAGTTGTGAACTTGTCAGATGATCTGCCAAAAATGGATTATTTTCTAAAAGTTTGAAATATGGCTGAGAAGCCTGCTGGCCATTATTCAAAGCCTTTAATTTATTACATTGATGCTGTTAGACAAGTGATAATCATAGGCTTTAATTTCCTGCAGAATTGGGCATAGGTGTAGAATGCTTTATATCATTTAATATGCAAAAAACCCCTCAGATCAGAGAATGGGATTTATATCTGTGTCACTACAGGTTGTCTAATCTGACACAGATTGATATTAATACACTACATAAAACTGGAATTTTCCTAGACCTCTGGTATTTCTTTGCATCCTTGATGTTCACACTTTCAAAAAATGTCTCTGTGCAATTTCATGTCCATTCTCAGTACTACACAAACTGTAGTATTTTGCTTGATTAAATGCCCTATAATTTTACTCTGAATTCAAAATACTCTTGTTCTTTACTCAAGCTGGATTGTTGAGAGCTGTGGTGGGTTGCATAAATCATAAACTTGTTGATTCTCTTGTCTTTTTCTGCAGTTAATGGTAACCCACATCACTGTTCCCAACGTGACACTCATCCAGCACAGATAATTGGTTTTTTCTATAGGTTTTTAGGTTCTGTTTGTGTGCTTTTGTTTTCTTTTGCAAGAGATAAAAAGACACTCGGTCCCCAGGGCATGGCTCCCCTGGCCCTGCCGAGTGCCTGAGCAGCTGAATGGAACTGATAATCTTTGGCATTTAACAATAGGTTAATTTTACTCAGCTACATATAGGGTTCCAAGAACAAGAGGTTTCCAAAGATTTTAAATTTTTGGAAGGCTTTTGTGAAAAATATTTCATGCAAAATGTTTTAAACTTAAGACTTTTCTTCAAAGCAGCTTTTTCCCTCTTCAGGTTTATAGAAAACTTTCCATTTCCTTCCTGTGTGGTTTTGGTTTGGTTGTTTTGGTGTTTTTTTTTTTTTTTTTAATTAAATATTCTTCACAACATGGAGAACATGCTAAAAATATTTAACGAAAAGTGTCATTGAGCCTGGAGAAGAGGTGGTTTCTTAACTGTGTCCTTCCGGTCCCTGAAGGACCTACAAGAAAGATGGAGAGAGACAATTGGCAAGGGATGGAGTGCCAGGACAAGGGGGAATGGCTCCCACTGCCAGAGGGCAGGGTTAGGTTGGATATTGGGAAGAAATTCTTCCCTGGGAGGGTGGGGAGGGATTCCATGCTCATAATGGTTTCGTGGTCTTTAATTTATATTACTCAAGAATCTAATACAGTATTCCAGCAAGCGAAACATTTTTCTATTTAATGGTTTGTTTTTTTTTTTGGTGGACTAAGAGTATAAAAGGATCTGACTTCACGTTGTAGAACAGAACAGGCTATGTCTGTTTGTAAGTAAAAGCTAATGTTTTGCATTTTAACAGGGAAGGAAATGAACAGTGGCACTAAAACCACATCTGCCAGAGCAGAGCCTAGTGGCAAAAGTTACCTCTTGTTACAGTGATGACAGTATCCAGATGTCACACAGTTAGGGGTGTTTGCTAAAATCTTTTTGAAGTAGGAACACCTGTGACCGTCAAAAGTGATAAATATTAGATAATAAAATGCATTCCTGGTAGGTGCACAGTGTAACCAACACGGTCAGGGACAGAGCAATCAAATTCCTTCCACCTCCCTTCAAAACGCTTGCTTGCCTCTGTTCATTCCTATTTATACAGTGCTGAATCTTTGAGGGCCTCCTACTTTGCTTTTTTGCAGCTATTTTATATCTAAGGTGTACTATTGCATGGTCTCCCATTTGCTTTCCTGGGGTGTTTTGGGGCTTTTTTGGGGGGGAGTTTTGCTGTTGTTGTTGTATGTTCGTTGTTGTTTTTAGCCTGATATTCTGCAGGAGCAAAGTTCAAATGTCTGGAGTTTCAGATTTGGGTGACCCCTGGGAACTGAGGGTGCATTTTTTTGTGCAGCTGCACGTTTGCTTGGGGCCTGCTGGGTGTTGCCCCATTAAAAGTAAGGAAATTGGATGCACACATTGCCATGAGCTACGTTTAAGGACAAACATTTGAAATGTCATTCTGTGGGCTTTGCTCCCCTCACTTTCAGTGAATCTGAAGCAGAGTTTTAGGCTATTGTGGAAGCAGAGTCTACAGCATGCCTGAGTTCTTTATTCATTTGAACATGGCCTCACCTAAAGCAAAAAAAAATCCCAAAACAACACAACGAATCCCTTTGTTTTGCAGTGGACCATAAAAGCTTGCCCACTTGCATTCCCTCCTTCTGGAGAGTTAACTGGAGCCACTCCTAGCTTGGATATGCTTTGCTTCCTCCATGCAGCTTTGAAGCTGCTGGTAACTCCCTCTGTTCTCCAAAACAACAAAGAGGGCGGTAAAACACCGTCCTCTTGCCATGGAGGAGAACGTTGTTTTCTCTAACTGCACTGCTTTCAAACATGCATTTTCAATTCCAAGGTATCCTCTGAGTATCTGTGTTTGAATGGAAACGGATGCAATTCTGCGTTTCAGGGGAAAAAAGATATGATTACGCTTTTAGTTTTTGAATAAAAATGAAATTACTTAAGTCCTTGCGGTATCAAAATCCACTGTTTCTGTTTGACGCGTCGATAGTGACCTCTGGGGCTGCTGTTCTGCTTCTCAAGGGGATTTTGTCTCTGCTCTTTTGGCTGGACTCCAGGTTTGGATGGCAATTTCAAGGTTACAGTTTGTTTATTTTTTTATCCAGAGACAGGGGAGATCAATCCTAATCTATAGAGAGACTGAATCTCAAATGCCAGAGCGCCAGAGGCTTGACCCTCAGAAGTGCTGAGCGCTCGGAGCTCGCGGGCCGTCGCGTGGCACTCGGCACCTCAGGGGTCACGCCTGCCCCTGCCACCCTCTGCTGTGCCCTGGGAACTCAATTAGTCTCTCACTTGGCTTTCAGAGCAGAGCATTTTTTTCCCAGTTTCTATGGACTCAGTTGAATTCTGTCCTTCCAAGTAAAGTGGATAGTGGCATTCGCGAGTTTCTCTTCATTCTCAGAGGTAACATTTGAGACTTACTGGTTGTCTTCCTGTTATTCTTAGACTGTTTTCCACTAGTCTGTTCTGCTCTTGCATGCTGTGATGCTTTGTTTTCTATGTTAGCTCTGAAATACAAGAAAACCAGGCTACTGGTTCAGGCAGCAGCTCCTTTTTAAGGAACTAACCTTTGGTCTTTGGTGGGCTTGAGGCAGTGCTGAAGAACAGAAGGCACTACTGTTCTGGTGTTGTCTGCACCAGCAAAGAGAAACACAGGCAAACAGGTTCATTTCTTTCTACTTCAAATTAATCCTGAAAACATTTTCCTGTGGTCACCCAAGTGGAGATCTCCCTCCACCTCCCCCGTGCTCCGTGACCTTTAGCAGTCCCGAAAGGAGGCTCGGTGCTGGTGACAGTCGGGAGATGTCAGCAGAACCCGAGTGAAAATATCCCAGCACAGCACTTCTCCAGGATGACTGAAATCCTATTTTTGGAGACGATAACATCATAACCTTTTAATTTTCCTTTCTATTTTTTTTTCTGGGTGACAGATTGACAAGCCTAGAGGATGAGGCTGTCTATTCATAGAGCAGGTTTGGCGTGGGCAGCAGCCCCGATTGTTCGCCACGCTGCCCTGCTGGTGTCAGCCCTGACCTCGGGAGCTGTCCTGAGCCCAGCAGTCCAGAGCCCCTCTCCTCCCGAGCCTGCCCAGGTGACTGATGCTCAGTGCCAGAGCAGAAGTGGCTCTGCAGAGCAAACAGCTCCTCCCAGACATTGCATTGATCACTCACCAGCCGAGCTGCTCCGAGCTTGCACTTCTAACCAACCAATCTGACTTCCTGCCCCAGCCAATCTTTTTCCTCCTGTTTCCAACCTTTTGTGCTCTTAACCACCGCTCCCACTTCAGATGGCATAATTAAAATCTAGGAGCAGAATGTGGGTCTTATCTCATGCAAAATTATTTTAAGTATTACTAGTATGGTCAAAGAAATAAGAAAATATCATTTTACAAGTTGTTGTTTATTTCATGTTTCTTTACTATAGACAGCAGGTTATAACACAGGTTAGGAAAAAGATGTGCCATAAGTTAAACTATGCAGTTTATATTTTTTTTCTCTTTGATGAGTAGTTCTCCTTCTCTAATCCTTATTTTCAGTGCTGATGTTAGCACCATCTCCATTTGTTGTATGTGAAAGACAACGCTCCCTGATAATGAAGATATTAGTCAGACAATTACCAGAATTGCTGCTTCTGAGTGTTTTATTATAGAAGAAGTAGGGGGGGGGCCTTGCAGCAAGAGATTGTGCACAAAGAGAGTGATTCTGCTGCCCCTGCTCTTGCTGGTGGGGATTCTCATCCACAGCCTCTGAGAATGAACAGCAATAAAGGATATCCAGAACCAAGATAGGATAATATCTAATAATTTCCTGAATGGACAAAGAAAGTTTTAGGGCGAATTTAGAAAGGTATTACTATCTCAGCTTTAATGATATGATACTTTATATTAATTTAAAATTCCTCAACTTCAAAATATTCTTGTGGCCTCCACTCTCAGCCCACACAAAGCTGCTAAGACAAGGTACTTTTCCAGGCTAGAAAGAGCCATCAGTCAGCAGCACACAATAGATATCAAAGACATCCCACTTCTAAAGGTATCATTAATACCAGTGCAGAACAAAGTGCACTGCAGCTTTTCATACCTCATCTGAAAGAAAACCACAGTCAATCCCACCTTGCCTAGCCGAGAAGGAGGAAGGGATGCGTGCACTCCAAGGCTTCTCAAGGATGAGCACAAATTATGTCTGTTCAGGCAGTGTTACTTGGCTTTATATTTGCTTATGGCTCACTCCAGTTATTCCTTTAGGAAATCAAGCATTATACTGTCAGTCTTCAAAAATATGTATTGTTAACATTAGCTTTACTTTGCATTAAACATTTAAATTATATATGAGATGGCTCAGGGTAAGGGTGTGCAGTGAACTGTGGTGTGGAGACTGGAAGTCTGTGTGATGGCTCTTTCAGAGAGCTTTGTGTGAAGGCCCTACACCTGGCCCAGCATGTCTGGGCTCAGCTAGAAAGGAAATGATAAACCCTGTCTTAGTCCCAGTGACAGCAGGCACTGACTCTTCAGAAGGAAGGTTTGCAAACCTCACACTGAGCCCTCTGTGCACGTGGGTACGGTTTGGGAGTCAGTGCCTGGGAGGACAGAGAGCCTGGGAATGGTGCTGGGAGTCACCCACTCACCCTGAAGTGCAAAGGAAAGGTGGAATTGCCACGGCAAAGCTTCCTTAGCTGGGTGGTTCCAGCCCTCCTGCCTCTGCTGGCAGCATCTTCACGTTCTCCCTGTCAGCCCAAACACACAGGATAAGGCAAGAACGTGCCTTCCAGAACGTGCTGAGGTAAATCCCTGAAGCACCCAGGTGAAACCTTGGTGGGGACACAGCTGGAAGTGGCTGCCATGGAATTTTCCATTCCCTTCACCTTGCTGGCTGTACCTGTGCCTAGGCAGACTGCTTTACTCCACATTTCCGTGGTGAGCCAGTTGGACCCACTGTATGTATTTTATCCCTCATTTGTTCTGCAGATTAAGCTTTTTGTTTGTGAGCATAGTGTCACTTTTCACTATTCTGTACCTTGCCAGGCAGAAACAGGTGCCTTATTTGTGGAAACTTTAAAGCACAGTAAAACATAACACTAGTGGAAGCTCTCATGTTATTTCTACAGCCTCTTGAGCCTTAGTTAAGTGAAGTGATAGGATATGACACTGCTTTTTTTGTTTGTTTGTCTTTTTGGTAACTTTTCCAAATAAACAATCTCCTGGAAATAAGGTATGACATTATTAGGCAGGTACTGAAGTGAAAGCTCAGTGCTTGTTTGCTTTGTAGCATTGTTCTACTGGTGCAGTGAAAAGAAAAGAATACTGTGGCAATGTGAGTGGCAGCTGCACATAATGGAATATGTGTTTATCCCTGTTTATGTTTGCAGCATCAGGAGTGTTAATTAGAAGACTCTATCTCCTGTGTGGTCCTAGCTGCCATATGTAAATAAATGTTACCTCATTTGAGGTGAGTTATCCCATGTGTAAACAAGCAAACCAGACTTAGTTCAAGCTTTTTGATAATTCACAAGATTATTCTTTCACTAAGATTTGATTTGTATGATTCTTTAATATTCTGCACACTGTTTGGACTGCATAATGGCAGTACTCCTGCCAGCAACCCTATGCATCTGTCTACCAAAAAATAACATTTCTGTAATTACAGGATGGGTGATGATGGATAGAGGAGTAGGAAATGCTGAGGGACAGCAGGAAGACAATCATAGCAACAAAACAGACAATCTACACAAGTCAGAAGAATATTACAAAAATAAACAAGAACTTGTGGGAATTAGATCAGAATAAGTACTACTGTGGTAAACAGAAAGAACGGTTTTACTGCAAAAAGCACAGCAACTAAACAGACAGGGCCTCAGATTTTTGTGTGCTTGCAAATGAAGAGGATTTCCACTAAAGCATCATTAAACTGTAGCCTCTGATAAATCTGAAATGCCGATGAGTTGATTTGATTTGTCACTGTTTGCCATTTGATTTTAATCAGCGTTTCTGCGAGTGTGTGCAAAACCTGGGTTTTCAGGGGAAAGCTGAGACGGGCAGACTCCCTGGCTGTGGGGTTTGTGTGCACAGCCAAGGCAGAAAGGGTGACTGGAGCCCGCTGAAGAGACAGAAATGCTGCTTTGAGGTGCCATAACTAGAGAGAAACGTTAAAAGTTTTGGAGGCGTGCTAGAAAAAGAAACTTCTTTCCAGTAGGAGTGCAACGCTGTGGGCTGAATTTGGGTTGATTCAGAAGCTTTTTGCTTCAACTCTTCTGCTGTTTTTAGAATAATTAGAAAAATCTAGAGAGATGAGGTGAGCTGAATTAATGTTGAGAAAAGAATCTGTGACGTCTCCAGAGGGATGATGGGGGGGTTGTACCCCTTGCAAGGTTTGTGCCCCCCAACCCTTTGCTATCAAGTTGGCCCTTTCTGTTGTTTGCAAGGTGTGGATTTCCTGAGGATTCCCTGGGAGTTCCCAAGTGCTGTTTTCACCTCTGTGTCCTGTCAGTGACAGGTGAGATGCTCAATGGAATGCTACAAACATGGGTGGAGACAAGATTTACCTGTGCTGGCTTAACTCGGTTTATCGGCACAGAGTGAGCCAAGCTAGACCTGAAAAAGAAGAGAATAATTGAAGAAAAATGCTTAGCAAAGACACAGCCCCTCACCAGCCCATCCAGGCAGGGAGCTGAGGCTTGTGGAAGTACAGATTGTTCTCTCCTGAGAGCTGACCTTGACTTGAAGAGGTAACATGGCTCCTTTCTCACTTTTTCTGTATTTGCATGGCTATTAAAAAAAAAAAAAAAAGGCAAAAAAAAAAGCCCTTTTTTCTGTATCTTAAAGGCATTTTACTGATGTAATAGATAAAAAAGAAATATGTTAAATAAAAACATTTATTAGAGGACATAACTTTAAATATTTAATGATATAATTAAGTCTTATTAATGTAATGGTCTTTATTCTTCAGTTTAAAAATTCACAAGGTTAATTTCCCTTTCATCTTTATTATGCAATGTTTGCCACAATTATTTGTTATATATTCTTATAAATATTTGATGAATATTAGAGATTTTAATTTAAATGAAAATATAGGTCATCGTTTACCACAGTGTTACTCCGGTGTTAAGCTGGAATTAGTGAAATTAGCACAGTAGTGAGTCAGGCTCTGCTATTCCTCCAGTTATTCCAGAGTTGGCTTCTTTAACTGGAGTGATCCATGGAAAAGACACTTTTTACTACTCTCTCTTCACTTTTAAAGGCTTGCAAAGAAGCTGAGGATCAACAAGCTGTGGATCAGTCACATCATTTCCATGTTGTCTCCTCTGGGGGACATTATTTGCATCATCTCAGTCTCAGATACTTATTCACTTGATTTTACTGCACTTGACAATAAAAACCAGCTTATTAGCATTGGTAAACAAATTTAGAATATATTTCAGGAGGTATTTACTTGATTCATTAAATTACTGGCATTAAAACCAGTTGTTTGGAGTGACATGATCCTCCCTCTATGTGCTCTGCCTGCTTAGCTCCTTGCTGAAGAAGGAAAGTCCTTCAGCATTGAGTCCTGTGCATTTAAACGATTGATATTCTCCTTCATTAGCAGTATTCCTTACATCTGCACCAGAAATATTTTTAGGGGAAATGGATGTTTTATTTTACCACAGCATTACGATTTTTTTTTTTTTTTAAGATCAGTCTGCCAAACTACGATGTCAGCAGCTGCTGAAAAAATCACTTTATGGGCAATATGTTGACTTACCTTCTTAATTAAATAAAGAAACAAACCAGAACTCTCTGGAGAAAAGTACTTTGAAATAAGCATGTACTCCTAATCTGTCACTGCATTCAGAATGGAAAAACAAGCACCATTGGAGCTAGCAGCCACATTTCAGCTTGTGCTGCTATTAGATTTGGGTTATGAGGTGTGCAGAAGTACCTTTTGGGGAGTTTCTTCTGGTGGCACACGCTGAAACCTGGGCTTGTGCTACTTTCCCTTCTCTTAGTAACCACTAATAATAATCCAAACCCTTTGGATTGCTTGCCTGCTGGAATTGTCACCTCACAGGGAGGTCTGCCATTTCTCCTCCAGTTAAGGCAGGCACTTCACGAAGAGCTGGGCGAAACTTAAGGGGTTTATTATCTTCGGGACCGAGGTGGCAGAATGCTGTCCATTGTTAAGGTATCCACTTCACAGCAAGAAGCTGCCCTTGCCACTGACCGGCTTTTCCCTTTCCTGCTGGTCTCCTGACACCCAGAGCAGGTGTATTTGCTGCTGCTGTGAGAGCAGGTCACTCTTATCCCTGCAGTGATGAGGGCTGAACACACCTGGGGAAGTTTACTCAAACCTGATGGAAATGAAGGCAGTTTATCTGCCCGAATCACTGCCACGACCTGTCTAACCCTGATGTACTTTAGCTCTAAATTATGAGAGCATCTATTCCAGCATTGTTTCTGGAATAACTCTTGTTGTTGTGTTACTGCCACCACGGTGCCTGGGTGCAGTGTGGCTGTTAAAATAGGTTAAAATAGGGCATTATGGGTTAGAAACCCATGTATTGGCAAAATGTGGTGCTTTACTCTGTCCTGCTTGCCTCCTATGGATGCTAAACTGCACCAGAACTGAGTGTTCTCTGCAGAATGCGTGAGGAACAGTCAAGGTACAAAAATTACCCTTCAGCAAAGCCAAGCTGGCAAACGGGAAACAATCCTGTGGGCTTCTCTCAGCACCTCACTTGCAAACCACAACTCTGCCACCACAGCCCAGCCCAGAGGTAGTGATGATGACTCTTTCCACTTATAGGAAGTCCTACTGATTTTACAACTCATAAAAGATTCAATTCTCTCACCTTGTGTAGCATATCCCTATTATAGGCAACCATTTCATCTCTCCTGGGATCCACCCATCCCTCTTACCTCAGCTTTCAGAAGTCCATTAAAAATCTGGTTTGTTTAGAGTGTGCTTAAGCTTGCTATTATCCTGGAATTTTATGGTAAATCCTGCCTGAAAGTGCATTCTTGGCTCTGAGGTCAGGCCACAGTGAAATGCAGAATGGGGAAAAACTCTTCAAAAATGAACTCATTTGTGCAGTGGAGAAAGTGACGTGGGTAACTCAAGTGTTAAGTCTGCTTTTTAAATGCAGAGGAGCCCTTAGTTAGAAACAAGCTTAAATCAATTAAACTTATTTAAAGTTATTATTTAAACTTATTTATATAAGTTAAACTCCCTCTTGCAGGTACAGTTCCTCACAGGTTTTCATTCTTTGTTCTTGGGGCTGCAGCTGGTAATTTTACCTCCCCACACTTTTATCTCCCAACATCTTCTCACTTCTCCTCCTCTCGCTGTTCTTTGGTGTCAGTCAGCTGCTGCACAGAACCTGCTCTCACTGACAGACACGACTGGATTTGTCCAGCCAGGTGATGTCGGAATTCTGAGAGAGAACATCAGCATTACAGGACGGATGGGAACACACAGAACTTGTTACACGTGTGCCCCAGGCATTATTTTATTTATATTCACGTAGACTTGCCTGTTTTCTAAACTGTAGACAAAACATACTTTTAAAAGCCCCTGGAAGCATAATTGTTGTTAATCTTGTTCTAGGGTCATGTTTTGTTGATGGGTATGGTAATTTCCTGTTGCAGAGAGAAAACTGTTGTTTTGGTTCTGATAGCACCGAAAACTGCTTGTACTTTGACATTTGCACAATGCCCGAAAGAATTATTAGGCTTTATTTAACTTGTACCTCTGAGATTAAAAATCTGACAGCGACGGGGGTGATTTGATTTTGCACGGAGGAGATAATTCATTTATAGCCATGCAATTAATACAGTGAACACTGAATTTCTCTTTCCTCTGGAAGAAAAGCAGCGTTACATATTACTTTGGGATTTAGAAGAGTAGCTGTTAGGAAAAAAAAAAAAAAAGGGAAAAAAAATTATTTTAACCTGCTTAATTACTGCACACTAGAGGGCACTTGAGGTAGAGCAAACAATATTTGCACAGCTCCTGCGACCGATCCGGTTCCTGACGCTCGCGAGGCAGAGTGAAAACACACAGTGAAAGATTAACTTCCCAAACTGCATCCTGTACAACTTGTATCCTTCTGTACATTCAGGTACAAAAAAATACAATGGCTGAATGCCTTGCTGGATATAATTTTCTTCTGTCTTTCTCCTGGTGTTTGATGTACAAAAGGAATAATTGTTTTTCTAATAGCCAACCTGACAGCAACTAGTCAAAATTGCAAAGCAGTGCCCGAGGAATAACAAAACCTGATAATGTATTGTTATTTTTTATACACTCCATAACATCACTGGTGCAAAAGGTACACAAATTAGTAGTTGGGGGGTTTATATTTTATAACCTCTGGAGAGTGGAGGCGGCTCAGAGCTAGTTGTGTTTGATAGTGCTAAATGGAGTGTTTGGGGAAGGGAAGGGAAGTGCCCACAAGCCCAGAGCTGCCGTTGGGTTAAACTTTTGTTTCTGTCTGACAGAACAGACTTTTCCTTGGGCTCAAGGAGGAATTTGAATGGTTATAGGAATCTGTTTGTCCAGTCAAAGCAAAAGTAACTTCAAAATCAGTGCATCTGTTTCTTGTCACATCTCAAGTCACAAGGGAACGGAGCTGGAGTAGATGCTGTTCTCAGAAGGCCAGACTCAAAAGCAAGGATTTTTGGGTGGTTGAGAATCACTTCTGTCACTTATGGCTGCTGCTGCTCTTCCTTCAGCGGGGCTTTCCAAGCCTTCTGTTCCAGTGTTGGATATTGAATTTTAACCACGTGTGATCTCTGAAGGAATCTGGCATTCCTTTGCAAATCCCTCACTTGAGTCTCTCAGGGTTTCTAGTCTTGCCTGTTAAAATGTAAACACGAATTTCTTTCAGAGGGAAAAAAACTGAAACCAAACCTAGCCCAACCCTGTACCTTTATCTCCCAGGCGGCTTGTATCATTTCCCTTGTTTTAATCTATAGGATCACTTGTAAGCATTATAGAATGGATTTTTTTTTTTTCAAGTTAGAGATGTCTTCAGTGACTTCCCAAACACAGGAGATCATTATTTTCCCTGATAACCAACTTGTGATAACTGTATACAAGCAGGTTTTAAAGGTTGCAAGACAGTGATAAGAACCTAGGTTTTAAAGGTAATTATGTGTGTGTGCTGGCACAGGAAGCTGATAAAAGTGCATATTTTATTCAGAAATGTTCTGGACTTCAGATAAACCTTCTTGTTTCTTTTGATTTTATGGAATGTTAATTCTAGCATGCAAAGCAAATTAAATTAAGGAATAATTCCTCACATAATTTGAGCAAAAGGTGCCAATGATGTAGAGTTGGTACTGCCTAAGAAAACAACATTTAATGTGTTTAAAGCTTTAATGGAACAATGGCAGGCGACACCACTAGTCCATAAACTTGCTTTAGTAACTTTCAAATCAGTTATTAATTTCTTATTACTTTGAAGTGGCATTTTAGTGGCAATCCCTGTAAGCAAAAGTAGCTTGCAGTAAAGTAATTTATCTTGATCAAGCAATTCACTCTGGACTCATTAATTGCATGTAATTTTGGATCAGGCCCTATTCTACGTATTAAAAGCTGAAATCACTCCTGATGCTTTGAGGGAAATGTCTCACTGGTAGGTGATCTGATGGAATAAAATGTGAATATGAGGAATTAGCACGGTGGTTCCTTTTCCCCTCTCAAGCCCTGACTTTGGCATTGGTATTTAAATGAGATGACCCCAGCAGTGGCCCTGGCAAGGCTGTGCCGTGACTGAGTTGCCCCTGAAGAGCTCATTTCAAGCCACTGGTACTGAATGGTTTTGAGCAGTAAGGTCTGAACTCTGTCTTCAGGAAACAGTTGCTTGCACTGCTGAGGAACAAAGAATTAGGTGATAATCAACAACTGTTTCCACAAAAACATGAAAGTGAGAGAAGATGGTGGAATTCCATTATGCCACATATTTTAGGTGATGGATATTTCCTGTCTGTATATGCATGGGAAGTCACCTTGGGGTTTTAATCCTTACTCATAAAAGCAAAGCAATATGGAAGAACATCTCCCAGTTCTCTTCCAAGCTGAGGTTACTTTTTCCCCAATTCTCTGTCACAACAAGTCAAAAATCCAACAAAAACAACCCCAAAAAACTAAAACCCACCTAAAAGAAAAAAAACAAACACACAAACCCCCAAAAACCCCAACCAAACAAAAAACTAGGAAATAAAAAATACCACAAAACCAAGATGAAAAATAACCCCAAAATAACAAAATCAACAACCAACCCACACCACACGCCAAAACAGTTCATAAATATTCTGGTTTAGTTGTTTTGGTTTTTTTCCCGACCCCAAAACTGAATATGAAAAATTGCATTCCAGTTTGATCCAGGATGCATTCAATTATATGCATTTTGCAGATGACTTCTTTCTTCAGTACAGTCATTAAACTAAAAATCTTCATCCCATTGCTACTGGAGTCAGAGCTGCTTTTTTGCTTAAAAAATGAAATGGCCATTTAGAAGATAGAGGAATAATCTTCCTTGTAATATTTATTTAAGAGGAAACGATTTCTAGCCAGCATATTCATCAGTGTTATGCAATAGTGTGTGTATATATATCTCACCATGATAAATATCATTAAATCATTTCATCTGGATAGGATGCAGAAAGTTGCAAATGTTCCTCTGCTATTCCAAGCTTATTTTTACCTTAATTTCAATCCATACACTTCTTCCTGTCAAGATTTACTCCATCACCTGTGAGGCTTTCCAGCAGGGGAATCCATGGCTGGCATAATCCATTTTAACAAGACACTTACCATCCTCTCCTACAACCTGAGGATGAAAGAGCACAGCTTTTGCCCTGGTAATTTCCAATTGCAAGAAAGGTCACGTAGAACAAATGGCACAAGTCAAAGGTTGGAATCAAAACAAAGAACTAAACTTTTAAGCTGCACTTGGAGGTACAACCTCTACCATTAGCCTTCTTCCCACACACAGCTGTGCTGCCTGTTTAAAGCAGGGACACGTGGGATCTTATTAGGAAGAACTTTCACTCTTGGTTGCTTCCATCAGGTGTTTTTAATAGAAATTAAAACCAGGTGTGCAACCACTCTTAATGAAATCTTTAAAAAAGTTTGAAAACTGGCATTAATTGCCAGGAGTAAAGCCAGGCTGAGCATCCTCATGCTTTCCTTGTGATGAGATCTGTATTTTCACTGTGTTGTTCAGTGGCTGGAAGGATGGGGGAGAAAAATACCCTTTGCCTCAGCAGAACCCCAGGTAAAAGGAAGCCACGTTTCTGATCTTATCTATTGCACTGCCAAGTGTTTTGTATTTCCCTCAAGGCTCTCTGCCTGCTTCAAGTATTGTGTATTTTTATATCCATCCTCCTCCAAGGAATCCTCCCAGGCTCACAGCTCAGAAAGTAAGTGCTTGGGCTGAGGGAAGCAAAGAGATAGTTAGATGTTTCTTCATTGACCTTGAAAAACGGCACATTCTGGGTGCATTTTGCTACATTCCCATGAGTCTGAGGCTTTTCAGGAGGAGGATTTGTGCAAGCAGAAATGCACCTGTTACCTGCAATAGCTTGCATTTAGTTAAGATAAAGTCGAGCAGGTAAGAGCTACACGTGGAGGGTCTCATGCACTGTCCTTCACATGTGCATGTGCTCATAGGATCAGCATGGAAAACAAGATTAACAACTATGGAACTATATTATGTGGTATTCTCACTAGATAGCAGAATGTTAGGGTCCACTTTGTGCAATCCGAGGTAGATCTTCCATAAAGCAGTCATCTTATCTTTTGCCTAAGGTGGAGAGGTTTTCAGGTGCTCTGAAGGGGGTTCAGGTGACCAGCCTTTCAAAAATAAAGTCAAGCAACAAACCAGCTTCACTAATAGAGAACCACACAGCATGTTCATTTCAACATCGTACTGGTCAAGGAGAGTTGGAGAAGGATGGGATTGAGTGCAATTAAGCTTCCCCAACAGCAGCAGCTCAGTGTGGAACCAGCCCTCCATTTTAAGAGTCCCTGCCTGTACCTGACCACATCTACACCTTGTGCTCCTTCCCTTTCGGCAAACATCAGACTTGGGCAAGATTCAGATCTATGATGTATTATTAAAAATAATACACTTAATCAGCCAGCAGATAATCCATGCAACGTGAAAAGGAGAAAAGCTCAGTGGGTGAGGAAGGTGGGCAGGGGATGGCAGTGGCCTGTCCTTCGCGGGGTGCTGGCCCTGCTGTTTGTCTGCCTCGGATGGGACGAGCCCCGTGCAGCTCTGTAAAGCCCAAGGCAGGTGAGGACGCCCAGTGCGGCGCTCCCTGAGCCTGCCTCCAGCGCTCCGGCAGCCGGGGCTGTGCGGGATCCCGGCGCTGTCGGTCACAAAGAGGATTTGGGGACGGGGCGAGGGTCAAGGACTTACTGCGCGGTGCTGCCTTCATCCAGCTCCCGCTGCGCGGAGCTCGGCTGGCGCTGCCCCGGGGCTGCTCCGCGCAGCGCCCGAGGCCACCGAAGCCGCGGAGAACCTCGAACCGCCTGCAGCTCCTCGGGGCGCGTTGGGAAAAGCGTTTTTAAAGGATGCCCTCCCTGTCCCCGGGGCGCCCGCCCGCAGCGCCGTCACACGGAGACGAGCNCCTCCCTGCCTCCCTCCGTGGCTCCCGGGCGGCCGGAGGAGATGCCCCGGCGCGGAGTTGGCGGCCCGGGCGCCCGGCACGGCCGCGGGGAGCGAGCGGCGCCGCCGCCCCTGGAAAAGTTGTGTGCCTGCCGGGGGGAAGGCGGGCAGCGGAGGGAGGGGGAAAACCACCACCCCAAAGTGCTTACACGAATTTCCCAGCGCTAGACCTGCCTCCGAGATCAGCCCAATAAGAGCTGTCAGGGGAGGCTCCCGGCTCACTTTTCCACATCGCTTCACAGTTACGTTTGGCAGGCAGGCAGGCACGATAGCGCGCTCAGCCCCGGAATTAGCGGATTTATTTGGAATATCCCTGCTTTCCTGGAGACGTGCGGCTGCCGCTGGCTTGTGCGAAGGGAGAAATTAATAACTGCACTCCGGCATGCAGGCACAGAGACCCGGGAAGCCCAGCAAGCAGCGGCTCCGCCAGCATCGGCAGCCTCGGGAAGCATGAGAAGAAAATCTGGAGCACCCTGCCTGTTCCCAGGGACTGGCTGATGTGTTTTTTTTTTTTTTTACCTCACCCTTTCAATCCGTGCGTGAAGTGGCTGTGGGCGAGCGGCTCCCTTGCTCCTCGAAAAGAGTGAGTATTCATTTTATTCAGACGATTTGTGGCTGGCTGGCAGAGGGCTCTCGCTCTGTGGGTTTCTGGCTGACTTGGGCTCTGTGTGCGTGCAAGGTGCGCTGGGCGAGCGCCTTCCTCGTCCGTAGGTGCGGTATTAGGCTGAGCTGGGGTGCCTCATTAAGTCAGATGTTTTCAAATGGCCGATAATGAAAATGTCGTGGGATGCTTGTTAGTATTTTTTTATTATCATTATTATTCTCTCGGGAGGAGAAGTGGTGGTAATTGTATTTGTCTTCCCGCTTGTTGGTGTTTTTTTGGGGAGGTTTATTTTTCCTTCCGTTCTACAACCCTCCGTTAAAGGGATCAGGAGGACTTTGGATCGCAGAGGATTGCTTCTAAGGCTGGCGAACCCGTTTCTTCTCCTTGTTTTCTTATTTAGTACAATAAGTCTCTGGGCTATTTCACTGTGTTGAATAGATGCAGGGCTGCATTCATGCATTGAAATAGATTGCAGTTTTCGTGCTGAGAATAAAAATCACCCACCAGCCAGATATGTAAATGAGGGAGGAGGAGGCTGGAAGAACCTTGAGGGGGGGAAATCCCCCCGATTTATCATCACCCTCCCTCCCCCCAAAGCTTTGCACCCCCTAACTAAGTAAATAAATAGGAATGGCTTCATAGCTGCCTTTCCTACTTTGAGAGAGGAAAGCATCCCAGAAATACCGCTCTTCTTCTTAAAAGCTGCGACGGGAATGAATCCGTAGCCATAACTAGCCAGGAGTCATCCCTGTCCCACAAGTTGTTTTCCTTCCCATCCTTTGGCTGCCTAAACAGAGGACGCACCCAGCTGAAACTTGGGAGAGGGAGAAAGCCCCTGAGCCCCAGCCCCTCGTTTGCTGCCAAGGCTCCCAGAGCAGAAACGCAGGAGCCTGTGGCCCCCTGAAGCTGCTGCTGTGCCACTAAACGCTTCATCTTCTCTTTGAGGAAGGCAGAGGAGGGACACATCCCTCTGTTCTGCTTGGCTCCGGTACCTGCTGGGTAGCAGCATCCCGGTCGGGAGCGCCGAGCCGCCAGACAGCATCCCCTGCTCGGCAGCACCAGCGCCGGGCTCGGCTGGGAGGCACTGCAAGGCTTCAGCACGGGAGCCTGTGGCAGTTTCTGGGTGGGTAACGTAGCAGAGATTAATTCAAATCCTTCTGTAGACTCTGCCTACCGCCATGAAGGTGACTCTACTTAACACAGGCAGGAATTCCTTTGCGGTTCGGTGCCGTTCGGTCATGCCTTGAATTTGCCTCAATTCAAACAGTTTGCGTTCAGCAGCAGACTAAATAGAGTGGAATCAATCCAAGCTGGCATTCAGCGGCGCTGCACAAACCTGCTCGCGTTGCCAACAGGTATCAAAGTGTACCCTCGCTCTCCTCCCTTTTAGACAGGCACAAACACACGCTCTCTGTCTCATGCAAACGAGCCTGTCTCTTTTCTCTGAAAGGAGAAGAAACACTCATGCAACTTTTATGAAGGCTGACACCTCTAAACAGCCAACTTGAGCACATAACCGGCTCGCCCGTTGTGGCGCTGGGTATCGCAGGCAGGTGTTTTCTGGGAGGTGCTGATGGCAAGAACTCAAATAGCGTCAACTGTTTATTGTTTCAAATGTAACGTGTTAGCGCTTAATGGGAAGGAAGTCAACAGCTGCTCACTTCAGTTTCAATTAAAGAATAGAGCTGATAACTACCAAAGCTATAGATAAAGAATCCTCTTAACTCCACTCATCCTCTTTTGGAAATTCTTCAAGAGTTTCTCCGCAACAAGGATAAGGAGAAATGTGCAGTGCTCTTGCATGAATGATATTCCTCCTCTATGTTCAATACCAGGCTGCTGTGAACAAGCAGAGACTTCACAATAGGCTTCTCATATATAGAAGTAAATAATAAATAAATTCAGAAGACTTTAAAATTACCCTCGTGTACATTTTACCTATCTTAAATAAAAGGATGGATCCTCTAGAAGAGGTTAGTATTCAGCATACCCGTGAAATTATTAAATTTCACACCCATAAAATCTGGTAACATCAGAACCCAAAAGCTCTCTGTGGTGTTGCCTCCCAGCCCAATTGTATGGATGTGTGTGACAGAAGAACCTAGGAAGGGAAGTGATTATTACATGATATTTTCGTCCTTTAAGCCATATTGTTCCACCTCACTGCTTACAGAACGAGCACAGCTTTCTGGTAGCTTTCTCCTAAGGTATTTATAAACTCCTTTCTTCTTCCAAACTTGCATCCTGCCTATGGAGGACTTGGATTTCCATGCTTAGTTGTAAGCTGAGGGCCTTCAGTGTCTTTGGAGATTGAAGCATTTCATGTAAGTTGGTTCTTAAATTACCCAGGTGAGCAATTTGTTAACCGGGCAGGCTGCTAGCCAAGAAACTAACTTTGGACATTTTCTTCAATATTAAAAAATCAATAACACTCCGTGCGCCTGCTTAACAAATGCAACTGGTTTTAATAAGAAGTATGGCTGTATATGACAGCTACTCCTTTCATGCCTTTCCTTCAAAGTAAAACAGAAGTTTTCATCTCTGCAAGGCGAGGTAGAATGAAGTCTCTCAGTGCTTTTTGAATGTTATTTAGTCATTCCCATCAGCTCCTGCTGCTGAGGTCCAAAAAAAGAGTTGTAAAGGGGGAAGTAGTTCCACAATCAGATTTAAATTCACTTTTTTTGGAATTGGTAATCTTTTGAATTTTTGCCATTGGTGATCTTCAGGATTTTTCCAATAACATTGCACCTTTTTCAAATCAATTTAATCGATCCCTGGGCACTTTTTTTGCACCACTGTCAACATATGATGCATTGTCTTCTCTGAAAAAAATACCCTTCTCCCTTCTTCAGGATGTAGAACCATTTCAAGTGAGAACTCACAGTCAGCCATGGACGTAGATTTAGGTCTGCTAGCCCTTGAAGCACTTCTTGAATTTTCTTTGTGTTTCGTCTCACACAGTTGCAGATTTCATCTTTTTAAATCTTTGCTTAGGAAGACCATTCCCACAGACTTTAGCTGGGACTTTTTTGGACATTTATTGAAAATAGGGGCCTGGAATGCACCCACTTGACTCTTGGTACACACAGATAATTTGATTTCCAAAACTTGAGGGACGTTAAAGGGAGAGAAATACTGATCCCTGAGATTATGGACGAGAAGGAATGTGAACATGTCCTGTAATTGCTCGGAGCTGTGCATTTCTAAGTGATGATCGTGCATGTTTTGTAACAGAAAGCGACTGCTCATGCACGTATTTTTATAAATCCCCCAGACCCATCAGGTACCCCATATCTCAGCAGTTTTCCATTCTAATATTGTTAAAGCCTGACCTACTATTAACACAATTGTATGCTTATAGTATACACTAAAGTGGTATCATAAGAGTCTTTCATCTATGGGTATAAAATAATAAAACCTAACTTGTTTCAGTGGGAGGCAAATGCTACGGCAATTTGAGCTTGGAATGTTTTAAGCATCATTGCTACCATAAGATCACATCAATAGAATTAAATTAGATCATGGAAACTCAACATTTCTCTTAGTGTTGTTGCCATAGAAAAGGTGGCTCACTTCAGAGCTTTCTGAACATTTGAGCAGTAGACAGACAGAGAACAAAATAAAGTCCAATTTGAGATTACAAATCTGCGTCTATATATATATATACACACACATTTATTTTACTCTTCTCCTTTGTTCTAGAATTTGTTCAGCATGTTTCTCATTTTGTCAACAATATAAATAACATCAACTCGGTGGGATTTCAACTACACTAATAAAATTTTGTTCCCCAAATACATTGGGTACTGATGGTACCTGGAGCAGTACGTGCAAGCTGAAAAGAAAAAAAAAAAATTACCTGTGAACCAGTTCAGTTACCAACAGATCATCTTTTACCTGCAGTTAGATGCTGTAAAATCTGATTTCCACCTGCCTTAGCCATGAGAGCAGCCTTTATCCATGGGTTGGTTGCAGTGATAGCACTCATGGAACTGATTTTCCGAGGTGCTAATCATGATGTGGAAATGATTTGAAATTGAGAATGATCAGCACCTTGGCTCGGATTTGAGATTAGCAATGTCTCCCAGCCCCAGATCTGGGAAGGGAAAGCTCCCATGGGAAGAGTCTCCCGTACCTTGGGTGCCCAAGCCCTAGACAAGCTCACAAAGGTGTTTCTCAGTGTGTCTTGATCAGGTCTTTGCAACAAATAAAGGAGTTCAAAACATTATGAAAACAGTCTTGGCAGTCCCTAGTTCACAGTTTCAGCTTTCTGATTTGGTGTGCATTCACCCAAAGTGGCTTTTTCCAGGGAACTCAGCCTCGTTTGAGCAGCTCCCATAACCATTTACACCCATTTCCTTTGCACTCACTGATGATCAGAATCATAGGCACGTATTTTATGTATTTATGTTTTATAAAAATATAAATATAAAACTTACATATTTTTATACATCAGTGTCATTTCCAAGCCCTAAATACTACAGGAAACGGAGTGCATGTGCTCAAGGGGGAGTGCAGTTCTCTAACTGAGTTTTGCAACACTTCAGATGTGATTCTCTCTTATGGGTTAAATGTAACAGCCATGATTGCCCTTTAAGTAACAGAGCATCAAAACTTAATGTCACTGAAGTTTAGATTGAGTTCTGTGTTCTGGTCTCTGACCTTATTTTTTGTGTGTGTCCAAAAAGTAGATTAAAACAAATGAATGAGGGGGGGAAAAAAAACCCACGAAATCTCAGCTTGGCAGCTCCAGAAGAAATAAGTTTAACATTGGAGAGCCCTAATTCTTTCCAAACAACTCATCTAAATTGATGGTAAAACTGCCAGCAAATTCAGTGATGCAAAATTAGAAACCTTCACTTTTAATTTCGCATATCTCAGCAGAGGAGATTTGAGGTTTGCTGCAGTCGTACTGTATATAGTTTGAAAAGTCCAGGTATGTTCAGAATTTTCCTGTTTAAAGATTTTTTTAATGCACACACGCGTTCATGCATCTGGCTGGAGAGTTCGTGTAGCTTTCACTAAGTCATGATATCCAGTCGTAATTTTCTAATGTTAGTTTGATCAGAATACATGTCAGGAAAACTTGTGAGTTTTTCCTTAGTTATTATGTTTTGTTTAATTCAGTAGAGAATACCCAATATTCATGAAACAAAACCAATGAAAATGAAAGTTTTGTTGTATATGTTTATTTCTTTAAAAAAAAGACTGGAAAAAGAAGCCCAGAAAGCAAGATATTTATGTCCTCCATTAATATTTAAAGATTTTTTTTTTTTCAGGAAGTACAGGATAAGCACATCCCAGCTGCTGAAAGTCTCCTGATAAACAATGCCCCAGGCAGAGCACGGTTAACACCTAATTCTCAGTCGCAGGCCAATCTGTTTGCCTTTTGATGAGCTCGCTTCATGTCGAGCACAGGTTGCCTTTTCTCCCTGCTCTCCTTTCGCAGTGATAGAGGTCTCAAATTATGTAATGCACCTTCCAGGAGGGAGCAAGGGTGTGACAGCTGAGGCTGCCACGGGCTGAGGCGGTGCAGTCTGTGCAGTGCGCTTCTGTTTTAGTCACAGGAAAATCGCTTTAATCGGTGCACTGGAGAGAATAAAAATTACTTCAGATCACTTCTTCCTCTTGCTATAGGATGAAAACGATGCTGATGCAGCTGCTTTTTTTCTGTTTGAGTTTCTGGAGCACTCTGGAAGTCTTGTCTGTCTTTCCTCTGTTTTGAACCTGGTTCATGAGCTGATGTTCTGACACACATCAGTGGAGTGTGTGACTCCCAGAAACCCAAACCTTTCTTTTTGCCCAAGTATAAGAAGTTGAAAGGGAAGGTTGCAATTTCCTTTTGTTCTTTTGCAGAGCTAAAATAGCTGTATTGCCATTTTAATACCTATGGCTTTGGTATCAGCTGTCATGAAAAAAAAAAAATCCACTCCAAAAAAACCCAAACCCAGTCAAAGAAAAAACCCACCCACCCAACCAAAACCAAAAAGACCTTAAAATATTGTAAATACTTATTTCATTTGGGAGGAAATGTCACCTTCAGCTGCAAACTGTGGAGCACGTGCTGTCTCTTTGTCCTGTACCTGAGCATGTGTAGCACACTGGAAGTCCTGAGCACTGCACAGTGCAAGGAATAATAAAAAATAAAAATAGTTTGAAGGTTCTGACGACACCCTTGGTGGGTTTCTTTAAAAGCATTCTGGTTCCATAAAGTAGTGGCTGCTTCTGGAAAGACTGACAGCTTTATATACAAAAAGTCTGAGCCTTGGCAGCTTTAAAGTTGGCCCATATTGATTTTACTATCGAAGAGTAACAAAAATAAGAAATTCTATTGATGCCAGTAGAAGTTGAACAACAAGCATGATATCGCTGGGTCAAGATACTCTTCTGTGGATTTCCTGGTAGTAAATATTTGTCAAAAATTATAAAAAAAATATTTAGGTAGTCACATAAAATAGACTTTGTAGATATGATAAAGTATCATGTTAAGCAGTCACATAATAACAAACAGTTTATTATAATAATAATTGAGATGTATTTCAGTGTGATGGGTGTTGTCATTTTCTCTTTATCCCAAAGCCTCAGTGAAGTTGTGTAATAACCTGTATCCTGTAACAGCCTCATCTCCACTCCAGAACACCAGTTATGGTGTTTCCCAGTTAAAGCACCAAAGTAAGGGAATGAAGGAAGAGAAAATTACTTTAGAAAGGCTTTTCTGAACCTTTCTTCCCTCTGCCTCTGAAACAGGTGCCTAAAACAGAAGTAACCTGCTTTTGGTAACAATAATCTTCTAGATAGGTGAATAAATCCTTCAGTAATTATTAGAGCTCTAAATGTTGGAGAAACTGTTGCCTTTCTGTAGCCGTGTGTATCCCTGCACGTCCATTTTTTGGATGGATTCCCTCAGCTAGATCTGATGCAGAGGCTAACACTGTGCCTCAGACAGTCCTTTAGCATTTGACACAAGCTCAGGAGCTCACTTAATAACCTAAAGAACTGTGCAGAAGTCTTTAAAGAGTAGCAGAGCATGACTAAGCTTAAAAAAATAAAGTGACATATCTTTGCTCACTGAATTACTCTGTGTGTGGGTAGGGCAGAACACCTAAGACAAAAGCAGGAGAAAGGTGGTGCCTGTTTCCATTGCTGCTGAAATAAATAATGCTTTAGGAATCTGCTTTTGATTTCCTAGGCAGCCATAAGCAAATTGCCACGAGCAGTACATCACAATAAACTCAGACAATTGATTTGCACTCGGACTGGCAGGAACCTCTGACAGCACACAGGACTCCTCGCCCTGCTGCGATGGCAGACTTTGTGTAACATTTCCCATCTCATTTCCCTCCCTGTGCAACTTCAGGTGCGTGGCCGAGGGAAAGGATGTGTGGATAATGCTTTAATGCTTTTCTGTGTTGCAGCTGACTCCAGGTGAGGTAACAGTCCCTTAAAATCAGTGTTAGTGAAATCCGGTGCAGCTACACGGGGTAATTATGGTTTGCAGCAGTGCCTGGGCCATGCCTGGCCCCGAGTGTGGCTGCTGGCTCTGTGCTGTGTCCAGCCCCTCGCCAGGGCGCCGGGGTGTGCTGGGTCACAGGAGTTCCCTCCTGGTGGAGCCTGGTCTCAGACCAGCACATCTGGGGCAGAGGTTTCTGTCCCTAAAACCTGCCAGCATCAATGAACAGAACCGCGGCAGGTTACCACGACTGGGTAGCAGGAGTCCATCAGACATTTATTCAAGTAGTTTGCTGTCCCTAATTGCCTGTTTCTCCTCTTCTCCAGAAGTTTTCCTCCACTCAATTTTGTTGATTCAACTGTTTCTCTGCTCTCTGAAGCAAATAGTGAAACTTCATACGCTTTTTGTCAGCACAGTTGTTCTCAAAACTTCTCGTTGTTGTCCTATAGTTGATGGGTTCTTTAGGTCTGCAATGATCTGGGTTAGAATCTTGAAGGAAAAGACTTTTTGGAACAGGATTTTGTTGCAAATTGTTTTTGTTAACCCACATTTCACTGGCCTGTCTTACAGTGTTGATTGCGAACAGCACAACAGCAGGGACAGTAAACTGCAGTGAAGAAGGAAGGGGAATGGAGACCAATTATTTGAAATGTGTAGCTTGCATGTTGTGGAGGCTGAGGGGGGGCAAGAGCCTCTTAAATGAAAATTGCTCATGGTGGAATTATAGCATGAGCAATGGCCTAACCCAGCTCTGTCAAAATGATTTGGTTTTAAAAACACCTTACTATTAAAGGCGTTTAAGTTAACAAGATCATTTTGACAGAACTGGGTTAGGGAGTGAGTGCACACAGTTCTGCTGGCAGATAAGAGGCAGGGGAGTCTAGCCAGGGCGTGCAAGTGGCACTTTGCAGTGGGCACTGTGAGCAGGATCTGAGCCACTGCCATGGCAGCTGGGCTGATCACAGCCTCACTCCCTCTTCATCTTGCTCTTAGGTGGAGAACTGCCTGTTAATTTGACTGTTTTGTGAGTAAGTGAGTAATCTTTCCACAAAAGAATAATCCAGTGGGGAATAAGTGTTATTATTTATGGCAAGAAGTATTCATTCCTTTGCAGAGGAAACATGAGCATGCTGCCTTATCCAAGGTGATTTAAATCAAGTTCAGGTACAATTTAATGGAAACAGGATGAGTACGGAGCTAAGTTATGCAGGGCAGGATGACATTGTTTATTTGCTGGATGTGGTGTCTTGATAGTTCTGTTCTGGTGGAATTTGGGTTTGTTCTTCTTTAATGGCAAATTGAAAACCTTTATCACAGTTCTCTTGTAAGAGAGAGGGATGGAGCAGCTCTGCTGGGAGGAAAGGCTGGCAGAGCTGGGATTGTTCAGCCTGGAGAGGAGAAGCTTTGGGGTGAGCTCAGTGTGGCCTTGCAGGGCCTGAAGGAGCTGCAGGAAAGATGGAGAGAGACAATTGCCAAGGGCTGGAGGGACAGGACACAGGGAATGGCTCCCAGTGCCAGAGGGCAGGGATGGATGGGATATTGGGCAGGAATTGTTCCCTGGGAGGGTGGGGAGGCCCTGGCACAGGGTGCCCAGAGAAGCTGTGGCTGCCCCTGGATCCCGGGCAGGGGCCAAGGCCAGGCTGGACCCTGGGGCTTGGAGCAGCCTGGGACAGTGGGAGGTGTCCCTGCCCATGGCAGGGGTGGCACTGGATGGGCTTTAAGGTCCCTCCCAACCCAATCCACTCTGGGATTCTATGAAGAAGAGTAAGAAGAATTCCTACAAGTGGGACTGGAGCATTAAGGCCTTTTATTTTTGTTACTAAAAACGTAAGGCTCTGTTGTGCTGCCAGACAGGGATGAATGAAGCAAAGATAATCATTCTTCCCACTGTGGGAAGGCTTTGCAGCATTTTGCTGCTTTTGCTGGGAAAAGACCTTGCCTGAATCCTTGGAAAAGGGGACGAGGAAGCAAAAGTTGTAGTGTAGCCAATACCTAGAGAGGCAAAAACAAATCTAAAAAGTTTAAGAAACAAGAACAATGTGAAGTAAAAAGAAAAAAAAAAAAAAACCAAACCAGATATTCCACACCTGTGGGGCCAAAAAAATGGTAAAAAATGGCACTGGCTGGCACGAAGTGGTCATTAAATGAAGGCCTCTCATCAATTACCTGAGGTTTGCTTCTATTGTAATGAGGATTTGCTTATATTAAATTAGCATCTAAGATAGAAATTACGTATTTAATGTACAAAATATAGTGGATCCTGAAAATTCTAACAAAAAAACCCTTTTGGGCAAAAATCATCAGGGTTTTTTTTTTTTTTTTGGTATTTCTGGTGTAACTCATTTAAAGAAAGCAGTACCCAAGGGCTTTTTGTTGTTTTTTTTTACCTTAATAACAGTTGTTTAGGAACTGATAAAATCCACCACAATGAAATAGTGAGGTCAGAGGGCTGAGATACTGCATATCATCTCTGCAAATGAAATAATGAGAGAACTTTGCTGCAGTTCTTAAGACAACCCTCCACGTTTCTTGTGTGGAGAAACACTAGAGTGGCTCTAAAATCTTTTAAACTGAGGTCGTGGTGTAAATCAATGCACTGGCATTGTAATGAAGTGGTTTATTTGACCAGATGAATATTCTGTGCTTTGAAAATGAAAAAAAAAAAAGATTTTTTTAAAGCTTTTTATGATCTTACTTTGCTTCTTTTTCAGTGTGAAGTTTATACCTTCAACTACTTTTATTAACATTATTAATCCTTTTAACAAATCTACTGCATTCCAGTGGTCACCTTTTAAGGCTACAAGGTGCTTTTGAAATTATTGTAGTGAAATGAGCTCTATCAGAAGCGCTTTCCTGCACTCATACACAAAATGAGCTTTGCATCTCTATAAGTGTCCGCTGCCATACCTGGCTCTAACTCTATGCCAGGGATGATGTCACAGCTGTAACCTGCAGAGATCTGAGCTCCAGAAGAGGTCCCAATGTATGTGACGTTGTTTTGTGAAGCTGTGTGCTGGTTGTTTCCTCCTGTTAGGTTATAAACCTCTTAATAATCACTTTGTGTTGTACTTGTACAAGACTTATGCGCTCCGTGGCTGAGTTTTATGAGCAGTGTTCCAAGATGCAAGTTCCTGTGAACAGAATAATATTTTTCTAAAACTCTATCAGCACACAGAGTGGGAAAAAACCCACTCAGCTTTATCTGTACTTCTCTGTAGGCTGTGCATGGAGAACAACATTTATGAATACAGTCTTAAGTTTTTGAAAACATAAGGCACTTGTTTGAATCTCTGCTCCATGACATAGTGGAGCATTTTCTTTCATCTATTTGATACATTAAAGGAATTCTTTATATTTTAAATATCACTTTCCTATCTCAGGGATGAATGGAGAACTAGAGCTGTTTTGTAAACAGCTTTGGTGGATTAGTGCTGATCTGGAGTTGGATATATCAGACAGTGTACAGGGAAACCACTCACAAGATCACTGAAGTTTTGTTTAAGACAACAGCCCAAGGCCATCTGAACATGTGCAGATTAAAAGCAAAAATTACACTTTTATCAACACCAGCATAATCTTTTTGAAGGTGGAGCACTGCCTCCAGCCCTGGGGCCCAGCACAGCAAGGACCTGGAGCTGCTGGAGAGAGGCCACAGGAGGCTCCAGGATGAGCAGAGGGATGGAGCAGCTCTGCTGGGAGGAAAGGCTGGCAGAGCTGGGATTGTTCAGCTGGAGAGGAGAAGCTTTGGGGTGAGCTCAGTGTGGCCTTGCAGGGCCTGAAGGAGCTGCAGGAAAGATGGAGAGAGACAATTGCCAAGGGCTGGAGGGACAGGACACAGGGAATGGCTCCCAGTGCCAGAGGGCAGGGCTGGATGGGATATTGGGCAGGAATTGTTCCCTGGCAGGGTGGGGAGGCCCTGGCACAGGGTGCCCAGAGAAGCTGTGGCTGCCCCTGGATCCCTGGCAGTGCCCAAGGCCAGGCTGGACCCTGGGGCTTGGAGCAGCCTGGGACAGTGGAAGGTGTCCCTGCCCATGGCAGGGGTGGCACTGGATGGGCTTTGAGGTCCCTTCCAGCCCAAACCATTCTGTGTTTCTGTGATTTTGTGAAATACACTCTTGAAGGGCCACGTGCTTATCTTTTTTTCTGTTGCTTAGAAAAAGGTGATTCTGGCTTTACTGGGACAATTTTGCTGTCATTCCATAATCACCACTTCTTTAGACTGTGGCATAATATACGAAGGGAAAGTGCTACTGTGCCTCACCTTCTGATCTTCTCTGATTTCCAAGTCTGCCTTTATTTATGGCTTTAAATACATTATCATAGCCTGATTCAGTAGCTGTATCAGCCCCTCCTACATATCTAATCCAGAGGATTACAATTTAACTGCCAAGCACATCTCGATTTTCCTGTTAAGCAATGTGTAAATTGCTGGGCCATATATTTAAAATGCCTTCCATCAGCTCCCAGCCATGGTGTTCTGCTCCCAGGAACGGAGCAGAAAAGTCATTTCCAAATTTGCTAGAGAAATCTGGGGGCAATCCCACCTCCATGCATTGCACAAAGTGTATGCCCTGATTCACTGATGGAGCCTGAATGAGAGCCTGTTTCTCAAATAACTCTTGCAAGGCTCCTGCTGGCCAGGTTGAGCTGTAGAGAACTTTATCCAGCGCGATAGTTCCACGCTGATCCCATTCCTCTGCAGAACTGGGACGTGCCAAGGTCCCATCGGATTTTTTCCCTTTGCCCTGCGCTGCCCAGCTTTGCTGTCAGAGCTCAGAATCTCCCAGCTCTGTGTGCTCTGAGCTGGTGTGACTGTGCTCCTCACGGGGCTGTTTCGCCGAGGGGGGGTTAATGGCACGGCGTGTGCGTCGCTGATATTTCTGATGTGGTTTGGACTCGTTTGCCTTAAGGTATTGCTGAGCACACAGCTACCGTGGGGACAGTCCAGTCACAGCGAATCTTCTGTATTAGTGTGAGTGGATAGGACCTAAATTTGATTGGAGTAAATGGAGAGTAACAAGCAGGAAGTGTGGGGGAGGAACCGAGGAGGGATGCACTGAAATGAACCTAATGCTTTCCAAGGATTGAGAGTGGCAGTGTGAAAACCAGATATCCTGTTCTTTCTTCAACCAGAAATGTTTCTGGGAGCGTTGTATTGTTTTTATCTCATTTATTTCATCTCTTTTAGAAGGCAGGCTGTGTAGATTAATTAGGAATTGTTTTCAAAAAGCTTCTTGAATATGAAAAGAAGTGCTTTATTATTATTATTTGGTCCTGTTGATAAAAAGAACTATACCAACTTGTGCTGGAAGAGTAAGGAAGTCAGTCATGGCCCACTTGGGTCCTTTTCTCTGAGAGATTTTCAGGGTTTATTTACAAAGCGATTTTTCAACCGGAAATAGAGTCACACCAGAAAGAGAACAGTATGTTACATCTTGCTCTGTTCAAGCCCTAAAAAGGACCCTTAAGTTGTGTTTTCAGTTTCTGCCCCCATTTTGAATTTAATCCTGGATGTTGGTTGAAGATGCTGTCTCTTGCTCTATATTACAGTGGTTCTATTTCTCCTGTGTTTGATTCTTGCTCCACTGAAGAAATCAGGAAAATCTGTGTCCTGGCAGGCACCCACACATCCAATCAGATATAAAAAGGATCCCATTTGAGCAAACCTAACCACTTTCACTGGAAGTTTGGCTGTTTGTGTCTTTTGATACCTTCTACCACCAGACATGCCCCTGGCAATCTCTGTTTAACATGTGCCAGAAGGCAGCAGCAGTAAACCCCATTTAACTCCCAGGACCGAAGAGGATTTTCAGAGGGTGACTGATGCGCCCCATCATTAGACTGTTTGCTCCTCTTCTGGGCTTGAGAGAATGTCAAGGCATTTAAGGCCTCTCTTGCTTCACTCACATTTTCCCCAAAACTTCCTCACAAGAGCTTGCTGCGTTCTCTGATTCCTTTATTTCCACCCCAGTTGGCAGTGAGGCCTGTAAAGCTGCAGGTTCTCCTGTAATGGATGTTCCCCTCATTCTGGCTGCATTGTCAAAGCACTGCACTATTAGCTCACCATTCTTCCATGCTGCTCGAGAGATTGAGTTTCACTTTGGTAGCAGCTCCTCTCCCCTTCTAACAAGACAAGTTTCTCTCAGTTTCAGGTTTTCATGCAACGGATTTCACAGTTGCTTTGGCAATTACTGAAGTTTAAAAAAAAAAAAATACTTTCTACGTTTTCTGTTTTTAAAAGAACAGCTGGCTTTTACTGGTGTTCTGCACGTTTTATGCCACGAGTGTGTATGGACCTTAAAAAAGAACAACAAACCACCACCACCCCCCCAAAAAAACCAACAACTAAGCTCTCAGGATTTTCATAAATATGCAACTCTAGGAATTCATCTTAAAGTAGATGAAAACCAGCCTAAAACACAGTGTAAGCTTCAGAATAGGCATTCCTACTCTCTTGTATATAGTGTTTTCTCCTGAGAGTGTTTGGATATGAATCACAGGAAATGTATCAAGACTCTTTTCACGTAACTCCATGACCCTGTAGTGCAGCCCTTCTCCCGGAGCCACATCCCATCCAGCTTTCCATGTGATCCATGGCTGCATTTCGGGGCTTGACCATCCCTCTGGCATCAGCCCTGCTATGTTAACTTGCCTTTCCATTTCGAGGAATAGTCACTCCGAGATGAAAGCTCGTGTGACCTTCTAGTACATCAAAGGATGGGCAGGGAAAGAAAGACAAAATGCTCCCAAGCGTCCATCTAGGAAAATGTCTTTGAAATAAAACACGGCTGTGTGTTTTCTCTGAAAGCGAAGGAGAGACAGCGAGACCTGTAGTGCAGACACGAATAAATGAGCTTCCTTAGGTCCTGGCAGTGGTCTGGTCTGGGAATCATGGATTTCACGGAGGATTTAGCAGTGCTGTTCCTCTGCTGGGCTGTGAAGGGTTTGCTGGGCAGCAGTGCTGCTGCAGAGAGGCGATGGCTGAACAGACAGTGGGCTGCTGGAGCCTTGTGCACTCAGGAGGAGTTTGTTTTTTTTTTTTTCTTCTTGTGGAGGAAGGAGCATAAGAATGCAAGAACATTATTCTGATTTGCTTGCATGACAGAATATGTGTTTGTAACCGACCACATGAACAGTGTAGGGCAGTGAGAAGGTTGGGAGCTTCTTCAGACTCCCAGATGAAGTGCAAGATCCCAGAGTGGTCTGGGTTGGGAGGGACCTTCAGGATCCTCCATTTCCACCTCCCTGCCACGGGCAGGGACACCTTCCACTAGACCAGGTTGCTGCAAGCCCCGTCCAGTTCTTAGGCCTACATGTTTTCCTAAGTGTGTGTAATCATTCATCTAGGTCTTCTCTCAGTGTTTCAGGCAGTGAAAGAATACACAGAATCAATTTAACTATGCAATAATACTATGAACTACAAATTTAAAACCTAACATGGCTTATTTATGATGTAAAAGTAAATAAGATGTTTCAGAATGCTTTCCTAAGCTCTTTAGTCACTGATTTGAACTTTCTTTTTTATTTTTTTTTCCCCCACCAGGAATCTTTAATGACTGGAAAACTCAATGGATCATGTTTTTATCATCTAAGCTATTTTTACATTGACTGTGCTGTAAACACATGGAGGAGCTGTAAGTAAATGTTCTGTACTGCATGATGAATTGGATTGCTACAGTCTGGAGGAAAGCAAAATAATAATTTCATTTCTGTGGTGATTTGCGTAGCTGGTGGTACAATGCCAGAAAGACTAACGGAAATGCTTATGGATACATGGACTCCTTTAATAATATTATGGATTACTGTCCTTCCTTCCATTTATATGGCTCCAATGAATCAATCTCAAGTACTACCAAGTGGATCCAGTACAGGACTAAAAAGGCTGAATGAAGAACAAAGAGTTTTGCACCGTTCCAAGAGAGGCTGGGTTTGGAATCAAATGTTTGTATTGGAAGAATTTTCTGGACCTGAACCAATCCTAGTTGGCCGGGTAAGGCAAGATTTGGGTTTTTTTCTAAATGTATAGCAGGAGAAGGTCTTCAGTCATTCGGATTCTTCTAAGGCATTTAAGGAATTTAAGACTGAGGTGCTTTGTGATTCCAAAATTCTTCTCCAGGATCCATAGATTCGTGCTTTAAATGTACCTGACTGTAAGGACTTGGCTTCCTAGTTAGCTAACCTGCTATTTCCAACAAAAATATGCATATTCCATTTGTCAGAAAACCCCACAGGCGTATTCACGTCCTTTCTTTTATATCATTAGTCACCACTCCTCAGCTGAAGATTTTTACCAAAGCAGCTCTTTGCAATATGTTCCTATGCATTCTGAAAGGTTGTTACACCTATAGGTCATGTTCTATCTCCAGTCTGATGAATCAAGTTGTTTATGCTCTGAGAATATTTAAAAACAAGAACCAAAAAGGAAAGTGTGGACTCTACAGCAAATTAAGAGGTCCTAGTTTATAACATGGAGGTCTGTGCACACATATGGAATAACATTATGGCCACGGATTTTGTAATTTACTTTCAAAGTTAGGAAGATAACACAGGGCAAATAATCCTATTTTTCTGTGTCCCAGCTTTTCTGCTGCCCTGAAGCTTTGCTTGTTGCCATGCATTAGTTTGTTCTGTAGCTCAGTGTGAAACCTCCAGTCAGTGAATCAGCCTCGCACTTGTATGAGCCATCTGTATCCATCAGGGATGAATTACCCCTAGAATTATTCTTAGAAAAGAATGATCCCTTTGTAAATGCATTCTTGGCAGTGAGCAGGTATAAATACCTTAATTGTTTATCACTAAAGTTCAATTCCCTCTGAACAACCAAGCGCATTATTGTCTTATTAGCTGGCTACTGAGGTTGAGTTAAAAAAAAAAAAAATCTAGACAAAATTATGGATAAGAGTTAATTTCATGATAATCTTGGAATGTCTATGGATAAAATGCATAGCAGATAGTATAATATAGGGACTGTCAGTAGCTCTGTCTGTTATTGAAGAAAACACAGATCAAGTGCATTCCCAAGTCTTCCCTAGTGCAGCCACTTTCCAGGCGAAACTCAGGGTCAGAAGGTGTAATGAGCTTTCTATCCAGTGACTTTTGGTGCTGTGTCAATTTACATTTATATCAGGTATTTCATATCTGTTCTCGTTTGTTTCTCTGGGGTTAGTAACATATCTCAATTTCACAGAGACGGCAATGTGCATATTTCATATCTTAAAATGTTTTATTCAACCCATTCTTTCTGGAATATTTTAGTCGAGCTTTTAAAATTGTTTTGAGTAGCTGGGGAGAATCCTGGGTTTGTACTTTGTGGTATTTTGATTTTCAGGGTATATCCAGGTCTAAATATTTCTACTATTTTAAGGTTTTTTTGGTGGTTATAATATCCTGAATTGTTTGAGTCATTGGTGAATAGAAGTGGGTAGGTTAAACTAAGCCAAACCAAGGAAGACATTATCCCATCTTCTGCTGGCATTTTAAATAGAATTAGCTAAAATGCTGTGACAATCTATTTGTTGAGACTGCTGCATAATTAAAACACTGCATGCGGAAACGAGCGAGAAGCGAAGTTTGTTCCCACAGGGAGAAATTTTTGGTTTATTCATTAAAATGACTTAGAATATTTTTGGAATTCCTCTCTCTAATTTTTTCTCCCTCTCCAGAAAAATCATCCATATTTCTGACTTATTTTTCTTTCCTAAGGCTTGCGAGTACTGAGAGTGCTCTCAGGCTGGTGTGTAGTCAGTGGGAGCAGAGGTACTCCACAGCTTTCAGAGCTGCTCTTAATCCTTCCTGACTGGAAAGCAGAGAGTTCCTCAATTATGGTTCTTGGCAATCCTTCCCAAAACTTAAGGGTGTACAGAATGTCACAAGCAAAATGCTTTCCTTCTCCGTGAAGCTGGGCTGTGGTTTGTCCTCTGTCACCCTCATTGGTTTCTTATCCACTGCAATTTAAAAATAACCTCCTTTTCAGAACTCGCAGTAGATTTGCACTTACCTGGTTCCTCCTCCTGGCTTTTCCACTTACACTCTTCCTCCAGCCTTTGAGTTTTTCCCCTGCCAAAGGATTTGCACACCCGGGGTATCTCCTTCGTTCTGGGACTTTATTGACTATTTTTTCTGCCCTATGACTTACCTTGATTTTCTTTTTTTCTTTTTTTGCCAGACTTTGAATGAAGGACACTCAGTAAAACAGGATCTAGTGAATTAGTGCAGAGAGACTTAACATTGTGGAGAGAGTGGTATCAAATGTCTGCCCCGTTTTTGCTGCATTTTCTGGATATAAATGTGCTTTTGTGCTGTTATAGAGTCAGTATTGCTTGCATGTGCTTTTTATATGTTGAAAGTTCTAGTTTAATCTTCAAGCAAATCTTTTATTTGGTGGTTAATTGCTTCAAAGGAAACATTCTTGAGGCAAATCTAATTATGTAGATCTTTGTTACAATTTTTGTCTCTGCACTGTTGTAGATTGTACCTGGTGCTTTTTATAGTCACGTATGTTTTGTACGAACATTTAATTAGGTGCTTTGGAGACTAAACACAAAAATAAGTTTTGCACAAACAGAAGCAATACACACACAAGCAGAATTTGTTGTATATTCTCAAATGTACCTTTAAAACCCACTGAAAATTCCGCTCTTAAGAACTTCTCAGAATAGAACTGATACTTAAATAATGGTTTTCGTGTTAGTGGGTGGAAAGGCACCGAGTAGAAGCATTTGGTCCTAATGGAATTGATGGAATATATCAGCAAAATAAAACTGAAAGCTGAGATTAATTTTATAGGATACAAACAGAACACAAATCACTTTGCAAATAAAAGCCTGAACGCAGAGTCTGTGAGTTCCTCCTGTTGGTTGAAAAGGTCTCATACCAAAGTTTGTGAAGTGCAGAGAAATTTGGCAAGACAGGATTACAGAGGTCTGTAGTATCTTTTATTAAACTGCTCAGTTTTTGCAGGGGAAATGGTTTCCAGACATAAAGACTCTTCTCCAGAGTTTTAAGTGTTGTAATGCAACTGCAGGCACTTCAAAGGTGCTTGTTCATTGCTGTTCTGCATGGATATAGAGTAATAAATGCATTCCCAGTGTATTTCCTCTAATAAATGAAATAATCTGGGGTGAGACTAATAGGAAGAATTAATGTGAACACCTTTTAAAGTGTGGTGTTTTTCTTCAATGACTCGAGTAAAGGACCGGAGCAAATCTTTTGCTTTCATTCTTGAACCTCTTAGAATGAATTTGAGCAATATGCACTTTTAATGCCAATTTTTGTCATTATTTTTGGTAGGATCAAGCTCAAAATAAGCAACTCTACTTGAGTTCACACATCTGTAAAGAAGTGCTTTCTGAATTTATGAGATTTCTCTATAAAATGCCACAAATATTCTAGTTTTTAGTTTACTTTTTTTGGCTATGTTCAGATTGCATTTATTTTGCCACATGGTATTTTCATAGAATTATGGAATGGAATATCCTATGTTGGAAGGGATCCACAAGGATCTTTGATCCAGCCCCTGTCCCTGCACAGACCCCCCAACAATCCCCCCTGTGCATCCCTGGCAGCGCTGTCCAAGCGCTCCTGGAGCTCCGGCAGCCTTGGGGCCGTGCCCATTCCCTGGGGAGCCTGGGCAGTGCCCAGCACCCTCTGGGGGAAGCAGACCCTTTCCCTGATCTCCACCCTGACCCCGCCCTGGCCCAGCTTCATGGTCTGTGTCCTTCCCTTGGACGTTCTCTAATAGCTTTATATCCTTATTTTAATAAGTCCCAGATTATTTTGATCTGTCTATGTAAAAATGTATATTTGCATATTGAGAAACCTGCAGAGTAACCTTTTTTGTGTTAGTGCAACACACTTCAAATGAGTTTGGGTTTATTCCCAGCACTAGAATACTGAGAGACAGATTTGCAAATACCCTTTTGTACTTTCTTTGTTTCCCCCTTCACCCACAGAAGCAGGTACGTACTTTACAAAGCTTCTGTGTCTCCTTTAGAAGCCTCCCCGTCCTGCACAGTGTTGTCAGCAGTTTGCAGCCTCCCCGTGGCTGACAACCTCATTCAAGTGTAGAGTGATATGTCTTGTGACACTGCATGCTGTCCCCGTGGACTTGATTAGTTAGGTAGAACCTCTACTTGCTATACACTGCTGCATTTTCTCCGTCTCCTCTGCATGCACTTACAGCACCACGGCAGATGTGCTGTGAAATCTGGGCTCTAGCAAATGCTACTGTTCCTTCACAGGAGACGGCCTCCGAATTCACAATGACAGAGGTAATAAAGTGAAAAAGCATTAGGAAACTGCATTTGGGGTATTGCAGCTCCGGTTTTACGGAATGTGTGCTGTCTGTGATGATTTAAATGGGTTAGGACCTGGTTTAATAGATGTTTTTAAGCAAAAATCTGGGATAGTTAATGTAATAGCAGTTGTTTGTAAGTAGAATCATAGAATATCCTCATGTGGAAGGGATCCCCCAAGGATCATCCAAGTCCAACCCTCTCTGTGCACAGACCCCCCAACAATCCCCCCTGTGCATCCCTGGCAGCGCTGTCCAAACGCTCCTGGAGCTCTGGCAGCCTCAGGGCCGTGCCCATTCCCTGGGGAGCCTGGGCAGTGCCCAGCACCGTTCCGTGTCATCTCTCCAGCCTCTTGTTGGTGTCTGTCCTTACACGCAGGGTGCTCCATCCATGGTGCAGAATCCAGCACTTGTCTTTGTTAAACCTCACGAAACACGGAGAGAGCAAAAGAGGGAATGAAGGCCACAAAAGTTGTTGATTTGGGGTTTTTATGTTCTCTGGCTTACCAATAAATGAATCCAAATTTAGGTCCGGCCACAAAACTCCACCAGTGGTCACTCAGGTTGGTGCTGTCTGTGTCACACCACTCCACTGGCAGCACTTCCCAGGTTGTCCCAGCACTTCCCCCAGATTTTTTTTGAATTTCCCTGTTTCCACTCCCAAAAGAACATATTGCCTGTTTTGTCTCTGTAAGGAGATATTTGGGAAGTGAGCGTGGCAGGGAAGAGCAGCTCCTGTGGCACATCTGTGCCTGGTGCTCGGTCCAGGGCTCTGGAGAAGGTGCTCTGAAAATCCTGGATGGGAGGAACCCAGTGAGGCTGTGTTGGTGAGACTCGGACAGCACGGCCAGGTCAGCTCCTTATTGTGAGCTCAGGGAGGCGTTTTCCAGCTGGGACTGCTTCTGAATTACGTGGTTTGGGTCTCTTCACTCCGTTAAATGTGGATTTTCTTGTATGGCTTGTGGGATGAGGGAGCTGGGCAACTTCTGCTGTTTGGAGCAACAGAGATTTTTGCCTTGATGTTTGGGGCTTGGGTTCAGGCTTTTAGAGGAGAAACAATTTTCCTGTAGGAGGAGCAGTGGAGAGGCATCCTGTTTTCACAGGCAAGTGCTTCAGGCTGAGCTACTGTAAAACCCGAACCTGGAAATGCAGAGAGCACTTATAAATAGCTTGGAGCTGTATGTTCTACATTATCCATGCTTTATGCAATCCTTGATTTCTTGGCCAACATGCGTTTTCTGTCTTCACCAGGAAATGGTAAAATGTTACTTGTTTAAAATCATGACTAGTTCTGTTGAAGCGCAAGTGGTGCAAACAGGCGAAGTAAGCAAGGTTTTAATTAACAAGTTACTTCCTCACATTTTGCTTTTCATTCCTGCACTGAGCTTGTGATTGTGATGGCTGCCTGAAAATACTGTTCTACTCAAGTGATGCAAACCAGAAATGTATAGAACTAAGGCTGGCAGTATTTTGAGGGATGAATTACACGCCGTTTCCTTGAGTGGAAAAAATCCTTGTGACATGTAGGTGTAGCAAAGTCCTGGCATAAGTTGCATAGGGTATAACATAGTCCTGCATGAATGCTTCGTTAAAGTTTTCACAGAGCAGCAATCACAAGACCATATTAGATAGATTCCACCCTTTTCTTTCTAATACACACTTGTATGTTTTTCCATGATTTAAATGCATGCCATAAAATATTCAATATCTGAAATGTTGCAAAGTCAACATTGCCTTCTGAGCCCTAGATTTTTGTTGCTGTTGTTTTGCAACCATAATTATAGACTAATTTTCCTGCTTAAGTTTAATAAATTCCCAGAAGCTGAAATGTATCAATTATTTTGCTGCTGCATTCTTTATGAAAAGTACAAATTTCCCCCCGCCTTTTGTGTGCTTGAAAGTGAAGAGGTGGCTGTGTACTGCACAGATTGCTCCAGTTTGCATGGTCTCAATCAGCTTAGTAAGCAGGAGTATAACTGGCTCTAAGAAAACCTCTCCGTAATTAAATGTTACTGCAAAGACAATAAACATAGCAGACAACATTTTATAGAAGTCTCATAAAGGTAGTGGGTTTTTAACAAATATTCCTGAGCCTGCACAACTTTCATTTGTTTCTTTCTAACTGAGAACAAGTTCCAAGAAGAAATTTAAATATAAAGCGTAAATTTAAGCAAGAACAGTTTGACTGACCCAACAGTGTCTACATTTTCTACCACGGTGTAAAAAATATTTCACTGATTTCTCTAAGATTTAAGAAACAAGGCATATCTCCAGACACTAAAAATCTCATTTCTGTATATTTCTGGGAGTATTACTGAATGAAGTTGAACGCTTCCACGCTCCTTCATCTCCAGCCTGGGGCATGATATAACCACAATTTAAGCAGAGACACAACTTAAACCCCTTGTACATCAGCTATAGAACAGGACTGGTAATAACTTCCAAGACGCATTTTATCAGTTACTTATGAATCCAGCATCTTAAAGGGTCAGCTTGCAAAACACCAGGCACCTCCTCAGCTTCAGCTGCCTGTATTTTCTTTCATGGAGTGGGAGAACGTCTATGATGTGAAGAATAACTTAAAAGTTGGGCAGGGGTTTTGCTGTTTGGTTTTTTTTGTTTGTTTTGTTGTTGTTCTGTTTGGGATTTTTTTTTTTTTTTAATTTGCATTTTTTAAATAAAAAGGAATGGCATATGTTACTTTAGCATTATTCACTTATATTTCATTGTCATGCTTTTCTAGAGCCACAAAGATTTCTGATATTCTGAAAAAAAGAGTAGCTAATATTGAGCATTTTGTTTGTTTGTAAAGAATTAGAAGCTTGTGTGCTTTTCAATATATTGATCTGAACACTTTATCTTTCTCTCAGTGAAATGTTGTCCAAGTATGCATGCAAAATGCTGAAGTGACAGTATAAGAAACTGAGTGGAGCCTTCCCCATGATATTCCAAGATGCCCTATGATCGTTTAGTCTTTCCAAAATTGCTTCAGTAAATGGTTTTCAATTTCTACCTGTAGGGCCCACCCCTCGTGCTGTCAGGATGCTTCCGTTCCAGTTGTCAATTTAACTACCAATTAGTGCCAATTGCGAGGGGAGTTTTTTTGCTAAAAGTTTGTCCTTGCTGAACTCGACAAGCACATTTCCCATCCATCGATGAGCTCTCAGGTAGCTGTGAGCTCCCAAAAGTGCCAGGATGTGTCTTTTCACCAGTAAAGTGAAAGGGAAGTTTTATTGTTCTCATGTCCTGATAGGATGTTCCTCAATTTGCCATGGATTTGTGTAACAAAAACCTTAATTTTGTATTAAAATGAGAAGTGCTTTGGGACCAATTCCTTTGGTGGCTCTAGGCTTCCAGTAAGAGCTGTGGAGCTGACGTGGGTGTTACCTCATGAACTGAGAAAGGCTTTGTAGCTGCTGGGCAGCACTGTATTTTTAGGATGTAATAAATACACAGTCACAGGAATCACAAAAAAAAATAAGTGTTCAAGTGGAAATAATGAGAATGAGTTTGCATAAATTTTGTTTCTTGAAAGTTCTGTTTTAAAAGTTGGGTTTTCTTCCTATTCTGGTAAAGTCAAAGAAGAAAAAGGAAGCCACAGTATGTGTGGTGCAACAGACCAAGAAATTCACAGCTGAGGGTCTTTTGTTTGGTGTTTGGCTTTTGGTTGTGGTTTAGGGGTTTTTTTTTGACAAAGCCAGGGATGTTGATGTTGGGCAATTTACGGTGTCAGTTTCATTACAGAATTAATTTGCTGCAATAAATATTTTAGGCAGTGTTTAAAGGTAACTGTCATATGCAAGCAATGTGTGAGGCATGTAGAATTGTAAAATAAATGCAGATAATTTTCCTAAAGATATTTAGGCAAATATTAATGTGTTTGAATAGCCTCCCGGTGATCCCTGAGGAACACCTGTAGTGATACAGAGTAATTTATAACTTTCCTTTTTCCTGAGGACTCCCTCTTTGAAAGAAATCCTTGCAGGGGAATTTTTACACTAAGCCTTTATTTTACAGCAGTGATGCCAGCAGCTAAGCAAAAGTGAGTGTAGCTCTCCCTGGAGACTGTCGATGGCATTCCTGAATTAACCGCAGGAATCATTAGGAGCCACAGACGACATCCCTTTCCTTGCTCCGGGGTCTGAGCTCAGTAACTGCTTCCCACCCAGCCCCTGGTGAGCAGAGGCAAAGCTGAGGTTTGTTCCAGCCTGGGAATGTGCTGGAATAAAAGGCTGGCTCGCAGAGCATCACTGGAGGCGAGCAGCAGCGCTGCAGGCACAACCAGCAGCAGGGATTTCAGAGCAGTTCAGAGGGCCCCAGTCGTTTGCTGGTTTCCATCCAGAAGCCACGTTAGCTAATTGTCCTTTCCCTGGCTGAGAGAACTGCGTGTGTGCAGTAGGGGCACTGCTGCCAGGGAGAAAAGGGGGGCTTTAGTAGGGGCAGCACTGGTGGTGGGCATCCAGCTGTGCAGCACACGGAGGGCAGAGGAGCTGAACCAAACCACACCTCTGCCATCCCGCTATTTTCCGAGGTTCATCGTGCCACAAGCATCATCAGGATCCGTGACATGTTGTACACCCAGCCTGAGGAGTCAGGATTTTAAAGTGAATGGGCAAAACCACCTTATTTTTTCAATTAGTTTGGGATAATCGGCAGCAGAATTGGTGCAGCGTGAACCTGTGTATTAAAGCGAAATGCAAAAGGCTCAGGATCTCATAGTGCTCACCTCAGAGAGCTTAATGAAAATCTGCCATATTTTTACAGAAGAAGTTTTCTAAATGGAATTACTGACATACTTGCTATCTTGCTATTCCCTTTTCACTCCTATTTCCTTTTTTTTTTTTTTTTTAATTTGAAATTGCCTGTTTTTCGGGCCACCTGTTCTGTAATTGTTACGCAGTCTAAAGCATTTCATGTAGACTTTGCAATTCCTGGTGTTGCCCTGCCATACTGACAAGAAAATACAACATCCAGAGGCAAAGGGAAAATGCTTGTGCTTCTTTCTTCACATAAAGCCATCTGAAACAAGACTTAATGCCGACACAGTATGTCCAATTTGTTCATTTATTTCTGCTAATTAAAGGGTCTTGATTAGGATGTTGGCTATCCCACATGAACTGAGAGCAGGCGCTCTAAATATACAAGGAGTTTTTCTTGAGTTTTCACATGAACAAATGGAAGTTATTTTAATCATTTGAAGCATATACCAGGATTTTACTTGGTCTGTAAGACCAAACTGATATTTAAACCATGGGGTTTTTTTAAGAAATCTCAACGTAAAATTGTTTCTTGGGCAAATTTTTAAAATGTTGTACATATCCTCAAAGCACACTGAGCTACAGCAAACGAGGACTGGTGCACCAAGTAGCAGTAAATGTGAAAGCTGTTAATGCTGCCATTTATATTAAGAAGTCTTGGCTAAAATTTTGATCCAATTTGTTGAGTAGGAGACAATTCCTGCCTCAAAGCTGTTGCTGTCTAATATGTGATTTATTATTAACTGAAATGAGATATAGTAGGAAATATGTGTATATTTCAATACGTTGAACATAGGGCTTACTGGCCCAGTGGAGTTATCACAGCTCAAAAATAAAGAAAGCAAATGGACAGCACTAAATTGTCAGGCAACATTAGGCTTCTCTTTCTGTGTAGAAGGCAACTGCACCGATCATTCCATTAAATAATTATTTTGTATTTGATCTAAATTCTGTCCTTGCAGAAGACCACCTGCTCGTTCCTGCCTATCACAGATAAGCCAAGGACTGCATGGGAACTGAGCAGTCTGTATGCAAAATTAAATATTTGGATTTTTAAGGGAATTTTTTCAGCAACAAATAATTGGATTTTTAAGGGAACTTTTTCAGTAAATGTTTCTATCTAAATCAAATTCATTCTGCACCAATCCTGTAGCAGGCAATTCTCTATGGAGGACAGACTGATGGACATTAAAGCCAAACTTTACTCTGTCAGGCTGGAGATCCCCTCTGAGACAGTAGGTTCACTGCAGTGCTTTGAATGGGGCATGAAATGCATGTGTTTTATACTCAGAGAGTGAGAAAAACCATAGCATGGCTGAGGCAGTATTTATTACACAGACAACATCTATTCAGAATTAGGAATACATCTGTAAATTCTGCAAATTGCAGAATAACTGGATAAGACAGGAGATACTTTTCCAGTTCTACACCAGGCAGCTGTGGCTCCATTTTCCAGTTTCACTAGGCATCCAGTCCATCCTAATGTATTTAATGTAAAGCCTAAAATACAGTTTATGCTGGGTCTGGTGGAGCCAGGGAGGTGAAACAAGGAGCACTGACTACACTGAGATGAAAACTGAGGTGTGTGTCATGTATGAACAGGTTGGTAGGTGGGGAAGGGAATATTGAAAGGATTTCTGTTAAGAGAGACCACAATGACCTGCAGGGCAGGTGTTTCATTAGGGAAACTGTTGCTCTTTCTGGCATGAAGTTGCTGTAGAACACAAGAAAACCACAGCACTTGGGTGGCTTCCTCATCGGGTAGAATGGCTGCAATGAGCTCACCCCAAAGCTGCTCCTCTCCAGGCTGAACAATCCCAGCTCTGCCAGCCTTTCCTCCCAGCAGAGCTGCTCCATCCCTCTGCTCATCCTGGAGCCTCCTGTGGCCTCTCTCCAGCAGCTCCAGGTCCTTGCTGTGCTGGGCCCCAGGGCTGGGGCAGCTCTGCAGGTGGGGTCTCCCCTGAGGGGGCAGAGGAGCAGAATCCCCCCTCCCCTGCTGCCCATGCTGGGAGATCAGTCCAGGGTGAAGTTTCATAGAATGGTTGGGTTGGAAGGAACCTTAAAAATCATCTAGTGCCACCCCTGCCATGGGCAGGGACACCTTCCATTGTCCCAGGCTGCTCCAAGCCCCAGGGTCCAGCCTGGCCTTGGGCACTGCCAGGGATCCAGGGGCAGCCACAGCTTCTCTGGGCACCCTGTGCCAGGGCCTCCCCACCCTCCCAGGGAATAATTTTTTTCCTAATATGCAATCTAAACCTAAATGCATCAGTTTGAAGCCGTTCCCCCTTGTCCTGTCTCTCCAGGCTCCTGTAAATAGTCTCTCTCCATCTTTCTTGTGGGCTTCCTTCAGGCACTGCAAGTCCTTGTAGGTTGACCCTTGTAATGCTCGTGACCTTTCCCATTCTTTTAGAAATGCTGCTGAACTTTTCTCTAGTGACTGTGCCTTCAACCTCGATGCAGCAGGATTGAGAGCTGAAAGGGAGAGAGAGAGAAAAAAAAGAGAATGCACTGAAGGTAATTTTGCACGTGGTACCACGTTCTGCTTTGCAATAAGAAAAGATTTGCAGCCACTCAGAAATCTTTTTTTTTTTTTATAATGTCCCCTATTGATCACACCTGTATTGAATCCTGAACGTGGGAGCTCAAACATTCTGTGCTGGGCTTCTCACAAATAACTGGGTTATCATTTATTTCATCAGGGAATCAAAAAGGGGTAATGAGACATCCTTTAATCTTTAAAAGTGTTTTGTCATTCTGTGCCTTACCAACGCAACACTGGTCTGGATTCTTTTGGAAGTGCAGATTGCTCATTAGGAATGCGTGCAATGAAATAATTTAAAAGAGGGAACCTTCATCCTGTGTATTTCTAAATCTCTACTCTTTTCAATTGACTCTTCATATGAAACATTTCTTGTTAAGGCTGTTTGGAGAGGCATAAAGTGTTTTGGGTGCTAAATCAAAGCTGCTGTGGTTTCACTTATAGGAATTAATGATGGGCCATGGAAGTAGAAGAGGTATTCTTGTGTATAACCTGTCACAGCCAAACTGGGGAAAGGTTTGTCCTTGCTACTGTTCTGGCCTTTTATTACGAAGAGCAGGAAGAACAGTCAATAACCACTTATTAATGATTTTCTCTGTCCTTTATTGTAGCTTTAGGTACATTAGGCTCTCAGTAATTATCTCATTCATAATCCTTCATAGCAAGTAATATTTTCTGCATCTTGTGAAGCATAATTGGAAGATATTTTCTTTGGATGTACACTATTTCTATTCCCTCTTTACTATAACTTTCCCCAAGAGTATCTTGCCAAGGAAAAATGAGCAAGCATAATTTTATACAGGTAATCAAATCTCTCAAATGTTGGCACATTTTCCTTTATCTCCATGGGACCAAAAGCTAACCTTCAAATAGACCTAGGCATTAAAGGGGAGAATTTCAGCACACAATTAGAACTCAAATAATCTTGTACAAGGCAACTTGAACAGAAGTGCTATTTGGAATTATTAGTACTGTATTTTTACTACAGAATATTCCATTTGATTAATACAGAACTGCAAAGGAACATATATATATATATATATATATATATATGTATTAGTCTAAGTGCATGTGTTGTGCATTTGTGTATATATAGATATGTCTAATACATTATTTAAACACTGGCTTATAGCAGGAGTTTACAGCCTTTCTAAAGAGTTCTATTTTTGCCCACTTAGGACTCCAAACCACATCTCGATGCAGGTTTTGTCTTACTGTGTTGAGCAAAATAAATGTGAGGGAGGGGGAATAAAGAAAGAAATCAGCATGTCTTTAGGCTCCTCTCAGTTGCAGTACCCAGCAGAACAGTTAATTTATTCCAAACTTTGTGACATAAATCACGCTGAAGGGGAGACAAGGAAGCCTTAAGGGACTGCAGATACAAAGCTCAGGACTGGTTTCAGGCTGAGCAGACACTTTAATCTGTGCTGGACCTACAGTGAAACCTTTCAGCCTCCATTTTTGTTGTGCAATTGAACATTCTCATTTCTGTTCTCACTCGTTTCAGTATCAAGGGCTCTGGTGAGTACAGAACCCAGGGAAAGATGATACTGAGAGAGAATTAAAGTCCCCAGCTGTAAATAATTCACCAGGACTCTGGTAGTGTGTAACCCAGCAAGATAGCTGCCATGTTCACTGTGCTTAAGCTAAAGGAGACTCTAGATGGCTCAGGGAAGATTTTTTTTTTTGTTTCCCTAGTTTAAAAGTTTGCCTTGACTTTAGTTGCATATTTAAATGCAGCAGTAGTCTTATGTTGGTAATTCAGAATTTTATGGTGTGAATATGTTCATTCTTCAAGACCAGCTTGTGGATGATTTTAAATTCCATTTTCAGTTAGCTAGATTATTCCATAGCTGTCCTATGTAAAGTCTGATAATTGAGGTCAGAATTTGGTTTTTTATGTGCTTGGATCAAGATTTTTCTATTTTGCACTACCATGAAAATATCCACTGAGTTCTTCCAATTATAACACTTCAACTCTAAGATAATATGCTTAGTGAGTTTTTTGTTAATCATTGTCTTAATTCACTGTGAAAACACTGGTAAAAATGGGATATTCAGTAATTGGCTTTTTAAATGTGGTGCAAGTATGATTAAAAAAAAAAACCCAAAACCCAAGAAAGAACAAAAACCCTCAATAGAGAAGTTATATTTTTAGCCTGAGTTAAAACAGCAGTGGGGATGAGGTGACTTGGCTAATAGTTTTGATAATCTGTTGGGTTTATTTGCTGATGGAACAAGCTCAGATCACCTGTCTCTGTCTGGAATTTAGGTGCAGGTAGAAAGCACCTGTAACACAGCTTCAGTTTTGACCCTCTCCTGTGTCAGGCTCGTAGCTCAGGCCAGTATTCCTTCTCCAGAGGAGCAACGACCTTCTTCCGAGGGGTCCTGACACTCTGAGGTGGCTCTGCTCGGAAAGTTCTTACCTTTGCACAAAGAAATGGAACCTCATGAGCAGAACGAAGACCCAGGGCTAAAGAGAAAGGGTGTAACCGGGAAAGGGAACTGAGAAGGGTGGGAGCTGCTGTTTGGCTTTGTGTCCTGGGGAGGGGAATTTCAAATACCTGCCCAATTATATGGGTAAAATACTGGGCGAGGACCTTGTCAGCACGTGTCCTGTTTCTCCAGGTTGGCTGTGGGGCTCTGTCCATCAGGCCCTCTGTGAGAGGGTGTGGCTGGTTTTACACCCGGGTGATGTGGGATGCTCGCATTTGTGCAAAGTGATGGCTGGCAGCTCTTTTCCAGCCTGGAAAACGGCATTTCATCGTTTCAAAGCTAGAGAGAGTTCAGGTAGAGTTGCCTGAAGCTGCTGGTGGATTTCTAAGTGTCTTTGTGACTCTCAGAAGCCATCTGCCAATGTCCAGATCAGTGCTAGAGAGCTGACCTGACCCGGACCCGCGAGTTAAATGACCTGGGAGTTGCTTAGGAAATCAAATTTTGTCATCCTCTGATGGCACTTCTTCTTTGTAGGTGACATGACCTCTAACACTCCTTATTTCCTCTCGATATTCTTTGAACCATACCTCAGACTATTTTATATATAGCTGGGTTAAACATGAGTCAGTGTTTCTTGTGAAGCTTGCACATGCTTTGAGGCTGTCTGTAAATCAGGCCTTGCAGATAAAAGAATGTGTATTTGCACGTTTTGTCAAGTCTTAGGGCTGGATGATGTCTTCAGTTTTTAAAATCCAACTTTAAAATAGTGAAAAGCCCCCCTCAGAGTGCAGACAGTGCAAAGGCCACAGCGGGGAAGTCAGAGGAGTGGCACATTCCCTGGCACGAGCCAGAACATACGCGGTGACATCTCTCTAAAGAGCTGCAGGGTGAGCCCGGAAAAGTTCTGCGTTATTTGCTGAACTAGAGACAGTTCCATGCACCTTTTCCAGCTGCATTGTGCCTCCCTGCCACTGAAATGAGCTTCCACAAACTTCACTTCAGCGTATTTGACATTTTCATTGTGTTTTGTATCCTTTTGTCCTGTAAAACAGTGTCCTTTGCACATTCAATTCGTTGCTCACAGGGTCAGCTTCAAAAGGTTCAAGAACTTAGTGGAGCACTTCTGTTGTAAGAGGATGCAACCTTTGCCCCTCATACTTATTTTTCTCCTTCTCTGCATTGCTTTATGCTGATAAGGAAACTGAAGTTGGAGAGAGATAAAGATTCTTAAAAAAATCCTTTGCCATTTACTTTCAGTCTGTCCAAGTGCAGCATATCTGTGCTGACTCCATGTTCGATATTTTCTTTAGGACATCTTAGGGAGTGGGAAGAAAGGATTGTGGGAATAGCAAACAGGAAGATTTCAAAGGAATTAATCTTTATTTTTAATATTTTTTTTTAATTGTCCAGCTATTTGTTGTCATTTAAGATGCTGGTCAGCCTCACAAATGGATGAGACTTTCTCTGTTGGACATGGGAATTTCAGAAAATTAGTTTCTTTCTAAACTTAGGAGAATAATATTTGAGGAGAATAGAGACTCTGTGCTTTTGTATTTATTTGTTTGAGACATCCGTTGTTCTTGGAATTCTCTTGGAGCTCACTGAACGTTTGCATTACAACAAACACACCTTTTAATAGCAAGACTTCCACATAGCCAGGCAGCTCTGGAGCAGAAAACTTGCTGCTTCTCTGTTCCTCTCAGTATTCATCTTAATTCATCTTAATTCATCACACTGGGTTCATGTGGCATAAAAATGGGATGCACTTCAGTGAAAAAATGTGAATATATCCTCAGAAATATGCGGTTGTGCGTACCCTGAGATGAGAGAGTCACTTTTAGTATCTGTATTGGCTTTTCAAGCAGCAATAAAGGAAACTCTGCAATAATAACTGAGCACTTGTGACTGGCAAACACACTCCTGCAGTTCAGAGCTGGAATATGAATGGGCACCACAGGAGGTTTGCCCATTTCTGATGGAAACAGTTTTTAACAGCATGAATTTATGAATCTACTCAGTGCAAATGAGAGTTTATTATGCTGAGAGTCCAAAAATGATGCTTCATTTATTAAATTAATACAAAGATTGTATTCAGATAGTGTTGGAGAGTTTTGTAGACCTTCCTGAATATCAGAGCCGAGGCTGAAACCATTGACTTGGGTTATGGGAGGTAATGGTGGAAACAGGACAAGCTGCCAAAAACTTCCTGTTCTTTGCTTGATTGAAATGAATGTGTATTTGGAACAGCACCTGTCACAGTTTCCCAATCTGTGCACTAGAGAAAATGATGCTTGCCTATTTTGAAAATCCTGGGTTTGTTTAATGAAAGCTTTTTGTAATTTTTTTTTTGCTCTATAGAAAAGCTTTTGCCCTTTTTAGACCATTGCTCCACAACGTGGGTCAGCTGCTGTTAATGCTGCAAGATTTGAAGCAGTGACATCTCCTGTGGTACAGTCTGAAGTAGCTTCAAATTTCCATAGATATGGCAGCATTCATAACATAAAATTCAGGCAAATTTGATACCTAGTGCCACATAACTGTGAGGCTTATTGCCAGATTTGGATATCTAGTGTGCCAGCTGCACTGTGCGCTGCCCAGCTCGTTCAAACCATATGCCTTGAGCAAACAATCAGCAAAGTGTGTTAAAAGCTCGGAGAAGTACCACATTAGCCATACGTCAGCCAGCTGCATGTCCTGCCCTATTAATTTCGATAAAAGCTTACCCCTTCAAAACTGATTTTTTGACTTCTTTCTTCTAAAAATACGGCTTAAATAAAATCCGCGCATCTGCAGTTAGGTTTGCAGCAACAAAATCATTCTATCTGCAAAATAATATTGAAATTCTGGTTTGGTTTTAAGTTTCCCTAGAGACTGAAGAATCCATTACAAGCTTTTGTGTAGCTGGGAAGGAAACAGTCACTCGTGAGCACCCTGAAGCCTTTTGTAGCACATATTCTTCATGCTCTTGAGGGACTCTTGCCCAGAGTAGAGTGCTCAGTCTTGTGCCATAAGAAAAATGAAAAATGTATGTATTGTTTTTCCTCCTTTTGTTGGATTTGGTCGATGCTCACCCTGCTGGAGTCACTACCCTGAGGCTGTTTGCAAGAGTGAGTCAAGAATACGCTGGCAATAATAAACATGTAAACTGTATTTGTATGGCTCCCTACATCTGTGAGGCACTGCTTTGTCTCTACACCTCTGTATATTTGTATTATGTGTCCTGGTTAAAATGGATTCTCTGGTGTTTACATGTATACAGCCATGGATTGTTATTATCTGCATATTAGAAGAAGGAGTGAATATGTAAAAAAAAAGAGATAGTAGTGCCATTGTGATAGGTACAAAATACTTTCTCAGGGTCCAGGGTAGTATTATTTTAGATTCAGTTTTGTGGGGTTTAAAAAACACAAGAACAATGCATATTAATGAAAATGTTACAGCATCTCTGAGTGGGAATATTTTGCTCCAAGCAGTCTTAGCTAAATAAAAAAGGGTAGCAAGTATATTGTGAATGAAACATTTTCATTGCTGATTCTTACCTACATAGGCTTCTGCTTTGATCCTCTGAAATATTTTATCAAGAGAAACCAATGTTGCAAGTGCTAAGGCAGAACCACGGAGCAGCCTGCTGGGGTTACTTGTCTGTTCTCCACGGTGCTCTCAGTTAAGCCAAAGTGAGGCATAATTAGGCAGGTAAATTCAATCTACTTTCTATCAGTCAAACTGATTTATACCATTATTAATATCACCCAGCGATGTTAGGGAAGAAAGAAATCTTTAAATATTAGGGGTAGTAGAGAATCTGACAGACTTTTATTGTTTCTTTTGACTGGAGCATCTCCGTGCCCAGGAAAGGCTGAGGGAGCTGGGGCTGCTCAGCCTGGAGAGGAGCCCCAGCTGAGAGGGGCCCTCAGGCCCGGCTGTCCCTGTGTGCAGGGAGGGCTCCGAGCAGGGCCCAGGCTCTGCTCCGGGGCCCAGCAATGGCACCAGAGCCACGGGCAGGGACCGAGCCCAGGAACTGCCCTGCACAGGAGGCACAACTTCTGCCCTGGGCAGTGCCCAGCCCTGAGCAGATTGTGCACAGAGGCTGGGGAGTCTCCTCCCTGGGGCTATTGCAGAGCCCTGTGGCCACGCTGCTGTGCCCTGTGCCCTGGGATGGCCCTGCTGGAGCAGGGAGGTGGCACCAGAGGAGCCCCTGGGGGCCCCTCCAGCCTCACCCATTTTGAGATTGTGTTTTATTTCTCTGTTGATCTCTGAAAGTTCTCACAGTAAATACAAATGACAAGGACACAGTTCCACTCTACAGGGCTTGGACTGTGTGCAACAGGTGCAACATGCCATTGTTTATCCTTTGTTGCTGCTCATCCCATCTCCTCACAGGCTTTTAATGACTTTATTGGGTAATTTATCGACTCAGCTTCCAGTTTCCTTTTTCCTTCCGTTCGAGGTCACTGCAGACAGAATACGTCTTGAATTGGCACAAGATATCTCACTGTTCTACATGGGTAAAAACTACTAAAGCTCCTTCTCCTTTGTGCAGTAGTTCTGGATAGTTGCTCTCCTCCAAATTCTGGTCCCCGGTATTTACAATGTCAAACATAGTTTAAGACACCGGCAAATTCTTGGAGCTTTGCTCTACCTGTGGTAGTGGCCAAAAATCCAACAGCCTTTTACCAGGTCTTGACCGTGGCTATGAAGTCTTAAGACAGGTCTGCAGAGACATAATCACTGATATAAACACATGTTTATAAAGGTCGCTTCAAGGTTGGGGATGTGGCTCCCTGCGGAAGAATTCCTCCAGTGTTAAACTGATACTACGCTGGATGAGAGCCAGCAGGCTCTAAACTTGCTCCTAAAAACCTGAAGCTGGAGATCTTTTCAGGGAATACATCTGTATTGCTAATTTGCACCTTGAAGGAGGAAATTGGCTGGAGAGTTGGTGAGAATGAATAAATTGATTCACAGTGGGTTGACAACTCCCCGTGTCTGACTTTCTGTGAAACATCTGTGGGTGATGCCACCACAAAATTTGACTGCTGGCTCGCAAGCTGGTCTACTGTCAATATGTGATTAAAAACCTGTTGCTCAGATATATGAGCTGGATTCGTGGCACTGTTTTCCAGATTACTTTGTCTAACTTTGAATGGGCGATAAGGGGACTGGAGCAGAGCAAGGAAAAACCTGCTTCTTCAAAAAATGTCATCTCTGCTGGCTCTCATAGGTGTGCAAGTGGAATAATGCAGCAGAAAATCAAGCCCAGATCTGAAAGTAATAATTTATCAAGAAAATATTTTTCTTCATAAAAAGTTTTTTTATATAGTTTTAGAGAGAAAAATAATGAAGATTAGTAAGTTCTAGCAAGTACTACAAGGTGAAATTTCTAGCAGCTAAATCATTAAATGCACTCATTTGTAAACATCAGTGATGGAGATGACAAGTTGTATAGATCACAATTCTTCTCTGCTTGTCATGAGGAGTAGTGATTTATTATTTGAGTAATCATGCAGCACAACACAGGATTTAGATTCCCTGAGAAAAATATTTGCAACGTTTATGCATGTATTAGTATTTCATCATTAGAAAATTATGAGCTCAGAAAAAAAAAAAAAATCATTAGTTTCTAAAATGTGATGCTTGTACACTGAATAAAGCTCTGATGTAAACTAGACAGGCAGACCTGTGAATCAAATGTTCTTGTACATCATATATTAAAGATTTTCCTGATTTGTTTTTGCTGTAGACAAAGAATACTCATGTTTGTGCCACTTTAATCCATGATGAAGGTGCAGAATGTGCTCAGAAAAATGTCCTTATGTTGAGCACACTTAGTAAGATGAACTACACTATTTGTTTGGTTTTTTTTTTTTTCATCCTGAGACTTGTCCAGTTTCATGCAAAGATTAAATGAGACAAGAGACTCAGATGTCCTGGCAGTCTACACTTGGTGCTGAAGAATGAATGGATTAAATATATGAAATTCTTAGCCAGTATCTTTCTACAAAGGAAAACATAACATTATGCAATTACCCAATATGGGCGTTTAAATTTATTCAGCCCTTGTAGAATCTGCCTGTGGCTTCTTTTTCCCCCCAGACAGACATTACTGTAGCTTTATTCTGAGGAGCAATTTGCCATATCACAGCTGGTCATCAGTGAGGCATTGTAGGCTTAATTCCATGGCTGGCCTTCAGTGAGGCGTTGTGATTCCCTGCGTGCCAGGACACACGCTCGGTTCTTAATGCAGTGAGGAGCGCTGGATGTGGATTTGTTGGGAGCACAAGCTGCAAGTTTGTTTTTTCAGGCTAAAGAGAAGGACTATTAACCACAAACTCTAGAGCCTCTGATTTTATAATTGGAAATCAATTGGGCAAAGCCTAGTTTTGCATATGCGGCCTCTCCCCGTGACTATATCCCAGAATGGTTTTGTCCTGAAATGATTTGCTTAACAATTTTACATTAACAGCTAATCTATTTGCAAAATCGGTTTGAAATACTAAATTACCTGTGTGCTTTTGGTAACCGCATAGAAAACAAAATGTAACCAACACGGAATTATCTGAATGGTGGTTTTTTTTGTAATTTACATTTTAATCTCATTGTGTATTTGCTTTAATTAAAAGCTATCACAAAAGTTATTGGCACTGTGGAGTTGCAGTGACTTTGGTAAGGGCACAGTGGGGCTGATTACATCTGGAGTTTGTATTGTTCTCTTGTGTCCAAGGAGGGTAAAATGCAGCTCGAGTGTGTTAGGCCAGACGTTGCTAAAAGACTTCTACTCGGCTGATTTGGCCACCACGGGCCTGTGTGGCGGTGTGGACTCATTTCTGCCCTGATTACCCTGGTGTTTGGGAATGCTCAGGTGGCAGGGAAATAGCATTATTATATTTCCTGTTATTGTTTCTCTGGTATTGTGCACAGAGAGCTGTTTAGCTCTCTGAAAAGAAAGTGCTTGGCCAGTGTATTTAATACCAATGACCTTCAGATTCAGGGCTGGGGGAACAGGACCCAAAATCTGGGGTTTTTTTTCCCGGAAAGTGAACTATAAAGCAAACTGTAATCAGTGACAAGTTCCTCGGGGCCCAGAGTGGGGTCAGTGTTATTTAATAACTTCGTTAAGGACATAGCTCATGGGTTAGATCAGAGATGAGGAAAAAATTTGTTTCCTGGCAGGGTGGGGAGGCCCTGGCACAGGGTGCCCAGAGAAGCTGTGGCTCCCCCTGGATCCCTGGCAGTGCCCAAGGCCAGGTTGGACGCTGGGGCTTGGAGCAGCCTGGGACAGTGGAAGGTGTCCCTGCCACTGTTGTTTTTTCCTGTATATGCAGTGCTTGATCATATACAAACATGAAACCATGCTAATAGATAAAATATGCTGCTGTTCTGGTTAATTTTATGTTGGAAATGGAAAGCTCTTTCCACACTGAAGGGGAATTTTCTAATTAATAACTCTAATTGTTTGAGATTTTAAATTTGCAGTAACTAATTTATTATGGTGGTAGCAACTTACATTCTGGGAAGCAGGAATGAAGAAATAATCTGTTGGGTTTTCTCTTCTTGCCTGCGGTCTCATTATCTGTGCGAGCTTATTATTTACTACCCCAGAGTAGTGCTGTTGTAAAATGTGCAAGAATATCTGAGATTTGTGGTATGATAGGGCTGAATTGGATTGAATTGGATCTAAGTAACTGCAGATGCGGCTGGTTTCATCTTTATCAGCTTATCTAAGCTTTTGCACTTAAAGGCTTCTGTCAGTTCAAAGCACAGGCACTGCTTGGTTGAACAGAGCAAAACTATGGTAGCACTTCTTAGCCTTTCAAAAATAATTCTAATTTTAATTCAAACATATGTACTACAGAACTTGGAGGAGTTTAGATATCCATCAATTAAAAATTCCTTTCCATTTTTATAATATAAGGAGGCACAAAAAAAACCCCAAACCATATCAAAGCTCTTGAAGTTTAATTTTAGTTTTCTCAAAAAACGCTTCTTCTTTCCATGTGAACAAATGTAATTGAGTTCTTTCCCCATTCCCTTGCTTAAAGTAAAAAAAAAAATCACTAAAATATAAATCAAGATTTAGCATCAAAGAGCAACTTTGTCAATACAGGCATTTGGGGAGATTCTTAGAATGTTGGAATAATTACAACATTGGATTTCTGTTCAGCACAGGGATAGACAAAAATTCGCTACTCCAGAGCATAATGAGATATCTGAGTGCATTTCTGCATTTGAAATGATGGCAGAGCCTACAAGTGAAGCAGGGTTAAAATGTTTTTTTGGGGTTTTTTTTGCCTTGGGTTTTGGTTTGTTTGCATCTCCAGTTTTGATAGTTTGCACTTCAGCTGGACGTCGTGGCACGTTCCGAGGAGAGCTGCATCCCTTCTTTTGCTTGCATTTTTTTCAAAGGGCAAAAATATGGGCCAGATATGGATCGCAAATAGATCGCTTCAAAAAGAGCCTCAAATTTATGGCTGGAGATTTCCACAGCGAGAGCAAACTCAGCCTAATTCATTTGCTAGTGAAATATATTCAAAGCAATCCCAGAAAGGGCTGTGCGCAGGAATGGCTGCGTTTGTGCATCAAAACTTGTAATCCAAAATCCTTTGGCCAAGGTAGGATCCGTGAAGGATAAGCAGGAAGAAATTATTAGGAAGAGACTGTTAAAGAACTAAGGAGATCTCAGGGCTAATAATTTCTTTTCCCTTCCCAAAACTCAGTCCGTCAGCTTTCACACTCCTATGTGGTATTTGCCATTTATGAAAACTTGACTTGACTCTTAATGATATCCTGTATAAGGTGAGAATATGTTTTGAAAATACAATATTCTGATCCCTGGAAAAAAATAAGCAGTTGGATCTCCCGTGGTGGGGTCAACTTAGAGGTCGATCCTTGGCACCAGTGTGACCCTGAGGAAGGGATCCTTCATCCAGAGCAGCCCTGTCCCCCTTCCTGTGGTGCAGCACAGTCCTCACCACGAATTCAGATGGCTCTCAGAGAAAGCAGCACCATCTTCCTTTATGCACAGTGCCCCGAAGGATGGGGGGAAAAGGCACACTGGAAAAAAGAGAGAAAAAAAAAAAAAATTAGGGGGCGGAGAAAACAAAACTTGAGAGATTGGTTTGAACATGTGAGGCCTTGATGCCATGGGGTGACCCTGTCACTGAGCGCAGGAGTCAGTTGTGCCCGTCCTTCCCCGAGACAGCCTCCTGTGCTGTGCTCCGTGTTCCTTGGGACCTGACAACGTGTTTATTGATTCCCAGAGATGTTTTCTGGGGGAAAATGATTGCCTTCACAGGTGAGATTTCTCTGTGCTCATCGTGGATTGCTGAGGAACTGGAAGGGACTCCTGTCACTGAGAATGATGTAATGTAATTTAGGAGGAGATAATATGGGGATGTTTGTCATCCTGTGATATAGCTGAAAGATTGTCATTACAAACTACAAAAAAAGTAATAATTTAAAGGTCTTTCTAAATCCTACACAAGAAGGGCTCTCAGTAGGTACTCTAAATGTGGAATTTACTCCAGTCTTAACTCTCCCTGCTGGGATTATTCATTCAAATTGTGCCAAGTCATAGTTGTGATGCCCTTTATCACAGACACACAGTACACAATTTTGTTTGTTAAGATATACTAACAGGAGATATCTTGATCTATATAACTCAGGAGCACAGTCTAAGATGTGATGTTCGAGGTAAATCAGTGTATGTACCAGATAAATGAGTAGGATATGGTTACTCAGCTCCTGTTAATTTGAAGTCTGGTGACAACAGGCTCACTATGAGTGGCCAGTGGGTGCTGCAGCAAAGAAAGCCAGCGGAACGTTGGGTCACACCAGCAAGGGCATCACCAGCAGAGACAGAGTCATTATCCCACTCTACTCAGTGCTTGCCAGGCCACACTTGGAATGCTGGGCTCAGTTTCGGTCCCTGCTATGCAAAAAAGAGGTGGACAGGCTGGAGAGGGCCCAGAGAAGGGCCACAAAGCTAATCCAAGGGCTGGGAAGCTGCCACACAGGGAAAAGCTGGGAGGACTTTGTGTGTTCAGCCTTCAGACAGAAAGGGTTAGGGGAGAACTCATCACCATGTTCCAGTGTTTAAAGGGCAGCTGCAAGGAAGATCTGAGAACCATGGAATGGCCTGACTTGGAAGGGACCTCAAAGATTATCCTGTCCCACACTTGCCGGGGCAGGGACACCTTTTGCTATCTGAGGTTGCTCCAAGCCCTGTCCAGCCTGGCCTTGGGCACTGCCAGGGATCCAGGGGCAGCCACAGCTTCTCTGGGCACCCTGTGCCAGGGCCTCCCCACCCTGCCAGGGAACAATTCCTTCCTGATCTCTAATCCAAACCTGTCAGTTTGAAGCCATTCCACCTTTTCACCAGGAGTCACATGGAAAAGATAAGGGGTAATGGGTAAAAGTTCCTTGTGGGTAGATTCCAGCTGAACATGAGAGGGGTAATTTTCACAGTGTGAACCACCAGCCATTGGAATAATCTTCTCAGGGAAGTGGTGGATTCCCAAATATTGAGCATTTCTCAGATTCAGCTGCGTGGGGTGCTGGGCCATCTTGTCTAGGACCATGCTTTTACCATGCCCTGGCCAATAAAGGTTGAAGCAGATGATCTTTGATCCCTTCCATCCTGGTGTTCCATGATTCCATGAGGTCTTTAAAGCACTCAATATAATGAATGTTTGCTGTCCACCCCTGAGTCGAATGCCAATTCTTGTTTATAACATTATAAAGTTAAAAAGAAAGTCCGATAATTGTCTCCAGCAGACTCATTTGCATTATTTCCTCCTAGTAATTACATGAACAATGGGGATTCTCTACCTAAGAGCAAAATACATGTTGATCTGTATGTGCTGAAATATAATCACAGCAAATGTGTTTTAATTATGTGCAGAAGTAAAGGCACGGCAGAAAGCTGCTCTAATATCTACAGAGTGAGTCATCACCTAAAAAGACTAAAACATTAAAATAAAGCTGGTTCTAATAAGGAAAATAATTAAATTATGATAAACAAACGGAATGAAATTGCTTTATTTTTGTTGGAAGGAAAGGTTTAATTGGAGGATTTGTGTAGGCAGTAGGGATGGCTTTGCTTTTAAAGGAAATAAGAATTTAATTCTCCTAGAACTTGAGTGCTGCTTCTGAGATGAATGACAGATTTTCATTTCATGTGCAGTTGAAAAGTTGAGGAGAAAAGATATTTCTGTGTCACTCAAAATACGAACTCTTGGAATACCAAAAAAAATGCTTTGGGGTAAGCATAGTATTTTAATTGGACTAAAATGAAACCCCTTATATGATAACAGATGAAATTCATTTAAAAGGAGATATTCTGTTTACATTTTAAACATATTACAAAAGATAGATACTTTAGAAGAATGAAATTAATGCATATGCAGGTACGAAAGGCTTTTGAATGATAAATAACATTGAAGAAAACAACATGTTCAGAAAAAATACTGCCTTGGTCCTTCCCCAAACTATTTTTTCCTAAATCAGCTTTTTAGTAATATGAACAGTTGGAGTGAGTGTCACTGAACCTTTATTTCTGTCTGGAAAAAAAAAAAACAACAAACCAGGTAAAAAAGTCTGTGCAGCTCCAAGGGTCAGGCTGGTATTTTGAGGGTGGCTTCTTGGTGGGCCGAGCAGCCATCCTTAGGACCTTTAACTCCTCAGTTTGTTCTGAATATTGGGCCTCCGTTTCTGAGTGTTTCCCCAGCAGCAGAATGGGCAGATGATGCGCTTTGTGCTTGGCAGTGGTGTGGAGATGCTCTCTCGGTTACTGTGGTGACACATTCGGCGTGTGCGGGGAGGTACATGACTTCCCTGCATTCAGATCTGCGTGATGATAACGTCCCCTTGATAGCAGGAAGACAAATAGAAGGGTTTTTCTGGTTTGTGGGAAGCTGGGAGTGAATTGCTGGTGTTCGGGATGTGTGATCACTCAGCACTGCACCCCGGGGCTGGATGACACGGCCGCTTTGATGATGACTCTCTTTGCTTGGGCTATCAATATAAAGTGTCACTTCTAGAAGAGAATCAGGCCAGAAGAGAGCTTTAGCCACAGGGAGGGAGAAGAAATTAGCTTGGCAGTAAGATTGAAGGCAGAATAAATAAAGTCTGGGAGTATTCTTAGCAAAAAAAAAATTACATTCGCTATTGAATAGAATGTGGTCCAAGTCAGGTGTTATTTCTGGGGAGAAAAAAAAACAATTCAGAGGCTCCATATCCATCTCTTCTGCAGCCAGAGAACCTATTGAAATCCATGTTATCTCTGCAAACTTGTGGCCCATCTTCCAAAATGTAATTCTTTGTGTTCTCCTTGGTTTTAACCAGCTGCTATCCTGATTTCCTCTTGTGCAGATTTGCTAGAAGAGCTTCTTCCCATCAAGCAACTCCCCCATCCCTTTGATGGTGAGGGATTGCTTCTCCAGTGTTTCCTAACAGGCCTAAAAATTCAGTAATTGTCAAATCTCTTGTAGACAAGAGCAAGAAATGGAAAGAAAAAGTACTCATCAAATGTAAAACTCTACAGGTAACTATCAGAGTAAATATTATCAAAAGCATTCCTGGATTGTTGAGGCATTTTTCCTCTTTGCTTAAGGCTGTGGTTTGTTTGGTTTTTATTTAAAAAAAAAAAAAAAAAAAGGAAAAAAGAAAGTTCCAACCATCTCGTAATCAATAAACTGGCATCTGGAAGTTAAATATTCTCAGCTTCATTTTCTGTGGCAAGATTTAAATTGCCTAACATTCCTGTAACTTTTTTCTCCATGTGTTTTAAGAGCCATATGCTTGGTATTTATTTTCTTTTGCTTCTTCCTGCTTTCCCATGTATTTACTCTAGATATTTCTATTTCTTAGTTGTTTTGAGCCTCCAAACTGGCAGATATTTGGCCTTTGAGTTTCACTACCAGTGTCCCTTTGGAATTACATTTCAGCAGATAGAAGAAAGCTGAGATATGAGAATTATTTTTTTCTTGTGACAATATAGCATAATTTAGCTGGAGGCTTTTTACATTTTTCTCTATTATCCATCACCTAATCTGCATAACCTCATTCCTTTTTATTAGTAAGGGACAGATGTCAGACTTGTAACTATTTAACTCTTACATAAAAGTTACTTTTTGAGGGATGAAGAGTAAGTACACTGCATGGAATAGAACTTCACTACAATTTTTCATTTTTCTTTAAAAATACAGATTTATTTAAGGTCTAGAGAATGGTTAGAATTAATGTCATGTTCATCTAAACTGTTAAAACTGGACTGAGGAGAGACCAGAGTGGCGAACAGCAAGCAAGGTTTAAAGTTCCAGGTCAGCTGTAAGAAATCCAAGGTATTCATGGATCTGGTGGCACTGGATCTTTCAATGGGGATTTCCAGCCATCCTTGTGGATACTACAGTCTCCACAAATGGGATCCATCTGTAAGGGGCTGCTCATGTGACAACTGAAACCTAAGAATTTTCTGGTCTTTCTGGATTCTTTCACAGACCTGGACCTGTTTGTTAAACCTGCATATCAATAATAAATGAAACCAAAGCAGAATATATAACTGGCCCAGGAACTCTGCTTTCCTTATGGATTTCTATCTTATTATTAGGAATGTCAGCGTTGCAGTCCCACAGAACTGCTGTGTGTTTTCTCTTGGGTTTTGTGCTGGTTATAAGTGCAGGCTTTCATTCAGCCTAATTATTTTGTCTTGAAAATAATACTTGAGCTCGTTGTAGCACTGCATTCACACTTCCTCGTCACACAGGAAAGAAAGGGAGACTGGAGGAGCCAGGGGGTTTCCCTGCTCAGCCCCCTTGCCAGCACTGCTGCTGGATAATCAGCAGCAGTTATGCACCAGCCTGGAGAAAATGATGGCTCCAAGCGTTCCCGTCCTTCCACCTTTTCCTGAGAGCAGCTACCAGCCAGTGGAGCTGGCACAGCTGAGGCAGGGAACTCTGGGCCAGCTGATAAACACACACCAACTCACAGGCCACCGGGGAGCTATTTAAATAGCCTGGCATTTTTAGTGTGGGTGGAAAAAGAATTTGGTTTAGTGCTGGTGTGATTGTGATTTCTGGCTGGCCGTGGTTCCAGTTTGTCTCAAAACCGAGTTAACCTTTGATGATCCAAGAAATGTTTGTTAACTCGATCAGTTTTTGTGTCGGAATATTCATAACGGGACTGACCAACAGTGCATTTACACTGCTGATATTTTGTTGAAGAACTTCATGCTGCAGATTATTTTTTCAGTTAACTTTGCCGTCGATGGCCATTTACATACCCAATAATCCCATCTCCATAGGCAAACAAAACATTGCATCTCCTATATCCTGAGTAAATGTGAAAAGGCAGCTTTACTGACTTGATAAATAATCTCAAATATTTTACTTTACTTCAGGGTCTTGCTATTTTCAACACTTTATTAGCTCCCAGTCAGATAATTGTTAATCTCATTATTTATCTCGTTTGTATGGAAGTCAGTTACACCTCTATTAGTTATCAGAAAAAGTAAAAAATAAACTTGTAGGCTAGTGGTAAACTCTGAATTTAATTGGACTATAAATTGTGGAGTCATAATATGAATTAATAACTAGATGTTAGTTGTGAGGGGTTTTTTGAGGGGTTGTCTTTGCTTCTGTATCTTTCTTTGTAAGTCTTTGTGCTTCTAAGAGAGTTTTGTCCCTTCAAATTTGAGACAGAGACTCCTACTAAGTTCCTGGGGTTTATATCAGGCCCTAAAACCATTCACATTAAAAAAAAAAAAAAAAAAA